>VZTD01005253.1:111294-291202 GCA_013397725.1 Rhagologus leucostigma
GGAAAAACCAAACGACTAAAAACTAAGCCAGAATGGGAACCAAAGACAACTTGGACTTGTTAGCTCCGCATCTCGACCCAACAGGACTAAAACCACCAACAAGTAGCACCAAGACTCCTCATCAAGTGCCTGAAGCCAACCCAAGCTCTTGAGTGTGGCCTCAGAGGAAGTGATTCTCATTCTCAGTGAATCTTGGATGTGTAGATCCGGTGAAAAGGGGAAAACTCAGTTTGCCAAACAAAGACAGAAACAAAACATTAAACCTCACTTTTGTCCTGCTAAAAGGAACGGAGAGGTTTGAACCTCCCAGGTGGCAGGAACAGCCCAACACCAAATCCCTATTGCCCAAATTGACCATAGCTCCAAGGAAATACATCTTGGGCCACCTGGACCTGCTCCTGCTGATGTTCTGCTCATGCTTCCACTGAACTCAGTGGTCAAGGTCTTCCAGGGAAATGGGACTGTTCTCGGGGCTTCAGTGCGCGCAGCATTTAAGGTCACCTGGAGGCAGAAGTGCTGCTGCACCCCCAGCAGGGAGATGGCCTTCCTCAGAGGATGGGGTACCATGTAAAAAACGTGAAACAAATCAGCTCAGCTGCACCACTGAGACCAAAATGGGGCCCGCAACCATGAAGATATCTAGAGATATCTAGAGTGTATCTCTGCCAGGCATGTGGTCCTCTCCCAGTGATATAAACATGCCCATCAACTCTCACTGGGGCCTCCAGGGACTGTGCAGGGGAGGGCAAGATGCTGCCGAAAGGCTGGGAATTTCCATGGCATCCAAAACAGTTCAAAGGCCAAACTTCCAGCTCTGAAACCCCTCTGAGCATCCCAGCCTCGGCTGACTTCACCCCATCCTCTCCTGTCTTCTAGATCAGCCTCGAATGGCCACAATGGGCTGGAGTGTGGGAAGGGGGTGGTCAGCACCCTGCTTCCCCAAAATGGGAATCACCTGTCTGCTCAGGTAGCAGCTTTCTCCTTCCCCCTTCACTCCCAGTCTCTCGCAGCTCTCCGGGATTCAGACTGTGCAGTGCTTCTGAGTGCAGTAATTAGAGCACAGTGAAATACTGGTTAAATGTGTATGTACAGTTGGATAACGTAAAAATAAGCACAAATACACACTTAAAAAAATAATCTGGAAAAAAAACCCAAACTCCGCCCCCTCCCTCCCCCCACAAACAACAATATTCCAGGGGATAACCCCTTAGCCTTAGTTCCTGGACTTATCACAACGCACGAAGAAAACAAAACCAGACAATGTTATAAAACCTCACGGTACTTCTAGGGAAATCTACACTTAGTAGCTAGCTCTCTACTCAGCTGGCAGAATCAGTGTTTTCCTTTCAAACACACAAAAATAGGCTTTGCTCGTCTTGGATTTGGAATATGCGGGTTTTCTTTTCTTTTTCTTTTCTCAATTTTTATGGGTTTTTGTTGTTTTCTTTTCTTGTCTCCTATTCCTCTCTGTAAAGCCTCACATGCTCACATGTTATTTTTATTTCCCCACTTGAATCACTCGCAGCAAGAAACTTTCGTTGGCTATGCGGCTTTCTTTTTTCTCTCACTTTTTTTTCCCTCACTTTTTTTTTCCCTTTTTGTTTTTCTTAGACACAGGTAAAACCTAGAACAAACCGACAGTTACAACCAAGTGAAATCGAAACCGGAAGGGAGGTAGCTGGAACCCGATTCCAAGAGTCCTCTGGTGCCACCCTCCTTACTCAGCCTGGGGTGGACAGCGGAAGATGCAAGAAAAGCAGGAGGACACCAGCTCAGCCTGTCTGCGAGAGGGTGGGGAGGGAGAGGGGTAGCAGCTGATTGGAGTTTCCCACCCCACCGTGCACCATTCACCGCTTTCTGCTCCGGCTTTCCCTCCTGCTGGCCATGGACATCCCCCACAGCTTTGTGGCCCCACTTCCCGTACAGCCCTGGCTCACTATCTGTGATGGAGAAGGTCTTGGCACTAATGTGAATTGGACTTTATGAGCAGCTAAATTTCACCAGCACGAGCACCCTCTTCTCCCCCAAACTTCTGGTTCAATGTTGTCCTACGCTGCTGGCTCGGTGGGTGGGGGTGGTGGGTGGTGTCCTTCTCACCTTCTACCCAATGGCCACCACAGTCAGGGAGGGTCTTTCCTAGGACTCCACTGGGCAGTTGAGGCCCATACAGTGATAGATGATGTGAGGATCCAGCTGGCCTTGCCCAAGGTTGGGAGCACAGGGGACAAGAGCTCAGCAGGTGTCCATTCCCCATGGCTCCCCTCTCGGCATCCCTCTGGGTGCTTGGTAAAGCACCTGAAATGCAGAGTGGATTTGCCCCAGTGGAAAAAAAAAAAAGCCATTGGATTTACCATGACTCAGAGCAGAACATTTTTCCACTCCTGATCCTGTCAGCCCTACTGGAGGAGATGGACAGTGCCAATGTGGTAGTTAGGAAAAAAAAATCAAATAGCAGCATGGAAAGCCTGCCCGTCGGAAAGGGAGTTGGGGCACACCAGGACTGCAGGAGGGATGCTGAGGAGTGAGGCTGTGCTGGTGAGAAGCCACCATCTCCCTTGAGCTGAGGTCTCCAGCTCAGCAAGCAGGGGCGGGCCCTGGCTGGCCAGAGGGGCTCAGCTGGCCTTGAGCTCCTGCGAGCCCACAGCAGCAAGTGGCAATAATGTCTGTACAGACTTGTCTCTCCTGGGTGCTGTCCAAGCGGGAAAAGCAGATGGGAAGTCTCCTCCATGCTGAGCTCTGCACTGGGAAGGGCATTTTCAGGATGCACTCAGGAGCTGAACCGAGGGTTCCACCTGGGATGAAACCCAGGTGGGATGGAGAGAAGGAATCATGCCAAGATGCCTCAGGCATTGAGGACATGATGTGCTCTCAGTCTGAAAGGCTTTCGGGGTTGTGAGCTCTTCTGACAGGATGGGTGGCACACGAACAAATTGCCAACGAAACAGGGGAGGGCAATGGGACCAGAAGGAAGCAGCAACCTTTGCACAGTTATTTACTGCCCATATTAGTTAGAAGGCAAGGGGCAAAAGTGGAAGCTTACGCCACCGATCTCTAAGCTGGTGGATGCTCAGTCTAACTCCATGGAAGGAACCCTGATCCCACTGCACCTCCCTTTCCAGTACACCGCTGCACAGAGGGGGCAGAGCCATTCACACAGCTCCCACGGCCAGGCCTTCTCTAGGAATAGCTGGAGCTTCACAACAGAGAGCTCCTCACCTTCTTAACGACAATCACCTCTCCAGGCCTCTACTTCAGTTCTTGAGATTCATCTCTAGTTTATTCCAATAGAAACAACTCCAACAGTGGGTAACAAGAACCTGGCTCCTTGCACCTACTGTTCTATCAGTTTTCCATTTCTAGTTCTCCAAATCATTTTTACATCTGTCTCCATGAGCTAAATGACCCCTCCCCTTACCCTTCTGCCTTGCTGCAGTGCCTAAATGTTCAATCAAGCAGGAGTTAGAAAAAATCTTTCTGTCTTTACCCAGTAGATTGTACAAGTCAGGACAGTCCCGAGGAACAAACAAACTTAACACTGGGAAGGACGCTCTTCTGGATGTGTGTCCTTCCTAGCAGGAGCTTGAAGCAGGAGACACGTGCCCAAGCCACACTGGAAAGATCTCTGGGATTTCCCTGGGATGGGCTGCAGCAGCAGCAGCAGCATTGGATGCCCTGGGTATCTCAGTGACTCAATGTAATGAACCCTGTGAGGAAGGGAATCACTGAGGGTCTGGCACATGTTCCCCTCTGGGCTGAAGCAGGAGGATGACAGGGAAGTGTGAGGTCTGCTGCAGCTAATGCCCTTCTTTCTGGAAGATTACAAGCAGCTAATCTCCTGGTCTATCCCAAGTGTCCGACCCACTGGCCTGGCAGCTTAATACTGACAAATATGGCCAAAAGCCTAATACTGTCTCCTGCGGGCCTTTCCTTGTGGCAGGTGTCTCCTCCTCCTCTTCCCCTCTCCTGAGAAAACAGGAGCATGAAGCGGTTGTCAGATGCAGACCACCGTAAGAGTGGGGTGGAGGAAGCCTAGAGAGCCACTTGGCAGGGTGGAGACCAGAAAGCAGATTCCTGTGGCTGGCTGGTGTCCTGTTTTCTTGCCCCAGCGCTGAGGAAGAGACCAGAGGGTTTGAAAGGCAGGTTGTAGGTAAGCTTTAAGGCAGACTGTTTGGTTGCATGGGGTTGTTTTTCACCCTGTCCTGACACAGTAAGGAAACTATTTGTATGGGACATAGCAGCAGGAGTAGCAGCAGCAGACATGCTCAAATGACAAGTGCAGGGGCAAGTTCCCCTCTCTGCTCCTCAGAAGCAATCATCCATGTTCCTCAATGCCAGTCCTTAGACTCCCCACTCCCTGACTCCACCACGGGACCACGTGCCCAGCTCCACGCAGAAACGTCCCAGAAGCCCTGCAGGCTACAAGGGGGCTTTTTGTTGGCTCTTTGAGGGCAGGGGGAGAAGGAGGAGCTGCACAGAAAGGCCACTGCAGTCTGCTGAGCTCCCTGGCTGGAAGTAGTGTTCCTGTGAGGAGCAGATACATCCCACATCTCGAGCTAGCTGGGCACCTGGCAAGTCACCTGCCAAGAGGCCCAGCCCTGTGGAGATCCCACCCCAACCACAGTGCCCCGAGCATGCGGTACCTTGGCATTCAGCATCAGAAAAGGCTCAGCTTGGAGTCCTCCAAGAGCTCAGCCTCTTTCACGAACGGTCTGAGTTGTGAGTGCTGGGGAGGGGAAAGTGTTTTTGCGTCGATCATAATCTCCCACTCTTTCTCTCTCTCTCTACTTATTTCTATAAATATGTGTACATAAATAGTTTGTTTCTCGCCTTGAATCTAGATATGAACTGTTCAAATTAGGTGGGCATAACATGCTGTTTTGATACATGAAAGTCGTCTCGACTTGACTCTTGGTTGTTTGTTTCTCATCATCACTATTTAAGATATAATTAATACATAAACTTCTACTTTGAGTTCTCCTTGGACAAAAATTAAAGGCAGACTGGTTGAATTCTAAGGGTCCCTGGTGCAGAAATGCCATCCAGTTGAGCAGCTAAATGTTAAAAACGATACCAAAAGGGATGTGGTGTCTCTCCTAGCCTGCCTTGAGCAGTGTGGTCCTCCCTTCCATGTCACTTGGCGTTACCCAAGACTGAAGCCACGGAGGTCTTTCTGGTTGTGCTCTTGGGCGTTGGGGTCCCGGCAAGCACACTCTCCTTGTAGGTCACAGGACATAGGAAATGGTGTCACCTGGGAAGGAAGCCAAAAACACAAAGGCATGAAGGAAGGAACACCTACAGCAGCCTGGAGAACAAAAAAGACCTCTGGGGTGAAATCTTCAGAGATCAGCTGCAATCTTCAACCATGTTATTTTTTACAGAGATTTGTGTTAGTGCTGAGCTGCTGCTGCACTGAGGTTCCTAAGGCCCTATGGTTTGGGTGCTGTGGCTTTTCTCAAGTCCACTGAAGTATGAATGTTCTTGGGTTCAGTTCTTCAGGAGCAGAACCAAGCACTGTCTCACAGATCAGTGAAGCTGGGGTCCAGCAGAGACTTCTGTGAACACCTCTTGTGTTTGAGGTCAGGAGACGCAGCTAACGGGCACTGAGGCACAGCAAAGGAATGCAGTGGGAGACTGCTGCATTCACCATCTGTCATCTTTCTGTGACCCCTCTGGAGAAGCGTGGGAAGGAGCTGAAACAATAGTCTGCGATGCCTGGCCACTGCAAGCTGATTTGGGCCTATTGCATCACAGTACTCACCTGCAGAAAACGGGGTGGCAGTGAGACAAGCGCCTCACTTGCCCTGAAGTGAATTCCCAAAATTTCTCTCATCTGTGCAGACTGAACAAATGACCTCATTCCCTTCCTTTACACTCCTTCCGAGGCAGTGCCACAACCTGTTCCAATGTTCCCAGTGAGGGCTGCACGCGCGCTCCGTCTGCTCCCCCCGGCTCTGCTGCCACACGTTCACTCTCCCTTTCACAAACACCTTTCTCCAGGCTACGACGCCTGAGCCTGCCTGTTCCCTGTGCATCATCCACAGCACATCTAGGAATGTGGACCCAGCATTGTGCTGTCATCTCCACCTAGACCTTCCACACGAGTCCCTGCCTGTCCCTCTCCAGCGTGCCTTTCTCCTGACGCACACAATTCGGGAAGGAGGGGTGTGGAGCTTTATTTCACAACTGGGGAGCCTAAGGCAGGGACATGCTGACAGAGACACTAAATAGCCGACGCTCATCACCAAGTCAGGGCTTAGAGAGCCTCCTCCCCTTGCTTTTGACTCCATTCACAGAAGACATGACCCTCCAGGTGGAACAGGGTGATGACTTTTCATCAAGTCACGGCCTTGGTGACTTATGAACTAAATAACCAGTGAATAATCTGAATCTACAATTGCGCAAATATGGAGACTGCAAAGAGAAGAAAGAGTCCAGAAAGTTAAAAGCAAATGAATTCAAATAACTGGCAACTAAATAAGTTTATAAACTGCAGAAAACAATAGGAGCTTAAGGGTCACTTGATCCAACAGAAGCCAGCCCGAGCAGGACTGCCTCGTATCACAGTGCTATGAATATTCTTAGATAGGAAAACAGAAGTCTGCAAACAATGGGGTTTCGGGAGGAGGCTGAGGAGGGATTGTTTAATGACTGAATTAAAATACTGGAAAAGAAAAAGAAAAGATACATGCAAAATAAAAATTGAGTTTTTCTGTTCAGTGTAGAAGGAAACATTTTGGTTTAGATTATCTGATACATTTCAGGTTTGACCTTTCCCTTCAAGACAAACAAATAAAAAAGACTATTTCACAGCAAAAGTTATGTCTTGAAATAAAAACTTGTTTCACTTAGAAAATGCTCAAACAAAACATTTAAGTACGCCTGGAGTTTTCCCCTACTTTTTTTTTAATCCTGAATCATTCAGTTCCATCTGGATTTGGCAATGATTTTGACATAAGAAATCCTCCCTGTTGTACAATGAAGCTACTGGTTGGAGGCGAGACCTGGGAACCTGATTCTTTCATTTGTCTTGATCAAGTTTTTTCCTCTCCCTGACCTGGATTCCCTGCGCTTGCCTGTAACAACCTGACAAAGGCGATTAAGTGGCCCCTTCATTCAAAGGAGAGACAGGGAAGATGGATCCACACTTGCATTGAACACAGGTACCCACACACCCAATTCAGACATTTCAGTGAAGTGTCTGAAATTAGTGGTGACAGCCTACTGCACTTTGTCTCTGCTGCTGTCCAGGCTTAAGCGGGACATGCTGCAGGCATGGAGGTCCCAAACTTGCTCCCATTTCACCTGCAGGAACATCAGAGCCAGGAGAGAGAGCCCTGCATGGCTCTGTCTCCAAACCACCAGCTCACATTCCCCTCACCTCCTCTGTGCTGAAACAGCAGCCTTAGACACCCAAACTGGCATGAGTTTGATGTTGCCTTAAGTGCTCTACCTCCTTCATTCCCTCTCCTCCCATTTCTCCTTGTGAATCCCTTGTTTTCCTCTGCTTTATCACAAGCTGTGCTCAGCCCTGAAGCGACCTGAAAAGATGCCCGTACGAGACTGGATTGCTGCTGCATTACAGCCAGTTCTTGGGGAGATGCAGCCACTAGAGAAGAAATGTCTGGCTGTTTATTGTCTCCCAGTAGTGGTCACGGACAGAAGAGCAGAAGCTTTCTCTGAGGCAGAGCCGTGGCCCCCAGAGCAGACAGCTTCGTGGCTCAGCAGCAGTTCCCAGCAGTGGGTAGCCTGATGGAAGAGGGTTTCTTCCTGATCAGATCAGTCTTATTCACTTTATGTCCCTTACGGAGGCTTTTTATGCAATTCGATTTTTACAGTGCTATTGTCCAGATAGATGAATTGTTTTGTCTTATGGCAGTGAGCTCCAGAGATCAGTTTTCTATCATGTGAAAAGGCAGAGATTTCTATGGGTAATGAGCACAGCCACACTCATATTAGGCATGACAAAATTCTCCAAAAACTTAGCAGTAATACAGGGTTTTCCACTTTAAACAACATTTACAACAAATACACATTTGAGTTCCCCAAGGGCCTGATTTCCATAGGTATTTAGGGAATCTAACCCACACACAGAATCTTCTGGGACTGTCTGGAGTACCCAGCTCGCAGAAACTGTAAAACCCTTTAGAAGGGCTGTCTGTTGCCTTGGGCTCACACAGTGACAGCCTCTGGAGTACACAGCCATGAAATAGAGCTGCTGGATGTGCTAGAAATAATAAATGCTGAGCCTTTCACTGAATGATAGCCCATTTAGGTGTGGAGCCCAGATATACATACTCCAAGATTAACTACCTCTTTTCTTTTTAAATAGGTCTGTGAAAGCCCAACTCATTACAGGAATACACGACCTGCATTGAAATTTCCAGACAGACCCATTGTAGAGCCAGGAGTGAGGAGTCAGCTCCTCTTCCTTCAGAACACCAAGCCCTGCATTTCACCTACATCCATCTCCCCATGTAGAAAACCTGGAAAATGTATAGGAGGGTGAGAAGAAAAAAGCTAAAAATTAAGCTTAAGGCCTGTCTTGGACATTTGATGAAGTAATGCAAATTATTGTATCCTCAGACCAGCTAAAATAGGTTGAAAAAGACAAGTGAAGAACACAGCTCCACACACCTACACACACAGCACTTGGAGATGATCCAGAACAGTCATGGCACTGGATCAACAGTGCTCAGGGGAATGTGAGTCACACCAGAACCACACTGGACCACAGGCTATCCATCACCAAGAGAAAAGAGACACCTCTTATCATCCCCGTCACCGGGAGTGTGCAGGACATGACACATCCTGCTGTGAACCTAGTGGAGCAAGGGCAGCAGGTGTGGGCTCACAGGATGGGCAGGAGGCTGGCACAGACACCCAGGTGTAACTCACAGGAGATCCAAAACACCTCAGCCAACTCACCACCGTCACTGCACACTGCATGACCTCAGACTTCCTTCTCCACCAAGGCATGGGAGCCCTAAGCATCCTCTCCCACACTGAGTGAGGAGACCTTGGATAAAATTCAAGGTGCCTCTCAGAAACAGGGCTAGATTTGTCCTGGATGCCATGCTCCCAACTGTGGGAACAAAGACAACGATGCAACAGAGCAGTGCAGAATGAGGATGCAGGTCATGGAACGAGTGAGAGGTCATAACTCCTCGCTACATGCACCTATCTGAAGAGGCTGGTGACATCCCAAGGCAGATCCCTGCGGAGAAAGGCCAGTCTATAGGGAACTGGTGGGAACGCTGACAGGAGAAATCCCAGACAGGTACAGAGAGGGATGGAAAACAGCTCTGCAAAGGCTGTGAGCTTGTCCCTCACAGAGTCTGGTATCAGGCTCACAGCAGCACCAGGGCAGGCAGGATTGGGCCCAGGGAGGGGGAAGCAGGGGAGGAGGGCTGCAAAGTGTTGGGAAACAGGCTGTTGTTAGATTTCAGCCCTGAAGCGTTTGCGAAATCTCCCAGACAGGCCTCACTGGCCTGCTGCAGGCAGAGCCTCGGCGGGCAGTGCGGCCTGGGAGATAAGTGTGGCAGCCTGTGCTGAGTGTCACAGCCCTGTGCCTCCCCAGAGCCTCACAGCTCAAACACCAGGGACTGTTCTGTTCCCTGACAAGGCCCTTGTGGGTTAAAAAAGCATCTTGGAAGGGTCTTCCCAGTGGTTTTCAGCACTGAGGTCACCAGTTTGAGATAAGGGAGCAAGAGTGAGACCCCTTTTAGCTCTGGGCACTGGTATGTGGGTTCACACCCAGGGCACTGCTCCAGAGGGCCTGGGAAGATAAAGCTGGCAGGAAACCTCCTTTCTATGCAGCACATACAGTTCTAAAAGCCTGAATTTTTGTTAACTACCCCACCATAACTGAACTCTCCCCCAGTAAAACCAGCAGTCGTGGTGTATCGAGACATAGCTCAGCTGAACCCAACAGATGCTCTGCTCTCTCCAACGTGTGCAAATTGGGAGCAGCCTCACCAGAACCAGTGGGAGCAGAATGGCCCAAAGCCAGCAGGGATTCCCGGGAAAGCCCAGCCCGCATGGATCCCGCATCCCCGCCTGCTGCGGAGCAGAGCGAGGGAGCCCGCTTGCCAAACCACACGGAGCTCAGTTGCTCAGCAATCAGCTGTGCTTCCTACTCTCGTGCTACTGATTGTGCAAACATGAATGTAATTAGTCTAAATAATCACCAAAGATTTAATAGGAGCCAGACCACCCAGAGGCCAAATAGCTGGCAGTGGAGCAGGGAAGGTTTGTTCGCTGTTTTTTGTAACACTTGCTAATGAAGTGAGGTCGGATAGCAAAGCAAACACCCTCCACCAGCACATCCCCTGGGAATGCCGTATGTTGTGGGAAGCCCCATGTCCCTTGAAGCCAAGAACAGTTCTCTCAGGATAGGCAACATGTGCTACTACCATCACTGCTTTTAATTTATCGACGCCTGGAAAGCCTCCCTGAAGGATTATGAAACCAAGTTCTGAGCCCCAAAATAAGCTCCCATCCCAACCAACCCTGACTGGAAACGCTCCTCTCACATGGCAAACAGCTACAGCCACTGAGGCTGTGACCGAGGAATGGTGGGGCAGTGAGTTCACCCACACGTCGGGGAGAACCCGCGTGCTTGGAGCGCTCAGCCGCTTCCAGAGGCATGAAGCAACACTCAGCATTGTATCCTGCCTTCCTCCCTGCTCTCCCACCATTCATTGTATCTCCCTGGCTAATTATAGAGCTGACAAACACACCCGGCTGGGGACAGGCAAGTAGTTGGGAGCAGCATTGTGGCAGGAGCATCAGTTCTTCTGGATAAACAGAATTTCCTCAGCTGGGGTGATCACTTAAGCTTCTAATGGCACCAACTGCCTCAAAACCATGTTGTGACAATGGAGAAAGATCTGAGATTCCCTAAGACAGGTCTGTGTTGCAGTCAGAGAGCTGAGAGAAGGTGCTTATTTCTCCAAGACACCAAGAAGTGGTTATTTCTGTTGGCTTAGGGGTAGGAGTGCAGACACATCCCCCCTTCCTGGGGAGACAGGGACAGCCTTTGGAAATCCCCGCTGGAGCCAGCAGCAGCCCCTCAGTTCAAAGCTCCTTTCTTTAGGCCTTGAATTCTCGGCCATAAAGTCTCTGAAGAGGTTTTGATAACTCGCCTATCTTTTAGATAAGCAAAGCTTTGGATGAATCCCACACGGCCCTCTATCTACCACAAGTCCTCATTTGTTTTCCGCTAAGGCACTTGCTGGTTTTCCTCTCCAAGGTGTTGGACAGAAATGTCAAGAGGCTGAAGGGACAGGACAATTTTTCTCTTTTTTTACCAAGTGCTATGGGCCAAAGCAGTTGAAGGAAAACCTGAGTGATAACTGAGTGAGGCAGGTTTTTCTCATGGGAGCTGTAGGTTTACCCCTTCTGTGACAAAAAGGAAAGGCAGAGAGGAAAGACAGATGAAAGTTCACTCTTACAAATGGCTGAAGTTGAGGGAATTTTAAAACAGCAAATTCAGTGTATTTAAATCCACAGGGACCAGACTGCAGGACCTTCAACTAGGCAAATCTGCGATCCAAGTCTGGAACAAAGTACGTAAGCAGAGCCTAAAGAAAGACTTTTCTGATTTCTGTGAGGCCTTTCTAGACAGCCTTGTCTAGGGAAAACTTATAAAAGGGAAGGGGAAGAAAAGAAGTGGAGGAGACAGTTACTGGAGAGAAGATTTCCTGAAATGAATCAGAGGAAACAGCCAGAGCCTCTCCCAGCAGTGCCGCACACCCCGTGAGCTCCTCGCAGGCGGCCAAGAGACCAGAGACAGCCAGTTATGCCCAGGTTATTTATTTCCCTCACTCTGGCAGTGTCACATAAATGTTTTAGAAAATAGTGTCTTCTTTTATCTGCGGCAGGATAAAAAGCAAGAAGCAGCTTCCTAGAGCAGCCAGGCAGAAGGGAGCTGGCAACCTGTGCTGGGTCAGGAGGGGAGGAAGATTAAAAGGAGATGGGATTTTGCTTTGTCCTTCACGGAAGACTTTATCCCCTCCAGATACACAACAGAAGCTTTCTCTCCCTTGGAGGCTGGCCGGCAATGGCCTTCCTGTCTCTCAAAGCTGCTCCTGGGTCATGCACAGGGCAAGCTGTGAGCAGCACGGCCCCGTCCTCTGTCCAGCAACAGATCTGCCATCAGCCCCCTGCTCCCCGCACAGCCTGCCCGTGTCCCTGCTTCCTTGGGTGGCACTCGTCCCTGTGCCAGCCCTGGCTTCTCGCCCGCTGCAGGGCGATGCTCATCAATTAGCGCACAACAAATAATTAAGCTGATGAATGTCTCTTTTTCCTGCGTTCTGACTGCACTTGCCTCGAATTTATGCCCAGATTATGACTGAATTTATTTGTTGCTGCTTGTAGCATTCAAAAGAGGCCTTTAACGATTTCTTTTGAGCTCTCCATCCTGATTGTGAACAGTGCAGGGCAAATACTCATTATTTCCTATCTAAGCAGCAGTGCTGATTAGTTGGTGCTTGGTCAGATAAGTCACACTGCTCCATTCCCGCTCGCTGACGGAATCCACAAGGTCACTCACTGCTGATGCTCAAATGCAAAGGGAAAACATAGGATAAGCATGGAAGTCCCTTGTGCATTTTCAGGGCAACAAAATGGGACCATGCAAAATCTCACATTAAGTAAGAGGGCTCAGAATTAAAGTGAATTTGGGTGGAAGCATTTTGCTTTCAGGCAGCCTGTTCACAGCGCTGTGTGTAGCCGAAAGTGTTTGGGAGGGTAGTGGGACTGCAGTGAAACTTAAGTCTTGACAGTTTGCGGACACTAAAGATCTGAAGCCAGCTCTTACTCAACTGTTAACTCCTGAATCTTCACATGGTGCAATGTTAATCTTCAGCCCTTTCCCAAAATAATGTGTGGAGTTGCTATGTTCTCTTAAATGTGAACCATGTGTCACCTCAGCAATGGCTGCTGCGGGGAAAAGATGATAAATCTAAAGCTTTTAAAATGTCCTGTGACATTTTGGGAGAAAAACAGGTGTTGCATAAATGTTGGACATTTATGGGTAAACTTGCAGGGGCTTTAAAAGACTGACACATCTGCCACATAGTATGTAACCCTGAAAGAAAAGGAGCAAAGCAGTCTCTTTCATGTGTCTCGCTCTCTCTACAACGGTATGAAAATACATCCTCATCTGGTATTGGAATTAACAGAGCGGCACTCGCCCCTCCCTATGTCTCCTCCAGGTTTTTGGCTTTTACACCCAATGTGTATTTTAAAACTGTGCCTTTTTAAGTAGGTGGCAAACTGTGCTGGAAGGATTTGGTATGCGGAGTATTTTTATTCAGCTCCCTTTTCTCTCACCTTTCATTGTTTTTCCCTTTGGAATATCTCCTGTAACGCTCCACTCATAAACCTCTTCAAAGAGAGGGCTGTATTTGAACAGCCTGGCCTGAAATCTGGTCTCAGTCAAAGGCCTCAGATGGGAAAATAACTGGGAGAGCCAAGCCCCACTGCCCCACGGCTGCTGCTGCAGGTGTCGGCAGCCGCTTTGCAGGAGCGAGGTTCTCCCGCTGCCTCTTTGGCTCTGACCCCACAGCCCCCCTGGCTGGGTTATTATTCCCCCTTTTACCCTATAAATGTAATAAACTGGGACTTAGGCTCTTGCTTTTAGTGTAGAAGATCCAAGGAGAAGGTGGTTTTTCTCACCTCTCCCAGGCGTCTCATTCAGCTCCTGGGATGTTGTTGGTGTTTTGGGAGAGAGGAGGAGAGTTTGGAAGCTGAATGCATGCCAGGGACGTGATGGGCTCTGTGGCTCAGCCCTCAAATGGTGTGATCTCTAGGATGGGGGGTTCCAAAGTGCCAGCTAGGGAAACACTGATTCCCCCAGTCACAACGATCCGGCTCCCAGTGAAAGCAGACTTATCTCCAAACAGCTACAAAACCTCCCCCTCCACAGGGAAAATCCATCAGACGTGTGACCAGCTGCCCGTCTCTGACCATTTGCCCTTTGCATCGAGCAGTTTTAGCACAGAAAACAGTAACCCAGTGGGCTACAAAGTGCTTCCCCTCCTTGGGAGGTCACTTGGTTTCTGGGTGGCAGGGAAGCAGCAGATATTTTGAGCGTGAGTCGCCTGGCTGGTAAGTGTTCACAACTCTGTGCAGATCCCACTCTGTCTCAACTCCCTGCCCAGCAATAAATTCTGCTCCCAAACCCCGATCCTATCCCTCCCCCCCTCAATTCAGCTCTCACATCCCTTGTGTTTCAGTTGTGCCCTCAGCTCCTGTCTTGATGGGGCTGGTTTGGGTCGGTCCCCTCCCAGGCACCTCGCTTTCGTTCCTCTGACACCGCTTGGGATTTTTCATCGCCTGCTCTCCAGCCTGCAGGCAGTGAGATAAAGTTTCCCAGGCAAGCTGTTTTGGGAGGAGAAGATCTACACCATGCTGAGCTACCGGGCACTTCCAGCTCTGCCCTCCTGGCTGGTGGGAGGTCGGCGAGAAAGCTGTGCTGCTGTTGGGCTGCTCCTCCCAAGGAGGTGGAAATCCAGCCAGAGGTAGGAATCTCTTCTTGGAGACAACTGAAGATGAGCCACTGTCTGTCATCCTGCTCATCTCTTCAGTGGTTGTTTCACCAGGGAGCCCCTTTTGGGCTCTCCATGCCCTACTCCACCCGAGGGGAACAGAGGAGCTCCCCTGCCTCGGCTTCCCTGCACGTGGCTCCCAGAACTTTTTCAAAAGAAACACCACGATACAGGGGAATATTTGTCCAAAAAGACCACAGCTAGGGAAACGATGTCTTGCCCTGCATTTTCCCCAGAGGAGAACTTAACTCCTTCCACTTGCCAGGGCACATCCATCTCCCTTCCCCAGTGCTCCCAGATGGACCTGAGACAGCCCACGATGAACTAAGGAAAAGAAACCTCAAACCAAAGCTGGCTCCTCTGCAGACAGGACCTTCTTCCTCAGCTGGGTGACATGGATGGTGCCATATGCTGAGCCCAAGATCCCTTGGGTTTTATTATTTATTAATACATATCAGATACTTAATGTAGCTGGATTTTTCATTCCGTTCTACACTCAAATCTTGAAGATAAGGTAAAATATTCACCTGGCAGAGGCTAAAATTTGCTGGTTTTTTGAGGGGAAACTAGTTCCAAATACCTCCTGGTTAGAAACCTATAAAATGTTGTACTGCTCCAAGCCACGAGCTCTATCACTCCAGTCACTGTCTCTATCAGTGGTCAGAAATGTGTGTTAAAGAAGAATAAAAAAGGGGGATGTGTGTGGAGGGACCCTTCCCAAAGCTCAAGCAGTCAAGGGTTCAAATATTCCTCAGCCAGGAACTGCATCCAGATCACATATATATATATATATATAATAGCCACTGATGGAGCAAAGCTCCACAAATAAGTCTGTTCTTTTTTTGACTTCAAATATATTTTTGTTCCTAATAATACTCCATGGCAATGCATCCTACTACTCAAACACACACTGCCAATAAGGATGTTCTTTCATCTGTTTGGATCCTGCTTCCAGTAAATTACCACTTCACCCCCTCATTGCTGAGTGATAAAAAATGGTAAATTTTACTTTCCTAAGCATTCTCCCTACCTTAAACAATGATTTTATAGGTCTGTGTCACTAGCTTGTCACTTTTTGCAAGGCTCTGGTCTATGTGGTCTCTGTGCAGAAAATATTTGACATTTCCACCCAGGCCTGCTGCCCTGTTCCACATCCTTCTCTGTCCCACTCTGGGATGGGACAGTCAGCAGCAAGCCAGGTACCCGTGGGTACACATGGATCAAAGAACAGATCCACAGTGATGCTTTCCTTTTACTCTCTCCTCTTTTCTTAATGACTCCTAACTTTTCGTTTCCCTTTGGACCATTGAGGATGATAAATAAACCATCAAGAACTCAGTGCCTATGGTGAGCTGATGCCTGGGCTGAAGGTCCTTTTGAGACCTTGGACCTCCTTTACTTGAGCAAAAATAACCTTTTTCCGGACACAAAGCAGCACTCAACAAGGAATTCCCATGAAAAGAGGAAGGGGCATCCCTACCTTTTTGGTCTTGACTGTTGAGGCACAGCAGTCCCCGCCATCGTAGTTGCAGAAGGCTCTGTTGTTGATGGAGTCACAGTAGTTGTCCCCCATGAAAGGCTGAAAAAGGAAAAAGCAGAAGCCTGAGAGTGTGGACATGGATGAAATGAGCCCCTTCCTTATGGACACAGGGTGAGAAAGTTGTGGCTGGAGAAGAGAAGGTTGTTTGGAGACCTCACAGCACTTGCCAGTGTCTGAAGGGGCTACAGGGAAGCCGGAGAGGGACTGTTCATCAGGAACTGGAGTGACAGGACAAGGGGGAATGGCTTCAAACTGAAAGAAGGGAAATTTAGGTTAGATGTCCACCTTCCCTGTGAGGGTGGTGAGACCCTGGCACAGAGAAGCTGTGGCTGCCCCATCCCTGGAAGTGTCCAAGGCCAGGTTGGATGGGGCTTGGAGCAACCTGGGATAGTGGAAGGTGTCCCTGCCCATGGCAGGGGATTGGAAGTGGATGATCTTAAGGCCCCTTCCAACCAAACCATTCTATGATTCTATAATTCTAAAGCCTGTTAACAATATTTGAGAAGAAAAACACAAAGATCTGAAGGAGCCATACAGTTTGTAACATACCAAATGCCCTGAAAAGCAAGAGATAATTATTCCCCTTTCCCTTCAAAGCAGATAGAAAAAAAAGGACAGTAGATGGAAGGGAAATGAGCCCTTGTTGGCTCTTCACATCCCACATAAGAGGATGCTTCAGGAATATTAATTTGACTAGGCCCAGAGACAGCATCCAGGCATCTAAAATTGTGGCACCTTTGATAATTTTAAGTTAACCTTCCTAAACTGCGTGGGATAAGAAGAAGGTTATGTATTGCAGCAAAATGGGCTTGCTTTTAATAGCTGTGCTTTTCACCACAGTTCTTCTGACTATGCAACATGTGTCAGCAACGAGGGCACAAAACAAATCACCAAGAGGAGTGGAAGAGGTCTGAGCTCAGCTCAGGGACCATGTTCTCCTGTTCTCTGAACAGCAGTGACTGCGTGGGACCTTGGCCACGACACGTGATCTTCCTCCACTCCACAGCTCAGAGCTGGGATAATGGCAATTATTCAGAGGGACGTCGTGGAGAGCTGTTAAGTGAAATTAATAAATCACCTTGAAAAAGAAAATGTGGTCACTAGGCTGGGCAATGTGATCACTAGTCCATGTGCTGCACGGGGCCTGAATGATAACCACGATTCCAAAGGAAAGGCTTGAAGTCTTTCATTACGCATTGGAGTCTTTTTGGTTGGCAAATACAGAAGTCTTCCTTAGAAGTCTAAGCTGTGCCTGATGCCCATGCCAGGTATGAGAATCCAGGCAGCAATGAAAGCTCAGAAAAATGGATGATCAGCAGAGAGCAGAGTCGTATCTCTGTAACTCTCCTCATACATACAGGCTCATGAGGCCATTCCCATTTTATCTGCTCTTTGGAAAATTCACTTACTCTGCACTGAGAAAAACACACCAGGGACTCTCCTGCAAGAAGGCATCATTGCAGGGGAGGCAGGACGGCTTGGGGAGGTTTCCTGGGAGGATTTTGCAGCAATTGCAAACCCAGAGTGTCCCAGATGATGGATACCTGAAGAAGCAGCCATGAGAGCTCACTGTGCCCTCCCCAGAGCTCACCATGGCCACACTCATCAGAATTGAAATGGACTCAATGGAGCGGGGCAAATGCACACTTTTACTGCTGATGTGCTGCAAATTTAAATATTTCTATCAGGTACAGGAAACCCAGGCAACAATGGCAATATCAGACCACAGCAGGACTACCAGGAGGTGACAGACTCATTGAGTGTCACTTGTTTAATTACGTGCAGATACTGCAAATGTTGACAAGGAAATCAGAGTTACATTGTGGAGCTCCTGTGCCTCTAAACTGCCTTAACTCCACTGATTTCCACAGATACTGATTTATTTATACAGGCAAAGACTTCAACTTGCAAACCCCCTTCCAATTTAACTAATATGCTAAGAGCTAAAAGGGAACGATTTATAAATAGATGGAGAGATATTTTGAGGCCAACCTGGTCATATTCAAAACCGTGAATTTTGCTCAACCTCCCAGGAAATTCTGCAGACTTCTCCATGTTTCTCTTGTGTTGCCTGGCTGTGCCTGCTTGATGGGAAAACGTGACTTTAAGTTTCCATCCCTATGCCTGTATCCTACACCTATGAATGCCGGAAAATCTATAAAGAAACTCGTGGAAGAATTTGCTCTGGCACAGAGTAGACCAGCCAGTCCTTTGGAGAAGAATGGGACAAAAAGCATCTATCCTCATTTGGGACCAAAATCCTTGCTTGGAAGACCCCGGAGGCCTGGCTGTGGAGGGTGAGGTCTCTGTAGCTCTTCATGCATGTCTTAGTGCTCTGATATTTTTGGAGGACTGTACAGGTAATCCAGAGGGACTCATTTGCTACTGAAACACCCAAGTTAGGTGCTGACAAGTACAGGGCTGACTCATAAGCCTCTGTTCCTGCCACTAGGGAGCGACAAAAAATCACATTGCAGCAGCTGCCGGGGTTCCCACTGCGATCACCAAGAGCCAAATAATGCCCCACTTACAGCCTCCTGTTCAGGAAGGCCTCCCTAATGCTAAGGATGTCCATACATTAGGGGTTGTATCAGCTTAATGGCCCAGCATTATTGACCTACTGGCTTATTAGTCTCTGTTTCCACAGTCATGGGAAAAAAAAAGGCTTGGCGAAGACGGCATTTTTTCTGAAATCTTACTGCCAAGCTCTGGCCCATCTGTGGATCCTGGAAGCATCATGCTCTAAAAACAATGCTAGAGGCCATTATCAATTGTCTGGGCAAAGCCTTCCCAGATGATGGATTGCGATGCAGTGACACTGCTGAACGAATGTTGAAAAGAAGAAAGTTCCTGTTGATGCAGAGGGCTCTGGCAATTAGCAGTGATGGAAGGGAAGAAAATGCTGAGAAGAGGCATGTCAGTAATAATGGCTTCTGGTAAATTATTACATCATTGCAAAGTTTGTCTCAGTAACAACTATCCTTAAACAGCAGGAGGATGGATACCCAGTGGTGCATCAGCACCTGAATGGCATTTTTTAATGGTGGCTGGATGTTATTTCAGCTCTCTTTGGAGAATGGGGGCACCCAGCCAGCCTGCATGAATGCGATGCGTGAGACAGCTTATGACATTCAAAGCTCTGACAGCAGAATGCTTTTCATTTAGGGAACAGCTAGACAGAAACTATTACATTGTTGGAGAGTTATTACCCTCTTGGGCCCAACATTTGTATGCGAAGGAAACCTGTCTTTCACTTCAAGACAAATCACATCCCACAGCAGTGTGGTCTGGAGCTTTGTGTCACATTTAGGAATTCACTCCCATGTTCTGCCACTTTGGGCAAATAACTTCAGTGTGCTTGGGTTACTGGGTGCTGAGAGCCTGGTCAGCGTGGCAGAAAGTCAGGATGTGTGGGGGAAGACAGCCCTGCCACTGCCTATCGCCATCTGTGCCTCTGCCTGTGAGCCGTCTCGTTTCTAAAATGGGCAGGGAGCTTCCCAACCTTCCAGAGGTACCACAAGGATTGACTTCTTGATGTGGTGAGATGCTCAAGGGCTGGCATGGTGGAAACCACAGGAGTGCCATGACCCAGACAGAGGTGCTCCAGCCCTGTTTAACCACCAGAAGCATCCTCAGTCTTCTCAGACTTGTCAAAGACTGCTGCTGGCAGAAACAACATCCTTCAAAATAATTACTTTTTTCAAGTAACTTGCAAGACTGTAAAACTGTATCACAGCTGAAATGTAACTGCATGTTTCTGATTATTCTCTTCTGGTTAAGACAGAGGCGGCCAGTGGAGGGAGGTGTGATTTGCTCACTGTCCATCTGTGCTGTCCACCCAGTGGTATCATCTCTGGCTTTCCTAAACTTTCTCTGCCCACACCAATGCCCAAAGCTTAGCCGGCCTTGGAAAGAATTGTCCCTCTAATAAGAAGTCAAGATCAAGGAAAAACAAGAGAAGGCTTTTGCAACTTCCCAGAAACTCCCAAATTCTGGGACATTCTTTTGGTCAACCAGTGTTTTTGAGCTGCTTGATCATTTAACTCCTGTGAGAGTCACCCAACCATCATCTCTGGGAAAACCACCTATTTCCCTACTGAGTGTCAGAACCGATGCAGGCGATCAGTCTGTGTGATAGGGTGGTCAGGGCAAAATCCTGCTTGCCCTGCTTGAAAACCAGAATTTACAGCCCACGTGCCTGCAGTGATTGTTTCTGTAAGATTTAGAATAGTCACCGTGGACCACCTGAGCTAAAGTCACACTCACCTCACAGCCTTTAACACAATGAATCAGGGAAGGGTGAGGGTACCACTTGAGTCCTGCCGTGCAGACAACGCTCTGGAGGCAAGAAATAAAAAAAAGAGCAACAGGTTAAGACAAAGAAATCAGTGTACAGAAAGTCAGTGTGCTGGCTCCTATGGCTCTCCAGTACTTAACCAATGAAGTTCAGCTCCTAACACCTCTTGTGTTCTCAGGACCTGGCTGTCCTCCAGGTATTTACAAGAAGTGTTGGACTTGACACTTGCAATAACAGAGCATTTGAGATTAAAATAATATTTGAGGTTCTCCTAAAATGTCATGTCCAATATTTCACTCATGGTGGGGGAACGTGGCAGGGAAAGGCAAAGGCACAGGTCCACTCTCGCTCTTGGGTAGGGGGGAGGCATTCTAGGAATTCATTTAGGGATTTCTTTGGTGCTGCAAAGCTTTGCTTTCTTTTACTGCCCATCATACCTTTGATTCTTGAAGATGGAAGCAGCTAAAGGTGGATTTTCAAATACATTTTAGTACCATCTTAAATAAAAGCACCTCCCACCACACACCTTCAGAATAACCCCCAGACAGGACAGTATCATCGGCTACATTTTATGAGCTTTATAATAATTTCTGTCTCAACTCTGTCTATAGAAAAAAGTTGGACACTTGGTTTTGGGCAAAAATGATGCCCAGCCTCCTAGACAATGACACAGCCAGGGCAGCCACAGACACGGACACTTAGATTTAAAGAGTGGATGAAAATTTTTGCTGGTCAGTGGAGATGGTGGTTCCACACCATGGAGGTCCTGGAGATAGGACTCCCATCCATGCAGCAGGACATCAGGCACAATGTTTATTTTGGGTTATTGCCCATGGATGAAGCACTACAGTGTTCAGTTGAGCAAGATGAACGCACACGCACTCACCTAAAGTGTGGGGTTGGGGTTGGATGGAGGCCTGGAGAAGGAAGGGATTAACATTTGGGAAGACCTGATGCACAAGCCATCCCTTCCCCTGTTCATCTGAGGGCTAATTTAATCCATCTGCAGGGGAACCTCAGCTTGTTATTACAGTTTCTGTCATTTGTGGCTTACCTGGCGTATGCTAGAAAAAAGGACTTTTATACTATCTGACTCGGGCTGTTTATCTTTCCGATGCTCTTGGATTTTCCACTATTAGTCAAGCCCGGCTTGCCCCACCTGCCTCGCAACAGGGCCTGTCTGTGTGAGCAGAGAAGTGGCTGGGGAGGGGAGGATGTTGTTTATCCCCTGGGAGGGAGAGAGGCTGCAAGGTGCGGGGGCCCTGCCGTGTCACACATTCCCCCGGCGCGCTCTTGACAGACAGCTGGAGATTTCCAGGCTGTTGCCTGCCACAAATGGTGAGGGTTTTTCTTTCCCTGCCTCTTCTGTTTATTGCACTTTAGAGGGAAAAGAAAGGAAACTTTTCTAGGTTTGAAAATAAACAAGGCCAGTCAACAGAGCAGGAGCGGGGAGAGTAAAGGAAACAGTTCAAGAGCATTTGAACCCAAGAATTAGAACAAAGTGGAAAAACTCGGGCGTTTGTCTCCTGTATCCAAGGCCAGCAGACAATAAGTGGAAGAAGTGCACTTCCAAAGAGCACCTCACATTCCCCTGGTAAGAAGCATCAATATTTACAAAACCTCTCGCTCTGTGTGAGTGTGTGAGCACGTAGAGAGAACAAAAGAAACCAAATAGCCCTGAACCAGGCTCTTCAGAAGGGAGCTTTCCACGTGAGAGCAATCCCTCACAGAGGATGCACTGACTACTCTCCTGACCCTTCAAGTATTAAAATGCCAGCACCTCCCTTAGAGGAACGGATGGGAGGTGGAGTCTGCTGAGACAGTGCTCTCTCAGTGCTCCCTCAAGGCCATCCTCCATCCCAAACACAGCCTTGGGCTGAGCATCCTCCAGGGAATGGGAATGCAGCCCCAGGTTGCTCTCCACAGCACAGGGAAGCCAGATGCCAGGTTAATCACTGGGTCAGTGGGACATTCCCATTCCTCTGGAGTGGCACCTGCCAACGGCTTCATACCAGTTTCTTTGTCCTCCCCTGGGATGATCCTTTGCTAGCGGAGACCACGAGAGCTGAATTCAATCCTGCTAACATTCCTGGAGCTGGAAGCAGAGGGAAGGACCCTAGGCCTTAGTCCTGACTCCTCTTTCTGGTTTTCCAAGCCCTCAGTTCCCACCACCCAGCCTGTTTGTACCCTTAGGCTGCTGCTGTGGTGTGTGCGGTGCACTGGGAGAGAGGATGTGGGTAGAGGGAGAGACTGGGCTAGAAAACCAAGAAACTAGGAATGATTTGGATTGCTGAGCCTCGTTTCTGCTTCCTGCAGTGCAAACAGGGATACAGGTGCCACAGGGTGCTGCATGGGGCACCTGAGATAAACAAATGTATAGAAAACAAGCAAGGATGGGTCGAGGTGGTACATGAGCACGAGCTGATGGAATCAGTGCGCACAGAAAGGGAGACTCAGAATGCCAGCAAAGGGTGTGGAAAGAGGTGTACGGAAGCACCACATCCGCCACATGCCAGGTGTGTCTGGGGAACAAAGGCCATCTGGCCACTGCCCCACGAGCCCCGTCCCTTCCCCCTGCTGCCACGTGCTCCAGGCCCCCGTGGTGACATCTGCTGCCCTCCTGGCCCCGGCTCCCCTCCTGCATCGGCTCCTGCAGCACAGCTGTGCAGCCGGGTGGGTGGACTTCGGTGCTGTCCCCACCCCAGAAACGCCACCCTGCCACATCTGCGGTGGGTGGCTGGCACTCCATCTGCTGTGACGGGAGAGGGAGCCGGGCTGCGCTCCCACAGTAGGTAACAAAGAGCCAAGGAAGCAAATCAAGCTGTCATTTTCTCCTTGTGAGGGAAGACCTAGGGCCTCCGGTCACAGCGCTTCCCTCCCGTGGTGGGACTAACACAATGATGTCAACCCTTTGCGGGCTGCAGAGGGGATCAGGTTTCCCCCAGAGAGGCCGGTGGAGAGCTTTCCTCCACCTTACACGGGTCAAGCGTCCCCCTGGGCTGGAGATCAGGGACTGGCATCTCCTGCTCTCAGCTAACTCGCTCCTCAGGCACTAAAGGAACAGGACAATTAACCACGGGCTTAATGTGTGAGGGGATCAGGCGCTGCTGCCAGGAAAGGGGACTTTGAGGCTGCTTCTTCCTACAGCTACAGATGGAATGGGATCTCCTGCCTTCCCAGGAGCAGAGCTGCTGCACCACAGCAGGTCACGTCACTGCTCCGTGACTCAGTTTCCCTGCTGCAAAATGAGCCCCAAACTCTCAAAAAAAAAGGAGAGGGGAAGGAAGGAGGAAACCGGCAAAGCTTAAATGATTAGGGGAGTATTTAAGGAGCATTCCCACTAATGAGTTCTGGACATTTATAATCCCAGGGCTTGCAGTCCACATGGGAAGAGGGGCCATGGCCACGCTCAGCCCAGCAGAGCTGCGACGTGCAGACCCTCTGAAGGCTCTCCCAGGCATGCACATGCCTGCACACTGTTTAGCCTGTCCCTACTCAGCACTAAGGCAAGAACCCAAGTTCAGACAACCTAAGAAATGAGGTGTCTGCCCTGCTTCTCTGCAGTCAGTGGGAAAGAGCTGTCAAGCTGTCTCTCAGAGATATTTCCCTTTTTTCTCCCCACTGCCTGCACAGTCAGTCTTGGCAGCTCTATCCGTCGGTGTCTTCGCAGCTCCGTGTGTCACACACAGTGAAGGGAAAATCATGGGGACAGCACTGGCTGCTCTGAACACACCCCACAGCAGAACAGAGGCACGGAAGATTTAAGGTGATTTTTTTTGGTGCTGAGCTGATCTGAGAGACACTGCCAGCTTATACTGATTTCAGCAAACTGTTTCAGACCCAACAAAGCAACTCAACCTAAACCAATTCTAAAAAACACAGAAATATTTAGACATTTTGGGAAATTAAATATCTGTTGTTGTTTATCATTTGAGAGGACATTTAATTTCTAAGTTTTTGTTGGTTTTTTTTCTCTCATTTTCACTAAGCAAAAATTTTACAAAATCTCCTTGGAAATGAAACGCTACGTTATGTTCAAACCAACATGTTTTTTCTTCCAATTTTTTGGTTCACCAAAAATCACAATAACAAAAGAGTCACTTTGATTAGGGAAAAAAACATTTTTTTTTTTAAATTTAAGAGAACTTTGAGTGAACCAAAAAATCAAGTGATTTGCACAGCTCTGCTCTAAACAACCCTGAGAGAAGGGATAGTTCCTTCTTCCCATTTTGCTTCCATAACAGATGTGGCATGAGCTGCTACAGACAAATTATTTATTTTTTCTTGTCAGCTCTCCCTGTGTTTTCTCTGTCCCCATCCCCTCAAAGGTAAGCACCAGAGATCAGTCCTGCCTTTATCTTCTTCCCATCCTGCCCTCATTCGTACTTTACTTGTGCCTGAAATTAACAAAAAGTGTTTCCTTTGCGTCATTCAAGTACTCTGAGATGCACAAAGACTCGCCGTGTAAATGCAACCAGCTGCTCCCTGTGCTCATATGGCACAACAGCAAAGCTGTCACTGGCCATAAACAGAAACACGGGTTATTAATGATATATAGCACATTGCCATGGGGACCTTCCCCCAAGGCGTCCCAGTCCCATCTCTCCAGGGCATCCCCACTCCCACCAGAAGCAGCGTTTCTCCCGGTGGCACCCAATGAGGCGCCACTCCCCGTGGGTGACATCCCCTTATCTGCAGAGTTGGATAAGATGGATGTTTTACAGCTACCAAAAAAAATCCCCTCTGGCGTGTCTTCCCTCCCAACACAAGTTTTCCAGCCCAAATCTCACCCTCTAGTTACAAAGCGTTTATGGGGTGGAACTTGTATCTGCTCAGGGCCTAAAGCTCTTGCAAGATCCTCACCATCAGGGAAAAAAAAGGGCTTATTTACCTCTCTGCTCTTGGAAACCACGATTTCTCCTCCATCCCTCACTCCCCTCGTCTCCCCCTTTACTACTCTATGTTTTCCCTGCTGCCTAATGAGCCCTCCAGAGACCTGCAGGTATAAAACTCGTTACAGCTCCCTCCGCGTACCCGCATCAATAAGTGAAGGAGTGCAGAGAGAACGGGAGGGAAGCTGTCACTTTATTTCCCCATGAATTACAAACCACTTTAAAGTCTGGCACTCAGGAAAGGGCCAGTGAGAAATTGCCCCTCATACAGAGATAGGGGTTTTCTTTATGTTTCATGCCAGAAACTTGGCAAAGCCTCGGCTTAAGGCAGTCACAGAACCTCAGCGTCTGGAGCGAATGGGAAGCTGGGAAGGACATTATGAGCTTGTCATATTCTCTGGACTTAGGTTTCCCACTCCTTTCCCAGATTTATTCTCTTGCTCTGTGTGAAACAGGGAAGTTCAAAGTGGTGGAGAGTTCTGGAGCCGCTTGCTACCCACAGCCAAGGCCAGATTTCAAAAACCCCAAACCCTGGGTGCACATCTAGGCATGTAGAGAAGCAAATAGACTGTCAAAGCTGCTTGGGATCTGCTGGGGCTGTGTTGGCTGCTCGTTCTCCTTCTTAATGGAGTTCAGGTGTGTAAAACAGACTCCTGCAAAGCCAGGACCAAGTATGTAAAAGCCAGAGATGTTTGCTCAAGCACCGCCAGCAACTTGCACCCTGGTCACACCTGATGTGCCACCATCTTCCAGCACGTGCTCGAGCGTGTCCAGTTAGACTTCCACACCTGCAGAAATACCATAAAGCCACAAACACCTGGTTTGTTTGTAGGAACGTGAGGGTTTTCAGGAAGAGTTAGGTGAGTGTCTCTCACTGGCACCCAAACGTGGGCGTGACACCCAGCAGGTGTTCGCTGCCAGCAGGGCTGAGTGTGTGTGTGCAAGGCACTGCACGTGGGTGTGCACGTCCCCATCAGGGCACGCTGCCACTGGTGTGTGCTGGAGGACGCTCAGGATGGGGAGCTGTGAGCAGTTAATGCTGGCTGTGCGTGTGCAGCAGGCAGCAGGGAGAAGTGGTGACCTCTGGAAGGGGCTGTGCTGAGCAGGCAGCTCTCGCATGCGGGCGGAGGGGCGGGGGGAGCACTCAGCCAGCTCCGCGGGGTCAGGAAACGAAAAACCCTCTGTATCAGCTTCTTTTGTCACCCAGAAGCGGCGCAGAAAAATCCAGCTCTGCCACCCAAAGAATGCAAAATATGGAACAGGAGGAAGAAAATAAAGCCTGGCCAGTGCCCTTTCTCTCACTGTCCATCACATCTTCCTGTGGCATGGATCCCATTTCCAGATCAAACCCCAGTGATGTGAGGCCTTTACCTTGAACTGACTTTCATTTGGAAAACACAGAGAGAAAGCAACTTGGAGAGAGAGACACCATGTTACTGGAGCAGACACAAGAAAAATCAGGCATTCTTTCCTAAAGGTCCAAATTCCCCATTTTCCCCTCATCGAATGAACCTCAGGTAACACTGATCACTCACTGCTCTTAAACATGCAACAAGGGATGTGGTTCGTGCAGTCGCCAGGCACTGACCTTCACTCTCTGAGGGTTCATCCAGTGCTGGATGTCTTGCACGGTCTCGTTCACACGCAGGAGGATGGGCTCGTGACTGTGATCCAGACAGGAGGTGGTACACTCCGTGCCTGCTCAAAACACAAAGGGGATAAAGCTAAAGGATAAAGCAGGCAGCTTCTGACCCTTCCAGCATCCTTCCAGCTGAAGGACAGGATTACGGCTCGTTTTACCTAAATTGCAATTAGCAGTCAACCATAACTATCACATATCTCCTAGCCACACGTGAAGTGCTGAGTACAACCCTGCACTCAGCAGGAGAGCGTGGGGGTGGCAGATATTCCACGGCCTTTTTGTACGAGCTGCAAATCTAAGTATTGCTCCGGCTATTAACTCCAAGAAGGGGGTCAGGTTTTGCACCTTCAGATCATCAAGACGATGTGAATTTTTTTCCATTTCAACTGCTCTTTCAAGAAGTGGGGCTGATTAGGCAGAGGCTGTTGGCCTCATCTCACCTATGACATGGCAGAAACCTGTTGTTTGATCTGTCAGATTTACAAACATCCAATAATAATCTTCCAAAGGGTGACCAAACCTAATGATATTGGAGGCAAGCTATCATCCAAGTCCCACAGTCGATAAGAAGTACGCAGAAAGGTAATGATGGCTTTGTTCACACATAAACCTGCTTTTTCTCTGATTAACTGTCATGCCCAGTGGGAATCCTGTCCTTTCTTTATTAAAACATGCTGCGATACTCTGCAGCAATATCCCAGAGCCCTGTGGTGACACAACCGTAAGCCCTTGTGTGTTGGACCATTACCATTTCCCCCCTGGAAAATCACTCTTGAATGGCACAGCTGCTGCAAACATGTCATTAGGATTTCTGCACTCCAATCAGCGCTGGGGGAGGAATTAATCTCCGCACTGGTTTGGAGAGCTGAACCTTTGGCTCAACACACGCCTCAGCCTGGAAGGGCAGATTAGGTGTCTGAGGAATTACCGAAGGTGTGTGGGATTCATAGTGACCACGACTGGTTGCTATTATTTTCCCCACCTGCTTCTGCCTTCCCACATTCTCCACTTGGAGAAGTCAGTGGGAGCAGCCAGACCTGGGCTGGAAAGATGGGGAGTGCTTGGGGTTTGTTTTGCTTTCCCAGGACACCTGGCAGCGGCTCCAAGGACCTGCTGGATGAGGCCCATTGACACCTCCCCCATAGTGAATGAGTGGCAGGAGAGCACCTTTTCAAAAGGACATTGATCCGGCTTTCAAAAACGCAAAGAAGAGAGGACAACCCCAACATCTGATCCCAAAAGTTGGTGCTGGGTGAGCCTGCAAAGTGTGTGGTATGTCTCCATCTGCTGAGGATGAGAGCCAGCAGCCGCTGTGCCCTCTCTGAGCTCTATATCCCTCTCCAGAGAAAGCCACACTCTCGTGGGGGATCTGCCCCAGGCATCTCTCACCTCCATGATGCTGTGTGGTCCCACCCCAGGGTCAGGGCCACCAGTCCCTGGGATTGGCACCTGCCGACAGTCGCTGCGAGAGGAGCGAGAGCTGGCAGGCGCCCAGCACTGAGATGCTCCCCTCCAAACCAGGAACTGGGGGTTCTCTCCTTACAAAAACCTGTCTGGCCCTGGAGGTAACCTCGTCTCAAGGGTAAAACGCCTCTCCACATTAAGAGTCGCCGCAGCCTCCTAGCCGCTCGCTCTCCCGCGCTCCACCACGCTCATGGAGAGGAGCGGGTCGGAATTGTTTTGATATATGATCTGTAATTGGCATCATTACAGAGCGGTGATCTCATCCAGGTCGTGTTCTCCTCCCCGGGGAGGGAACACAAGGAGGCTCGTGGTCCTCCGCATGGCTGCGATATAATGAGGGAGCCACGCAAGGAGGAAATTTCTCCAAGTTCAAAGGGACAGGCGGAGGCAGGAGGGGGATGGCAGGGGCTGGGAGGGGGGCTGCAGGAAGGGGCCTCGCAAACCTGTGTGGGCTGCAGGCAGTGCAGCTCCTGTTGCAGCCCTTACAGCAGGGCTGAAAATACAATATAGTGTGTACAGCTCCGTGTCTGTCCCTCCCTGTGCCTGGGTGACACAAAGCCAAGCTGAGCGCAGTGGTCATCGCCCCTTGCAGAAGAAACAGGTACCCCAGAAAGAAGGAGGAAAATAGACCCTTTAAAACAGCTCCTAAACAACTGTCATACCAAAGGGGACTCTCAGCTGGTCTCATACGGTTTCTGGGGAGACCCGAATTATCCTGGTGCTGCATTCTCCTGTCATCAGCCTCTGGAGCGCGGGTTTGTGCACATGGCTGAAGGAGTGGGACATCACAAAAGCCTAAGAGCAAAAGCAGGTACAATCCCTCCCTGCATTTTGCAGACTGCATGTGTCTCTGGCACAGCCTGGCATGTTGCTGCCCCTGAAAACCAGCTGGCCAAGAAGGGACACCATGAAACTGGAAGCCCAGCAAGGAACCTGGAGTCAGAGCATGTTACATGATGCTCGGCCTCTCAGAGCTTCATGTTTCCTAAAAGCATTTCCCTGAAAAGCCTCCCGTAGCAGGTTCTCACTCGGGCAAACAGGTGCACAGAAGGTGACTTGAAGGACTGCAGGCTCCTTCTTCCCTCCCTGTCATTCCCATCCTCTTCCCGGTGTCCTGCTGCCTGCTCCCATCTGGGGACAGGTGTCCGGGGGTGCTCACCCACCTATGCCGTAGCCGCCGGCGCACTGCAGCTTCAGGTGGCTGTTGAGCTGGGTGGGCAGAGCGCACTGCCCCTGCATCTCCCTGCACAGGTGGAATGACCCGCTCCAGGTGCCATCCTTCCGGCAGTGGATCACATTGCTCCCACGGCCCTGGGAATGAGAGAAAGAGGATTGACACAGAAGTAGCCAGGAGAGGCTGAGAGGTGAGAAGTGAGCAGAGCTTAGCTGGGAGCAAAGTTCTGCTGGAGCTGGAAAAGCCCTTGTTTGGGACTGCCAGCCCTGGGAGGGCAAGAAGGCGTTTTCTTCCAAAGAATAAAGAAGAGGAAACCTGCAGTGCTCACACAAACACATCTCTTCTGTGCAATTCAAGGTCCTTACAAGCCCCTTGCAAGCTCCCTACCTTATAACAGCCCCACTCCTGTTGAAATAAAAGTGCCTTCACCCCGTTTGCCTTCCTTCTTGTTACAGAGAGGTTGGTGTCGAATGCAGACAACCTCCTCCCTCTTTGCATTTCCTAACCAGTTACATCATCTTTGTCTTGAAAAAGAAAGAATCCCCAATGGCCATCTGAAGGAGGAAGGGAGAGCAGGACACGAGCTTAGCAGGGCAGAACGTGCTCTTTAGAGCTTGGCTGCCTTGAGTGACAGCAGGCGAAGGGGCTGAGACGGACACGTACAGAGGCAGGTGGGAAGGAGGAAAAAATCCTCTGGTGTGGGAACGGGCAAGGAATAGAATATGACATTTCTCTTATAGAAAAGATTCTCTGTATGATACTGAAGAATGAATACCAAAGTCCGAGGGGAAATATCATGCCCTTTAAAAACAACAAAGGAGTGCACAGGCAATCTTTTGTCAGATCTATCCTCCCAGCATTGGGGATTTCTGAGCAAACAAGCTGTTCTGTGGGATCTGTGAGCCCGACTGCCATGGGGCAATGTGGGACATTCAACAGGAGGATGTCTGCTGTGCTTGGGCTCCAAACCTCCTGTGGGGGCCTTGCTGGGTGGGAGAACCATGCAGGATCTCTGCTTCTCCTCACCCATTTTCATGCCAGGCACGTTGCCTGCAATCTACCCACCCTGCTCTTGGAGACTGTGCTGGGTATCTTTGGGGATCCTTTAATGTGCTGTCTGTGCTGGGATCCCTGCAGAGCTGCTGAACTTTTTGGAGGAGCTCTGCCCCACGTGGAAGGTGAGTGTTTGCACAGGGACCTGCACAAGCCCCTGGTACCAGCATGGAAGAGGGCACAGCCTTCAGTGTTAGTTTTGCCCTTAATATCCTAATGCTTCCCCTTTTTTTGCTCAGCTTTGTTAATGAACACAATGTTTAGTGAGATGCAAAGTGGTCTTAGCAGCAGACTACGGTGTGAGACCTGCTTCCCCTTTTCTAGACATCTGGCCATTGCCAGAAGTAATAAGGAAATCATATGAAAGGATAATGGAGCAGATGGACTCGGGGTGTGATCCAGCTTGGCGATTCCCACCTAAGGGCCAGTTTGGCAGAGATTGATTAATTTAGATCTGACTGTTCCTATGATTTGTGTACAATATGCAGAAATGAAAGACCCTTGCTCTGGTGCCAGAGGAGGTACCTGCTTAAATGACCATTACATTCCTGGTGATTAAGGGATGCTGTATGTGCAGCCAAGTAATGATCTTTCAGCATGGTGACAAAGTCAGGAATAAATTGCTAAATGATAATTGAGCACAATTTGCTGTTTTAGCAAGCGTGGTGCACTTCCCTTGCAATTTCCATGCCAGGGTTCAAACATGATTCTCAAAGGTGAGCCATGAAACCTGATTAATGTTCCTGGAGCTGCCTGTGCTTGAGGGTACTCTTGTATAGTTTCAGCAACATACTCGGAGATCCCAGGATATCCATTGCTATAGTAACATACTGTCCATCATTCCCTGACCTGCAAAATCTCTTGTGAAAATCCCTGCTGGGTTTCTTGCTTGGATGCAACGTGTATTATCACCTTATATAGCTGAGAGAGACTTAGTGGGGTTTAATCCTTAAATAATTAACACCTCTCAAGTGGTTCTGGCTTGTGCCAGGAGTCCTCCCTCTTCTTCTGTAGCCTATTTTCTGAGATATCTGAAAATACTTTTCACTGTAAATCCCTTTCTCAAGATGTTATCTGCTCCTCTGACCAAGGTGCTTTCACAGCTGAGCAGCCACTCCTGTCCCTCCCAGTGAATGCAGACAGAGCTGTGTCTCTCCCTTTGCAGAGCTCACTTCATTACTGCTGGAACCCTGACTCCACTGCTTGTTCCTCTTCGTGTTCACCTCGTTTAAAAGCAAAGACAAGCCCGTTCCACCAGCTGTCATTGCCCTGGAGGTCCCAGTTTCCCTGCACTGGCAGTGCTGGAACACGGCACCAGCCATGCTGACCCCTCTGAGCAAGTGGTGAATGCACAAAGCCACAGCTGCCGTACCCCAGAGCTCCCACCCACTCTGCACCCTCGCCTGCAACTTCTCATTTCACACTGCTCACAGCCTCACTCCAAGCCTTAAACAAGGAAAACTCCAGGTGCCCTGATGTGAAACGCCGGGGCTCTGCCTGTTGCCCTCGTGGAGAAGGCAGGCCAGAGGGGAGGGAACAGGGGCTTTTAACCTGTGGAGCAGGTACCAGAGGTGTCTTGCACATAACTGGCTCTAGGGCAGGGTTGGCACCTTTTTAAATGTCCTCAGATTCTGGAATGGTATTAAACAGATCTTGTCAGAGCACTCCCTGCTCCATGCAGTGCCTGCAGTAGCCACAGCTTCCACATCCCCACTTTCTCCTTCCAAGCGCAGGGAGGAGCAGCAGCACTTCTGGGAGAAGTTACTTATCTCAGAAACTATAATTACCTCTGGTGAGGAAAACTAGGCATTTCAAACAAGATAGTAGAGGCCAGACCTTCTCATATCAGTGAACAGAGCTCCCAGGAAGCCAAAGGCAACACGCTGATTTGTGCCAGATGAGGATCTGACCTCTGATGCCAAATGACACCTTCACGGCCAGAAAAACATGGAAGTTTGGAGAGAGTTCACCTGAATAGTAATCCCTATGGCTTAAATTATCACAAGACACAGACATACAATGGTAAGAACTGGAGAGAAAAGCAAGGTAAAACCAAATGAACAAATGGGATAAGTGCAGAAAACTCACATTCTACTTACTTTCATTTGTTGCTCCTTATTTTCTAGCCAGATCATAAAGCCACTGAGGCAGATTTTTCTGCCACTTACCATCCAGAAACAGTAAGTCAGTCACTTCTAATCCTCTACAGGTAATAGTTAATACTGTTACTACTGTCATAAAAATAATATTCCCAGGCTCTCCCTCTACTTTAATTATGTTTTTCCCTTCTGCATTTCTCTGGCCTTGGAAGAGCTCAACGTCCATCAGACTCCCCAAGATCAGTGTTCTTAGGGAAGATATAATAAAGCCAGACTTGTATGGGCTGAGGTAGTTTGGGTAAAGGAGACTCACCGACTGACTGTCGTCATCCTCGCACTTGATCCGGCACTCGCTGTTGAACTGGAAGCCGTTGGAGCACTGGTAGAGCCCGTGGAACTTGGAAGGTGGAGGGTCACAGGTGACGGGCACGCAGGCGCCTGGCAGCCACGTGCCATCTTGTGTGCACTGGATTTTAAAGGCTCGCCTTTTTGTGCAGAAAAAAGCAACATTTAGTGAGGGGCTGAGTCAGCTGGGAGCCTCTAAAGCCTCTGAGCTCTGCAAGCAGGTTGCAGGGGATGGGTGTGCTCGAGCTTTTAACACTTGGGGAACAAGTTGTGAATCTGCGTCATGAGGTCTCTGAGCAAAAATAACGATTATTTGCAAAACCAACATTGAGCTGCCCAGCCTAAACCCCTCTTTTGGCCTTGGACACATCTCCCAAGAACTCAGCTTCCCAGGCTTGTGGGCTGTGGTTGGTTTGAAGTGGGTTTGTGCAGAGTCAGAAGTATACGACAGCACTAACCCTTTTCTGCAGGGTTTCAAAGGGGACTCCCCAGGCTGCATATCAAAGGGGTATTTCTAAGGTAAAGTCTGTTTTTTGAGCACTGGTCAGGATTTTCAAAGAAGCCTAGGTGAGCTGGGTGCCTAAACTGATACTGCACAGCTATCTGCATGAAGGAATTGCTCCATGCTATTCCCTACGGCACATGGAGTCTGTGATACACGTCTCCTTCCCAAAATCATTTTAACTCATGGCTTTCTGAATCAGGCTGATGGCAGAGCTTCAGCCTTTCACGTACTTTCTGGATTTTCTGGAGGATCCAGGGACGTGGTAACCTGGTTTGCATTTGTACTTGCAGAACGAGCCCACTTTGTGCTTGTCTTCTCGGCAGCGAGTGGTCTGGAGATCCGCGTTGGGAACGATGGAGGGTGCTCGACACATCAGCTCACACAGGGCCTCAGGAAAGGACCACAGCCCGTCCTCCATGCAGGTCAAGTTGCTGTTGTTTCCTGAGAAGAACAGTGAGCGAAGGTAACAATGTTCAGCAGGACTGTTTTCTTTTGAAATGTCATTACACCCATAATGCATCAAAAGCCCCCTCAGCCGATTTGACAAATCCAACTGCATTGAACTTTCCTATGTCCTATGCGTTCTCTCGCTCTAGATGATGTCATGAAATCATTATGGACTCTGCTTTCAGGTGACAGGCAGGCAGTGCTTATTTCAGGAAATGCTGTAGCATAGGGGAAGCCACACGGGCTTTGTCATCTTTTGTATTTCTCTTCCTTATTTTGTTCCTCTCTGAAAGGAAGCTTGTTTCATACACCAACCCCCTCCTCTCCAAAGCCATGGCTTTAACAGAGGGTTTGGTGCCATCACATTCTTCATTCGGCTTCTGTGTTATATCTTTTCCCTGAATCTGTCCCTTTTATTTCAATTTGGAGCCTTTTGGAGCAGCATCTGTTAGTATTAGAGTCACTACTCCAACACAATGAGGAGCCATTCTCAGCTGGGGACTCTGAGTCCTTGGGGACTACTGTGATAAATACGATTCATAATACTCATTAGAGACTCATTTTCCTCAGGAAGCTTTCTTGGCCAACACCTCAAAGGTAAAAGGTACAATAGATCTATTTGCCTCTGCTATGACCTACTTGACTTCAGAAGGTTAAGCTAAAAGTAGCCCAAGTCTCAGTGTATTTTACATTCTTTGTTATTTTATACCATATGTTGAAAAGGAATAAGCTTTTCCTAAGAAACAAAGCACAGCTATGAGCCACTAACCCTTCAAAAATCCCTAATACTCCATTGAAATCCCCGAGCATTGCTGCAGGAACTCTTCTCAACCCACAAGGCATATTTTCAACAGTGAGCCAACTTCGGAGTTATCCGAAATAATACTGACAAACTGCTAACCCCGGAGCAATGCCATCTCTCTGCGAGGGGAGGAGGAGAGCCAGGGCATGAGGCTGGAATTCAAAGAAGAAGAAAACAAAAGGCTCTGGAGGGCTCAGGAAGGTATGTGGAGGAGCCCTCCTGCCCTGCCCTCAAAGATAAGAGAAGCCGCATTAAATCAGCCCCGGATTTCTCTCTCCCCTCCCCAACTGCAGATGATTGCAGAGGTATTTTGTGCAGAAGGGAGCTCTTTTCTGGAGCACCAGCATGTTCCTCTGCTCTGACTCATGCAGCAGCTCCCAGCCCAGCCATGGTGATATCATACTTGCCACTGCAAAGCGATAAGCTGTGACATTACCAACAGTGGCTGTCATGACGTCAGTGATTGAATTAGGCATGAGTCATTCGAATGCTGTTCTCCAGAAGCTTAGTGGCAACATTTATTAGTCATCAGTGATGGCTTTACACCAAACGGTGCCTTTACCTCACAGCTCACAGCGCTTCTGGACAAAAGTGAAGTGATGCTACACACCAGAGCTGCAGCCCCTGACCTGGGGTTGGTTGTCATCCCTCCAGCTACCCCTGCCTGAATCACCAGCTCTTGTTGGCCATGACGAGTATAATTATTTTCGCTGCCTGCTCAAAAAAATTTAAAGTACTTTAAATGAAAAAACATCTTTTGCTGAAGATGGCCCTTTCAGTGTATAAACAGAAAAAGGGAGTTTTTTGTTAAACAGTAGTCTTAATTTCCTCTTAACTACCCTTTGAGTGGTCATAACTTTGACTATGTGTTGGCTGCTTGTGGCTATCTCCCATCAGAGTTAACAAGAATTAAGCAATTTCCTTATATATGAAGAAATCAACATAGCCTTTCCCTGAAATGAAGAATACTTCCCATGCCTTCCCTTTTGGGGTTTGCAATGAATACCAGCAGAAAAGGAGATACCACAGGTACAAAAAAATTTTACACAGTGTTTGTACCTGAGTTGAGAACAGCAGTTAAGTTTACTCCACTGCAAGATGGACAAGTTAATTTGGGTCTAATGTTCCCTCAAATTATCAATGGTATCTTTTCTTGCTTCCTGAGGACCAGATCAAAGACGGAAATGTGCCAGCGAGCAGAAGAGCTGATGGTGCTGAGAAGAGGATGGGGATGTTAGCAGAAAAGTAGCAGGGAAGAAGATAGAGGGGCAAAGGAAAGAAGGCAGCAAGCTGTGTTATTTCTAGTGGAAAAAATAAAAGAAAGAAGGAAGAAGTAAAGAGTCCCAAACAAGAAAAGGAGAGGAAGGTCAGAGGTGGAAGGTGAGTGTGGAAAAGGAGAAGGGTGATGGTGGATTAGAAAAAACAGTGATGGGGGTCTGTGCCACTGGGACATGGGGCTTTTCAGTCTTCTCTTGCCTTTCCAAATACAGGGAGGAGGCACTGAAGAGAGACAAGACAGTGGAAACAGACAAAGCATGGGAAAGAAGATGAGAGAGTTCAATCCGATTTATCCCCATGACTTTTTCATGTTTTGGTTGTATGGAAGCAATATCCCCTGTCATTACTGCCTGGCCAGCCGTGATCAAGGAAAGGTCAAAGCAAGGTAATAGAGAGATGCAACGGAACTTAACTTCTAATATAAATAATCCTTCCATAGAGTCCCATAATTCTTCCTACTTAAAATATCCTGAATAATTCTAAACCAACAGCAACAGTAACATGTATTCCTAGGAGCAGTCTGTGTTAGCTGTGTCTCTCAGGTCGCTGCACAGACACCCCCAGTACCTTTCAGAAGAGCAGGAGGTCGGCAGGTGAAGGAGCATTTCTTGCCAAAGGTGGTCCCCTCGCTGCAGTTGAAGGTGGCTGGGTAGACATGGTACTGGTCCGGGACACCGCAGTCCACAGGCTCACACGTCACCTGCTTGTTCCACTTCCCATCCATGCAGGTCATGGTGACACTGGACTCCGTCTGGAAAAAGACACATGGCTACAGCCACCACAGCCAGCAAGGGACAGATCAAAACCATTTCAAGCCTGCTAATAGCCATTATTTTGGCTCACAAGTTAAGCAAAGCTATGTCTGATCCCTACCATCATCATTTGGACAGCAGCTACCAAACCCACCAAGGCTCATAAGAAACAGTGTCAGAGAAACAGGATTTTCTGCCACCTCCGGGGTGAGACAGCAAAGCGCTTCCATACAAAGACTGGAGTTCTACAAATAATCCAAACTCTTGTCTGGTCTCCTGAGACAAGCGGGGAACCTGCTGCTCTGCCCTGCCATCGGAAAGGAGCACAAGCCTGAGCTGTTTGGAGCTGACAGCTGTCCCCCATCCCTGTCACCTCTGCGGTGACACAGCCACTCCAAGGGGATCCCCCTGTGCTTCCGAGTAGTCAAACTCACTCTTGGGTTTGAAGTAAAAGCCAAGCTGACATGAAGCCATTTGGGACTCTCATCTGAGGCTCTCCCGAGAGGTGTCAGTCACCCCTGGATGGGGATCCCAGGGGAAGTGCCTTGGGCCACATCAGCCTTGTGTGCAGATACTGACAGCTACCGTTGTGGCTTCTCTGTCAGAGTGCCCCAAGGCTCCACACAGAATCAGGGTCCTGCTGTCCTGACACCACGGACGTGAATGCCTGAGAGACAGACCTTTGCCAGCAGGAGTTTGCCATGGACAGGCCCAAGAGCGTCCTGCCCACAACTGGCACCTGGAACTTGAGAGGTTGTACGCAGCGTCAGTGCCTGTACTCTGACTTCCCCAAAGTCACTCTTCCATCACAGCTGCACAGAAGCTACACTTCTATGGATCTGAGGAATAATCCAAACTGCACAGCGCACTGGGATCCTGGAGTGCTAGGGGCAAAGAAGAAAAATGGGGGGAGGTAAAGGAGCCACCCATCCAAAGCTAAGATGAATTTACTGGGTGACTGAGGGACAAAGAGATGTTGGCAAAGAGAACGGAGTAAACAACATATCCACTTTCTAATTAAAAATGGAGAATTATTAAAAGCTAGAAGTGAAGAATCTAACCCTTCCCTCCACACCAGAATAAAGAGAGGGACAGAGGTTAAGAAATGTGAGAAACCCAAACATGAGAAGGGGAAGATACTGGCGAGGAATCTGACCAAGCCTTACAGCAGCACTCCTCTGCCTCCAGGGAATATTTTATTCAGGGCTGGTATGCTCACAGGAGATTTGCACTGCCGGCCATTGATCTGGGTTTATAAAAGGAAGGGGAATTTTTCTAGCACACATCAAAGGGACCTGGATTCCCTTTTTGCAAAAACACCCTAATGGTTTCAACAGAAGTTCAGACCTGTCTCCCTTTGATATATGGTTGCATTCAGAATGGAAAAAGCAGTCCCTGAGCTGAGAAACTGGACACTTCCCAAGTGGGCACAAAACCCCTTTTCTAGACTGTGGAGTTTATTTAAACAGGGAGCATTGCTGATGGAAAAAAAAGTCTTTTCTACAAACTCAGAGTAGCACATTCTGGGATACTCAGAGCCATCAGGTCAAGTGATACTGTGTATTCTCATTCCCAATCATTTCACTCCCCAGTGGCTGTTAATTCTGCCTTTGTTGCTTATCAGAATATCTGTACCATTAAAAATTGTATATAAACTGTAGGCAGTTGATGTCCTGGAGATGCCTGAAGGTGCTTCCAGGGGGTTGCAGTGTGATGGCCACAGGAGAAGGGATAATACAGTGTATTCCCATGTCTTGCAAACCATCAGCACTCCAGGATGAGCTGCTCCAGCATCCACCAAAGCCTCCATTTCTATTTAACAGATGCTATCATCAAATAACACAGCAGCACCGTGGCCGCTGGAACTTAAAACATAAACCCAAGCTATTGATGTCAATAAACTGAAGCTAATGATGTCAGGGGCTATCCAAACGCTATGGAAAAGACATAGGTCTCTCATAGTTTCATGTTGGATACTGGATTCATGCTGAACATAGGGAAGCTCTATCAGTGACAAGAGATTCAGCTCCAGGAATAAAGTTATTGGTGTTGCTGTGATCTAGTTTAGGAATAAATGAGTGTTCCTACTAGCTGATGCTGGCTGCTGAGACACAGTGTGGTGCACGAGGAAGTTTCTCTAACGACAGGGTTGCACATCAGATGTACCTCTGCAGAACACCAAATAAACAGTGCAGACCCAGAAACCAGAATGTAACACAAAAATTTAAGCAGGAGCAATATCTGTGCATGACAGTCACACCTTACAAAAGGAATGTTTTGCCCAAGCTACCACTATTTCAGCTGCAGCCGTGGCCTTTGTTAGCAGAAAGCTGCAGGACACCAGAGCCTGCTGGAAACGCCACGGGCCTGCGATCCCTTCTCTTCGGAAGGGATCCCTCTCCACAGCCGCACTCCCACGGCCCTTTGGCTGTGCTCCTGTTCTAGACCTTGATGTGAAAAAGTTAGTAATTACTGTCTCCACATTTTCATCTCTGGGTTTTTCTCCGTGATACCTTCCCCACAAAAACCCTAACCTAACCTGCAAGAGTCCTCTCAGACCCCTATGGCTCTTCCTCTTCCTGGCACACTGGGAAGGCCATTCCCAAGCAGAGAAGTTGTGCCCTTGGGGTAAGACCCTGGCTTCTCAGCTTTTCCCAGTAATTTGTTCCACATTTGGTGTGATGGAAGCTGAGGTTTTCAAGGTCAGGCATAATAATGGCACATTTTAGAGCATGTCTATCATGTCATCACTTCAAGCAACAGGAGCACATGTAATTCTGCAGCAGGACACAGCAGAGAGCTTTCCCTGCAATGAAGACAAAGACCAGTGGCTCTGATTGGAAGCACAGAGGACAAACCTACCACAGAAATCATCGCTGATGGCACCCACCAGCTTCTGGCTTTCCCCTCTTGCAGTGTCACACCTGAGGGTGGGATCACTGCAGTGCCCAGGGACAGCATCCCTGGCTGCTGAGCAGGATCCTGTCCCTCCCCAGCTCCATGCCACACCCTGGGGGTATTTCTGATGGACTCAGCCCTTGGATCTGGTGCTGGGTCTTAGTGGCAGCATCTGCCTCTGCCTTTTTAGCTCTCCCACCCGGAGCTGAGCAGGCACGTGCCTGTTTCGCTTGTCTGATCTGACAAGGTCACCCAGCTCACAGCAGCCCACACGAAGCACTTGGCTTTCTCATCTGGTTTATTAGCTGTCACTTTGGGCACTTTGTGCTGCTTTGACTGGCATCACAGCAACTGCTTCCCTTCATGTCCTGCCTTCCAAAAGAGGCTGACGCAAGGAGGGAGAGTGGGCAAGGAGGAAAGAGGGGGGAGAGAAAAGGGGCTTCCAAAGATACAGCATGCACTGCAGTGAAGAGGATGCAAACTTAAACAAATCTGGTGCCAGAAAGATTTGTTTCTCGGGACTTTTAACAGCCTGCGAGAATTCATGTCTCCTTCCTGCTGCCCAAGATCCCAGCCGGCTCCTTCTTCAAGCGATGCTTCACGTGTGAAGTTTCCTCTCCTTAAAAATGAACAGCTGTGCCCTCCCCTCTAAGTATTCTTCCACTTCTGCCCACTACTGTGCCTCTAATTGAACCCACATGAGCCGCGCTTTCTTTTCCTGGCATGATTGATGATGCCTTTGCACAACATTAGGGAGCTGCTGGGTTTTAAATAACACCTCTTGACCAGAGCAGCAGTGGTGGTAGCTTCAAGGAGAGATGACAACAAGTAACTGAATGAGCGGGGCTTTCAGTGAAGGACAAGGGGGAGGAAAGCAGTGAAAGACAAAGTGGGGAAAGAGGGAGAAGACAAGAAAGAGCGATGGAGTTGTCGGGGGGGTGGGAAGAAATAGGGGAGGGAGAATGAGAACATCCCCAAGATCTTTGTGAGAAAGATACACGAAGGATTTTGCTCCATCACTATGCAAACCCCTTTGTTGTTGTTGCTGAAGTCCCTAAATGAGGATGAGAGAGAGCCCAAGAGTCAGTAAACAGCTCAGCTTTCTTTTTCCTTCAAGCAGCAAACAGTTTCTGCTGCACAGAGTGCTGATGGGTTTTAGGGTTTGGTGATTTTACGGGGTTTTAACAGAATTTGGGAATGGGAGCTTCTCAGAAAGGGAATGAATGAATGTTTTGCCCCAAGACTGATTAAAATGGTGGCTTCAGAAGACACAGAGACCAGAAAGTGCAGAAACTGTTAAGAAGATTTTCAAAGACCCTTTAGATGTAAAAGATTGATTTGAAATGTGACTTATGCCCCTACATCACCAAGGTGCTTTTGAAAATTTCGCTTTTAATTCTCTCTTTGCCCTTTTTTTCTGTCTCTCAATGAAATAGGGAAGAAAAATGTGGTTCAGATGCTAAAGTGGTTCAGATCCAAGTGGTTCAGATCCAAGGTGTTTCCACCGGTCTGTGAATCACCTTCACCAGCATGCAGTGGTCGTGGGCCACTGATGGTCAGTCTGCTCTTTGAGACATTGCTCCTCAGCTCAGCCTCCTTCCTACCCAAGACTGTGAAACACCAACATGTGCAAAGCTACTTCCTTCTCCTCTTCCTCAGGCAGCCTCACACACTGACAGTCAAATGAGAAAAAAAGTATCTCTAGACCCTCAAATCAGTCAGACGAGTGAAATAACCAACTAAATGACAGGAGTGAAACAAGGAATAGCTTCGTGCAAGGTTCCCCAGCCATGACAGAAAGTCCCTCTGACCACGGACAACAACCCACGTGCCCTTTCTCACCCTCAAATGCTTGTGACTGGAAGAGGAGCTGAAGCTGGGAAGAAATTACAGAAGGAGCACAATGCCTTTGATATGAGAAATCCAGACCATGGATTCTGGACTTTCTCAGATAATTCATTTCTTGCCTACATGTTCCACAAGTTCTAGTTAGAAGCACCTGACACAAAGAAATAAACCAGGATGATAGCGAAAGAAATCACCTGTTCCTTTACAGCAGATCTCTGAAGCACACTAATAAAACTTCTAAAGCATGTGTTTAACGTGCTTAGCTGGTCATGGGCATCTTTCAGATGCTCCACTCCTTCCCCGATTTGAACAGTGAATGCACAGCACTGAGCAAAACAAAGCCAATGGCCTCAGGGGGTTTTATTGGTGGAAAAAGACAACGAAGTGCAATAGCAGAGCAGGGTGAGAGGAAGTGTGTTGTAACAGTCAGTGAATCACGTTAGCGAGGGGTGCTAAAACCCTCTGCTCCTGTCATATGAGTCTGATCAAGGCTCTGAAACCAAACTTCTCCCAGAAAAACCACGCCCAGCTGGCCGAGCCTCCCCAAAAGGTAATGCTTGCGTTTAAATAACACAGGGCTGGTGAAGCATGCTCAGGCTGTTTTATTTGGTTTGTGATCCCTGCGTGCTCCATGTGCCCCATGTACAGATCCCTTCCAACAATTTCCTGGTTCAGCCATACAGGCTCATTTTGAGAACTTGTTTTCTGTTCTGTAAAAATGCTCAGCTGGAGCTGGGGTTCTGGTGCTGATGCCAATTAGGATGGAAGAGGCCCAGCTCGCGGGGTCCTGTATTTGTTTTGTAATTGAGTTGAAAGGGCTGACTCATTCCCCTCCACTCTGTCTCCCCCCTCTGCGAGCTTATGAAGAACACAGTATTTCACAAGTACAGACAGGCTGCTGAGTGCGGCTGCCCCAGCCCCCGGCCCAGATGTGAGCGCTGCCCCAGATGTGAGTGCTGCCCCCACAGCCAGTGAGAGAATGTGCTCAGGAGGGAAACCACCCCCACGTCGCACTCAGAGGATGTGGCAGCGTGAGAGATGAGGGCACGAAGTGGGATGTCAGCCCTGCCTCCCCCCATCCCCAGCATCCTGCTCCCAGGGCCTTGCTGCACGTGCACCTCATCCACCTTCCCCAGCACAAAGGAACTGCATTTTTTTGATGTCTTAACAAATTGATAGTTTTCCTCAATACCCCCCTCACTGCATGAAGACATGCTCCTTTTGTAGGACTGGATTATTAACGCATGGGTTAGAGAGGATGGGGAGCACTTCCTGCCCTGCTGGGGGAAGTTTTTGGTGATTTGTCAGGGAGCAAAGAGGTTTGGGTGTTTCTTCTGTCCCCTCCGTGCTGTACACATCAGGGTGTGGTTGGGAGCAGATGGACTGAAACACTGCAAAGGAGTTAAGACATTGTTAGCCTCAATCCGAGGACTAAAAATGATGTATTTTGCCCAGAAATTGGTTATGCAAAAACACAAGCACCTTCCTCCCAAAACACCAACCCCACTGTTTGGCTGAGTAGAGCCAGTGAGATCAAAGAAGGACTGAACACAAACTTTTTGGTTTGAAAATTTCTAAATTCAGGGAACATCTGAGCTTTGCTCATTGCCAGTAACTCTTCCTACAGAGTCAAAGGGCTCCTACTCTGATGACAAGCATTTGGATAAGACTTCATCCCAAGGCTGACCTGAGATTTTAGAGTCTAGCCTAAGTCATTTCTCAGTCTCTCCACACTTGTTTGCTCATCTTGGTCTTGTGCATCATGAAAAAAAACCCCAGCAGGACAAACCTGGCTCTTCACGAGATCATCATCTCTGTGGATTTGCAGGATGTAGCCGGTCCCGCAGCTCACGTTGCACTGGGCGCCGTTGTCCCAGCCGGTGCCGCCGGTGCAGTTCAGCACCGCGTTCTCGATCTCCAGCCTCTGGCAGTCGGTGGCTTCGCAGGAGTAGTGGACACAGCTGGGAGGGAGACAAGGAGCGGTGGTGTTATTTGATTATTTCAATCCATTCCACAAGAGCAGTGTCTGACTGACAGAGTCTTTGCTCAGAGAGTTCTGAACCCAGCTCAGGAAAGGGCTCCACAGCCTCTTGGTGCATGTCCTGAAGGACAGAGGCAGTGGGCACAGTGATGACAATGACAGCAAATTACAGGTTTTGTAGCAAAAGGGAAGAGCCTGCCAATTCTGCAGAAGTACCTTCTGTTCTGCAATATTCAACTGCACTACGACCTCCCTACTCCTGTATTAATGTCCATTTACCCATCCATCCATCCATCCATCCATCCATCCATCCATCCATCCATCCATCCATCCATCCATCCATCCATCCATCCATCCATCCCTCCTGTGAAAGCACTCTCCCTCCAAGAGCAGTCCTTATGACTCATTCAATTTTAAATCTGCTGAATTCAGCAGTGCTGATATTGGCAGTGATAAGAGTGCACATGTGAGGAGGGGTTTCTGCGACAGACACTCTTATCTTTGAGAAGCTCGATTGAAATCATCACATTCATTTTATTCCACTTCACGAGGAACACCAAACATCAGCTGTGTAGCCGTGTTGATAAGCTCTTATCAAGCTCAGCAGCATGCTGTCATTTCAGATCTCTCCAGTTGCTGTCCTGCCATCCATAAAATCTTTCCCCCATGGAAGCTGTCTGTTCTCCCTCTGGAAAATTATTGTAACATTAGCACAACTTGCAAAAAGAGATTTTTGTTTAATTTTTATATACACGGAGATGTCTGGTTGACACAAAATCTTTCACCATCTCTGATGACCTGAGTCAAACATTATAGCACATGTCCAAATGTGAGTATGGGGCAGTCCCTCAACAAAACAGCAGTGAAAATGTAGAGGGTCTTAAAACACGAAGGGAGATTTAGACTAGAGACAAGGAAGAAATATTTTTACAATGAGGCTGGTAAAACACTGACACAGGTTGCCCAGAGAAGCTGTGGAGACTCCATCCCTGGAAAAATTCATGGCCAGGTTGGACAGGGTTCTGAGCAACCAGATTTAGTTAAAGATGTCCCTGTTTACTGCAGATGACCTTTAAAGGTCCCTTCAACCCAAACCATTCCATAATTCTGTGTGTGAAGAGTTTCTAGATTAGAGATGAAATTTCTGGGATAAGGACCCCTACAAGGTGATATGTCTCTGCTGAAGTTGAAAATGAATTTAATTTTAATACAGTGAAATTAGTTCTGAGGAGGGAAAACACTGACTTATTTCACCATCTGCTTGGGTAGGTAAGAACCTGAAACAGAAAATTATAGAAAGAAGGGAAAGCAATGTATCGAACACATATTGTGGGACGGACTGCAAGCAAGCTATTCCTGTCCCCTAGATAAAAGGGTTAACAGCCACCAAAGCCCTGACTTAGCACGTACGTGGTGTTTTGCTGTGTTCAAAGCACCGTGCAGACATTATCTAATTAATTTTCATGACACCCCTGCGAGACACCTGGGCTGGTATTGTTATCCCCATGTTACTGATAGAGAAGCACATCTGCACGTCTCTACTGAGCTCTAGATCAGATTAAATGACAGTATTTATGTACCTGCACAACTCATTTCTCTGTCCCAGACTAGTGCTATATGGGAAGTGCCCGCTGCTTGTAATTTAAGGTTGCTTGTTCAGTGTTGGCCCTTCCCTGGAGTGTGATGAGCCATAAACAATTTCTACATTCAGAAATATCTTATTTCCTCATGGTGCACAAAGCATGCCTGCTGACAAGGCTGAGGAAGGAGAATTCCACCTCTGTGTTGGCCAACTCCACAGCCTTGCAAGCAACAAACCCCTGTCTATCAGCACGACTGTGAAGCTCATCACTTCTGCAGAATGCATGATCCTCTGCCAGAGCTGGCCTGTCCAGGGTGATCCTGCTTTCAGGAGGATCCCCACCCACTAACCAAAGATTTCACATGTTTTCCAGTCACTGCAACTCACAGCCTGCAGCACAGATTTAAACTGCCATGGATTTCACTCCGTAACAATTGACAAGGCTATGGATGGAGCAGCAGCAGAACAAGTGAGCAGCACATCCTTGTGCCCAGGTGGTCATCACTGAAGAGAAACGAGGTGAGGAGAACAGCCAGGTGCTGTTGCCTTGCAAATGCCCGACACAAATCACCCAGGCGTGAGAACCACAGGCTTTACACACCCCTATCCACACCACGAGCCTCACGCCTTGCAGCTCCCCAAGCAGAGCAGGGCCTTACCAGCCTCTTCCTAATCCTACCAACCTCATGGCACTGCTCACTGCTGGTTGAGTAAGTCCTCAGCTGACATCAGCAAGAATATCTGAAGCTGGATGTTGACTGAGAGCGTAAATGATGAATGATGCTGTGTGGAACCCTCCCTGTTCCATGTCCCATGAGGGCCAGCTCTCACTTTGCTCCCCTCCATTTCCCAGATGGTGAGGCTGCAGCATGAGTGCCTCCTGTGCCAGGGCTGCGGCGCTGAGGAAGTTGACTCACTGGGAAAAAAAGGGAGCATTATTGCCAAGCCACTCTCAGAAGCACATACTGCAAACCTCGACTGTCCGTTGCAAAACTGCCTCAAAATCTGAAAATCTTCTTCCATGAAAGTTGGAAAAATAAAATAATAGCAGACTTATTTAATCTAATACTTATGTGAATTAATGTAGCACTGAATTCAGCCTTGAATGGCTTCAGAGGAAAGGATGAGCCCAAGAAAACCCTTGCAATTTGCACAGAGGGAAATCTGAAGCAACGTCACCGCAGTCAGTGGCATCGCTTTTCATTTCCATCAATGTAAAGGAGAAAAAGAATCTGGTTTCTGGAGTTCAGATCAGGACACCAGATGAGCAAGCCTAGGCTTAGAAGTCCTACAGAACTGAAACGCCACAGACAAAGGCATTAAGAAACACTTATTGTGATGTTCTTCTTTCTGTTTACAAGTCCCCTTGTGGTCTTCTGAAATGGCCAGGGAACATTTTTAGCCAGCCCCTCCAGGCTCCAGATTATGCCTTGGTTAGCAGATCATCTGGGCAGCTCTCTCTGTCTGTAACTCTATATGAATGACTTCAGCGACAAACAATACAACCACTCACTTTTTGTAAAAAAGCAACCACTGCCACCAAATGTTCCTAATTTAAATATTTCTGGTTCTCTAGCTACTGGTTTCAATTTGGTATCAGCTACTGTCAGCCATAAATTCCAATGAATTTTGAAGTCATGATCCTGAATTGAGCTCTGCAAATGCAGAATTAAGAAGGAGAAATTAATATCTCCAAGTAGGAAGTTTAGACAAAGAACCCATCACATCCACTTGTGGATTACAGAAGCTCTTGCATGGGTACTGCCATTTAGCAGTGGTCAGTCATCACATGTTCCAGAAAATGTGCATTCCTCAGGAAAGAAACAATATAACAGCATCTGAGAATGAAATCACTTCGGCTTTAACTCATGTTGATTCCTGGCATAGGACAGTTTATGCCGCTTTCTTGCAGTCAAAATCGTGTGACTTCATCAAAACTGCCTATTTCATATCATCCCTGGTCTATCCTAACTCCCAAAAGTCCTTACCAAAGTATGAAGCGGACTGGAGCAAAGCTACACAAGGAACCCAAGGACCACTCTAACGATTTACTTGAGCAAGTGTTGGTGCCTGGGACATTCCCTGACAAGTGTTTATTTTACTAGGTCCCCATCAGCATTCACTTGCTCCTTTTCTCACCCTGGCACTGTACAATTTCCTAAAACAACATCTTCACGCCAAGGTGAGTGCAAGGAACAGTGGATTTCTTGCACACATTCCACTGCATGTTCAAAACAGATCAAGGCAGACTGTTTCAATGATGTAAAAAGCCCTGCACTGAGTTAGCTTCACATGTAGGCTGAAGTTCTGAGCCAGTTCTTACTTATTCAAATCCATTCTGCCCATCCCTAATCTAAATGAGCTCAGTCATTAGGCTCTAAATCTGTATTTCTCTGTGCCAATACTGGCCCCAATTCAGCAAGGCACTTAAATATGTGCTTAACTTCAAAAGCACAGTTAAGTCCCACTGATAGATTTGACTACAGGGGGATGTAAGCAAATAGCTCAGGGCTTTGCTAAATTGGGGCCTTAGTGACACAATCCTAGAAACATTTGTATTTTAACATGTTTATAGAAAATTATAACAATTAAGTGGAGCTCTTCCTTCCTCACATAAAAACAGTCCAGGACTTCCTCTTTCGAAAAGCTTACAGCAGCCAAACTTTCTTTTCCTAACCCCGAGGTCAAGCACTTTTCCAAGAACTCATCTTAACATGGTGCCTTAATTATTTGTTTCCTTTGTGATGGCTCTGACACTTATCGAAGCTCAGGTGAGCCTAAAAGCTCATAGTGGGCACTTTTTAGGAGAAGGGCCACAACATTATCTCTTGGACACAGGAGGAACTCCCTTTTCCACAGCCTGGGCCAGCCTGGGCTGCAGATCTGAAGGGCAATTTGGTTTTGTCCTATGCCACCATACACACAACTCACACGTGTAGCCTTCTGAGGGTTTTTCCAACTTATTTATCCTTACAACGGGTTTGTGTTCTCCTCTCTAGAGGTTATTCTAAAGGCAAGAGCAGGTTCTCTCTCTCTAATCCAAACATAGGTGCAGAGGATGCTAGCCATATTCCCTGCTGTAGAAATTAAACAAAAAAAAAAAAAAAAAAGAACTGAAAAGGTGACAATGAATTAGTCTCCTTCAGTCTTCAGCTAAAGCCCATTGCCTCCTTGTATTAACACAAAATCTTGAATATCTACCCAAACCCATGGGGCTGGATGGGGACTGGTGAACCTGTGCTGACTGGAAGAAGGATCAAGCCCTCTCTTAAAAGGTGTTTCCTTTTAAATCTGGTCCCTGAGAGCGACCACACAAGCGGTGTCGCCTACGGTCCCTTCAGCGATGTCACCTCAGTACTGCCCGGTTTGACAGCGATCACAGCAAACCCCTACTTCAAACTGAAAGGGTCAAAATGAAGCTAAACCCAGAGATTTACAGAAAACCCTTCCTCCAACCCAAGGTAAGCCCCAGAGAAAGGAGAGGCACGAGCCAGCGCATCCCCCTCACTGTCCCCACCACTAGCAGGGCAAATTCTCCTTGGGGACGGGCTCTGCCTCCAGCCTGCCTGCACCCCGTGGTGTGAGCCGTTCCTGCCAGGGGGGTCCATATTGAACTGATAAAGCTCTCAAAGCCCCGTCACCCTGCCAGCTTGGAAGTGGGACCGTGTCCCTGGGCGTGAGCAGCCCCACAGGTCTCCCTGCCAGAGTCTGTCCAGGCAAACAAAGAAAATGCATCGCCTTCCACTTTAATAAAAGCCAAATGATGCCGTTTGCCAATTACCAAAAAGGGGCGAAGGTTAAAAACCCATTGAATTATAACACATGTCACGGACCAAAGCTTCTATGATTAACAGTTCTGTGAGAAATTCATTAATTTCACCCGAAGCAAGCTGACAGAGATTGTGCTTAATGACAGAATGCAGGGCAGGGGAAAGGCGGCCTAACCGGGAAAGAGAAAGCTGCATTAATTCACAACAAAAAGAGACGAGGAAACCCTTTTTTCCCCCTTATAAAAAAGGAAAAAAAAATAACCAGAGTTGGAAAGAGCAGTTGCATTTGTTCTGCTGCTGAAGATTTATCTTCATCATTCCTTGTTGGGGAAGCTGACAGCAGGAGAGAACAAGACAAAGAGAAGAGCTGGAGTGGGCTACGAATCCGTGGGGCTTGTTTGGGGCAGCAAAGGGTGCAGCTCAAACGGAACCTGTCCAGAGAGGCCAGAGCAGGTGATGGTGCGGTGGCCAGGGGTGGGTCTTGGTCTACAGTGTCAAACACGCAGATATGCCCACTCATGGAGGGAGGAAAACCCGAAATCTCCCTGGCAGAAGCAATTTTGAAGCGGTAGAAGTGCGGCTGTGCCAACGTTCAACCAAAGAAAGCAAAGGAAAATCTTTTTGCTACACTCATTAGAAAGCACGAAGTGGTGACAATGTGAGACAAGGAGACTGCAGAGCCATGGGCAGCCAGGGGGAACTTGTCTTCAGTATGAACACAGAATTAATGTGGATTAGAAAGATGTGGATTAGATGGAAGTCCTGAAATGAACAGTTCTGACAGCTGAACTGGGTGAATTGGGCTTTCTTTCCTCCTGCCTGCAGTTTCCAGGAGAGGAACAGTGGCACCAGGAGGGGTGGTGGAGGGGACAGGTCTGGTGACCACGGCAGGGAAATGTCACCGAGGAAAAGCAGCACTTCCCACAAACTGCTTTGCCAGGGATGGGTGACCCCCATCTGATGTTTCCTACCCAGAGAAAAAGACAAAATCCTAATTTTTGAGGAACCACTGCCAAAGGCAGCCCCAGCACACCAGGCCTTCTTGCTGCTCGAGTGACTGCGGGGTGGGAAATTACACCTCTGCTTCTGCACACCCAATTTCACTGTCCACTGCATGAGGCTACAGAGGAAATAGTAAAAGTATAATAATTTGAGCTATAAAGCACAAGAGAAGAACTAACCGGGCCATTATATCTGGCCTAAGGATGCAATGTGAAAATAAAGAGTGTCATTTTTCCAGCACATCTCCAGCAGTGAGGTAAACTTCTGCTGAAAACAAAAAAAAAGGAGCCTGTAGTCACTGGCAGCAGAAAAAACAACACCTGGAAGAAAAAAACTGAAAAGGACAGAGTAGGAATTTTCAAACTCTATAAATGTCTTCAGGAGGATGGAATGGATTTTCAAAACAAGTCATGATGACTGAGGACAGCTACCTATAAAGTTCAATTGGACTTCTAGATTTAAGCCCATTTTTCTCTAAAATATAACTATAATACATATTTTAAGAAAGAAGAGTGAGCGCATGTTTTATTTTCAGTTATTAAAAGCTGTCACTAACCCACAGGAGGGATCCATTCACCCTCAAAATAAAAACTGTGTTAACTTTTAAGGGACAATATATTTCTTTTCCCTCACAATTTTAAAATCTGCACCTTTGCCTAGAAATATCTGTATCTGGCTATAAAACCTCTCCAAGAAAAATAATTCTCCTTGAAAGACAGAAATAATACCTCTCGTAGAGAGAAGCCAAAAAGCAGGCAAAAAACATCCATGCCGACCTAAGGAAAATGAAAGTGGTAAAACTGATGCTTACACATAGGAAGGCAATTTCCTTTAAAAATTAAATAAATACTTTAAAAATCATATTAGGCAAATGCAACCAGTGGGGAAAAGGGAGAAGGGAAAGATAGGCAGTGTGGAATTGGCACTCCAAGGGAGTCTGATGGGCAGGGGAGGCAGGAAACCCATGTCCAGCCTCTGAGCTGGTCAAGAAGTAATTTTTAAAATCTATCTTTCTATGTTCTTCCTGGATTGGGTAAAATAATCAAGGACAGAGACAGCAGGTGACAGCAAAGGTGTCACCTATTTCCTGGCTGCACAACTATCTCCACATCTTTGGTACCTGAACTGCTTGGAGTTTTTTGTAGAGAAGGAAACACATCTGGTCACCCCAAATGATCCCATCAAAAGGCAAACTGGGGACTGACTCTCCACTGTAGCACTGTCATCAGTGGAAAAAATTCCACTGAATTCAACTGCCTTTGGATCATGGCTTTACTTCTGAGAGTTTCTAGTTCCCTGACAGACGTGGGAAACTTTATGATCAATCCAGTGCTGGAACCTGCAAGACCTAAAACATTACTTTGACCGAGTGAGGCTCGGATGGGAGTTTGTGAGAGCAGGGGGCTGAGAGGGTTCAGTGCATCCCAAAAACAAAACGATGCCAAAAAATCAAGAAGAAAAATGAGAGGCAAAAGGCGGGTGATTCTTCCTCAAGGGATTTCTAAAGGTTGGGTTGCCGGGCTGCAGAGGCTCACTGAAGCTTTGCCTAAGGGGAATGCATTTTTTATTAAGGAAATAACTTTCTAAACACAGAGCACTTCTAATTCCATAAGTGAACAAATGGTTCAATTCCTACTGAAAACTTGAGAGGGCAGCGGAATGTGGCGCTGTGTCTCAGTCCTCCTGAGCTCCCTGTTGCTTCTCACCATCCCCTTCCAGTGGGGCTTTCTCGCTCTTTTTCTGTCCTGCTCCTGCGCTGGGATTTGGCCACACTTCCACCACCAGACTTCTCATCTGAAACTTGATCCTGCTGTCTTTGGGCCTCTGAATTTATACAACCTATTGCACAGAATGATCAGACGCCTTGAATCTAGGTCAGAACACACTGACTGGATTGATTTAGCTACAGATATACTCCTTTATTTCATTTTATTTTATTTTCCCTTCCCTCTCCCCCTTCTCACCCTCCCGCCTTTCCTGGAATAAAAGCGGGTCCTAAAAACAAGCCAGAACATTATCAAAAAACCTGACAGCTTGCTTAGGAGGCTGAGCAGAGATTTGCTGGGATATGCAACTTGTTTTACTATTGCTGCCGCTATGGTATGACAACTGCTCACAACTTTGAATTCACAAAGGAAGAAAAAAAATTATTCTTTCAGGGGTTTTGCTAAATTCTCTCCTCTTCTTTTCACTGCCTCGCTGAAAGGATCCATGAAGCTGCTGCACCAGAGGCCATGAAAGGTCACAATCTCTGTGGGATGCTGTAAAGCAGAGACTGAGAGGGGTTGGTGGTGATCTATTGATGTGTCTGTAATAACAACAAGAATAAAACGGTAGCTATAAACCTTTCATCCTGGGGGGTCCCACAGAGCTTTTCAGAATGGGGGCCAGATCCAGAGAGGTGCCGAGGGTCTCACCCAGCCATAAAAGCACGGCAGACGCTGATGGCCATGGCCCTGCAGCCCAGGGCTGAGCACCTGGCAGGATGCGGCCCCTCCAGGGCACAGGCATCATTCTGTGTCCGTGCAGTCCCTTCCGTGGGAGGTCCCCGTGGCACTCTGGCAGCACAAAGCGGTTCAGACTGAACCGGTGTGTGAGTGGCGAACACGATGACGGGCTGGGGAATGCGCGAGGAGTGAACTGGCCCCAATTCCAGGCTTGGCATAAAGGAGGGAGGAGAAAGGAAGAGGAAATAATTCACTAACAGCATCCCATGCGGGTTAAATGTCCCATCCATCCTGATCAATGAGAACACTGCCGGTTTTCTACCCGTGACACAAAGGGGTCAGCAGGGTTCAGCTGCTGTGCCCCTCCTGCCTCCTCCCCAGCCCCGGCCAGCGCTGGGGGTGGTGGGTGTGAGGCAGAGGGAAGCAGGGCTGACACGCTCACCTCTGCTCCGCAGGGCTGTAGGTCTGTCCTCGCTGGCAGCTGCTGATGGTGATGGGGTCGAAGTTGTGGAAGGAACGCAGGGCCACCCCGGAGATGGCCACAAACTGGGAGCTGAAGCTAATGAGGACAGCCTGGGTGTGATAAAAAGGGTGACTGAGGTCATGGATGACGGGGATAATCAGGGGATTGTTCCTGCAGCTCAGGACGTGGACACCTGCCAGAGGAGAGACAAGATCAGAGGAAGGGTCAGGCTTAACACAATTGCTTCCTGAAGCCATGGGCACTTCAGAGGCATTTCACCCAGAGAAATGGCCCTATAGAGCTGAAAAGTTATGGTAAGCTGCCTGGAGGGGCTTCCCAAATCGCTCCGGAGAGCTTAGCAGAGAAGCAGATCCCTCCAGACAGCTGAAGAAAGGCTGCCATTCTCTCTGCGAGCGCGGCAGGCCCTCGGAGCCGCTTCTTTAGACCACAGCCACGTTTCTATTGTGCTCTGGTAAATCAGGAGCAACCAGCACGGGGGAAGCAGAGTCACACTATTGTAAAACAGGTCCTGGAGGACAGTTGGAGCCTTTATATGCAGCATCAAACGGGGCCGGCAGGCTGGGGGGCTTTGTGCACCAGGGCCAGGGCACCACTGGCTCGTTTGGAGCTGTGCATGTCATTAACACTCCGTGTAAGACTTCTTTGCATGAGTTTTCCACTAAATGTGCCCAGATTTGATATTTTCTTCAACAGTTTTGAGCCTTAGGATATCTTGTTCTTTGCAAGAAAAGGCAGATTTGGTCCTGGAGATAGAAATGGGGGTGATGGAACCACTGAGGATTTTCAGGTGATCTCACTCAAGAAAAAAAGAATTGTGTCTTGGGGAAATAAAAGCATCTCAAGGTTCAGACGCACAGAAACACTAGAGAGGTGGCAAGGAGGCTTCTTAATCCCTTTTGTCCAGCAGAGAAGGCACTCAGTGACAGCTGGGAAGAAACTCCCACCTTCAGGTAGAAGCAACCTGAATTCAAATGGGCCAAACCCTTCTCAGGGGGAAGGCAGAGGACAGACAGCTGAGGGCTGCCCTCAAAATTCATTAATTGAGATTCATGGCCTGCCGGCTGCCTGCAAGGCTCTGCCTCCACAGCTCCATGGCATCACTCCGAGGATCAGCTTGGCTCCAGATCCATTTGCTTCACTGGAGCTCCCCCAGCAATGGCTTCGGCCCAGGCCCCTTGGCTACCCTGACACACTTACAAATTTGAAAATAAAATAAATTCTATTTGCATGTTTAACTGGCTCAGGGATTTCTGTTATTATTTTTTTCCCCAGTTCGGATTTCTCTACTCAAAAGGGAAGGAATAAAAAGGCTTTCATTTTTCTCCTCAGAAAGTGATTTCCTGTGAATTAAGACACGCTCTTTAAACATCTATCTCCCACCCTCTACTTAAAAAAATCTTCCTGTAATAAAAAAAAATAAAATAAAAAAGCAAACCTCTTTTTGTTTTGGTCTTCACCTGACCCTGAAATAACCTCCCTGTCTACTTGCCTCCCACAGGTCTTTTGATATCAGCTCCTTGTGGAACGCTGCACGTTTCTCACTTACAAACAGGTGCAGTTAATACTCAAAATCCCGGGCTCCCAAATTCCTTGGAAGTTTCTGCCTTCTCTGATGGAAAGCCAAGAAAGACCTTATGGTATGAGGCTGTTTATTCACTTCTATTTCATTCCTTGCACTCAGGTGGTGCCCACAACAGAACAGACCCTCCGAGCCGGGCTGCACTGCTGGTTATTTCTGACCCTGACCAGGAAAACAGGGGCTGGACAGGTCAGGGTTATTTAACTCCCCTGCCTTAACCCATGAAGAAGGTACAAGTCCCCATGGGGGCAGTCAGAGCCGGCTCAGCATCACTCGTTTCTGTAGCTCTGCACCCATCTATTCAGCTCAGCAGCTGAACCCTGGTGTCTACGATGGCTCTGAACCAACAGCACTGAGGTGTTTGGCACTCCAACCTCTCCATCTCCTACCAGGACTTAGAAGAAGCTTCACATTATTTTCTGGGAGTCTGCTGGCTCTGATAAAGGTGGGAAGCTGCATGTCTGGATAGGTTGTGCTTTGCTCATGGCAGTGTCTTTAGCACACTGAGGACAGATCGAGCTTTAAATTATTGCTACTTCCTTTTGGATGTACTTTTAGTTTGCCACAAACTTCTGCTTAAGGCTCACTGAGTGTCTCAGTCAGTCCTGCACCCAGTGCATGCCAAGATTTGCATCTCAGCTGTGGTTTCCAGCTTGCCACGGTGATAATTCAAACACATGAAACACAATATCCAGGAAAAGGGATTCATGTCACTGTCAGAACTCAGGCAGAACAGCAGTGGGGAGCCCTGCCTGAGTGAGAACTGCTGGGTAGCCCACCTACACCTCTCCTGTGCTCCAGGCAGCCTCTTCTGAAAGGTCAAAGGGGCTTTTCCATCATGAAAGCAGCATTTCAGCTGGGAGGACATCCAGACATCAGGCTGAGCAATGCCAAACTTGTGTTGCAACTTCATTGAAGATTTCAAAACCTAACTCTCAGTTTCCTCTTTGCTCCTCTTTCTTGTTCTCTTTCTCTCCCAGTCTGTCTGTCTGTCCCTATAAAATGTCACAGTAAGTATTGCTGGCATGCTCATGTCTCCATCTTTTATTTCTCAGAGGGATAGAGCTATGTGCCACTGTTTTGCAAAAGGAGGGTAAAATTAATCCAAGGGCTCTGGCAAACTTGGAGCCATCCTGACTCAACCTGCACAACTCGCTACAAATTTCAGTTTGTTCTTGGACAACAGACACCACACATATTTCCTCTGGTTTTCTCCACACCCCTCCAAACCCTGTATTATCCTGGATGCTCATCCAACACCTGTCACTGTGTGTGTCCCTTCTTGTCTCTAGTGGGAAGCTCATTTGAGTTCCAGCTCGCTAAAACTGAAATGTTCTGGTAAAACGGAAAGCTGGGGGATGGGAGTTATGTTTCCTTAAAAACTGCTCTCGAGGTGATCTGGCCACCCTTCTCTTCAGTGAAAAAAAGGCAGAGAACATCTGGGAAGGGATTATACAAGTCCTACCCTGACTCAGAGCTGGGAGCTAAGGAGAACTCCTTGGTCCTGGAGCTTAAATGAAGCCTGGATCAATTCACCAGACACAACTCCCCAGTTTAGGGCCCTGTGCCAAGGGTAGAGACAAAACTGATCTATCCTGGCACTTCAGCACAAGTGCAGGTCCTGCCTCTGTCAGGCACATCTGCTTGAGGCCACGCAAGGAGCCTGGCAGGGCCCTGGGGTTGGACCTTCTCCACTGAAATACTTCACCTGGGGAATGCTGGCCATTAAATGGCTCTGGAGACCTCCCTGCAGGCAGGACTGGAGGTCACCCAGCACTCCCTGTGAAGCAGAAGCCTTTGCTGCAGCAGCTGGTGCAGCTCCCTCACTCCCTGCTCCCAGGGGTTCATCTGCAGCACCATCAGCGTCTCTCCAGGGCAGTGCTGGGTGTGAAGCATTGAGATAGTGCTAATTTTAGTGACTGAAGAGGAGCTAATCACCTCTGAACAGATAGTAAACAGCTATGGAGAAATGTCTGTATAAAATAACAGATCATTTTCAGCAAACTCTAGTGAGACTCAGGGCTTGGAGCATTGAGCAAGCACCTTTTTTTGACTAATTCCAAAAAAAAACTGAGCAGGAGTACTGGTGAACAGGGGCATCACCAGATTAGGCAAGCAAGAGGGGGTGTAATACAACACAGTCTTACCAAGATCGTGGCTTTGCTCTTTGGTATCAAACAGCTGCACACCGATGGTCTCCTGCTTCTGGTCCAGGTAATAGGTCCCGTCAGTGACCAAGTGAACGAGGACTGCTGCAGCCACCATAGGCTGGGAAAAATAAGCCTGGGAAAACACAAACCCCGCAAAGCCGGAGGTGGAAAACTGTGATGGGCTTTAAAAAATCCCCAGGAGTCAGTCCAGGATTTTTAAAAGAAGAATTCCCATCCCAGGTCACACAGAAATCTTCTCTTCCAATCTCTCCTACACAAACTAGATAAACTCAAGCCAAACAGCCCTGAAGCTGAACCCTCTCAGAAATTCAAGAGCCTTGTCACACACGAGGGGACTTCACTACTGATTCTCTAGACAGTGCTCAAAGACATTGTTCTGCTCTTTTATTCTAAACATACTTCAGAAAGGAGCAGCTTGGCCCTGGGAAGGCTGGCCCACGATATTTTGCCTGCTGGAGAAACTTTGTAGAGGCAGGCAAAGGGAACTTCTGAATGATGTGTGCACTTCCTACCTTCAGCCAGAAAATGGTCTGCGTCATGTGGGAGTACTGGAAGTTGGCCGTGCAGGGATACCAGGCGTACTGGGAGACACCATCGCTCAAGTCGATCACCTTGGTTCGACACATCTGCAGCAGGAAAAAAAGAAACACCAAAACTGATGTAGAGAACAGCAAGGAAGGATTCTGACTGCTTAAAGTGGGGAAACGAAGTCCAGGTGCACTCCTGGGATAAAGTAATGCACAAAAACGGCACTTCTAAATACCATGAGATTATTCAAAAGTTCAGTTTCCAGGTCTTCCACCCCAGTTAAGAAAAATTGAAACATGAAGAGCAGCTAAAGACTCACAGCAGCTGGACGGCTGCCAACAACCTCCTCTCGGTTTGGTACCAGATCTTTGACAGCATTTAGAACAACTTCGCTCCCACCCAAATGGACCAGGACTCTTCCCACTGGAGTCAAGTGAGGATCACTTCTGAACACCTCAGCTCCCAGCACAGACAGCGTGGAGGTGCCTCCACAGTGCTCCTGATGCCTTAGGTTTTAACTTCTCTATTTTTCAAATCCTGTACTGCTTAGTGTGTAACTCTGCAGTTTCTTGTAGCCTGCTGGCTGCTGTTCTCTTACGCCAGATAGACACAACAAAGCTTCTCAAGCCTGCTCTCCAAGGACACCCAGACTGTCCTAGCCCCAAAAATGTGTAAACCAGCATCTCTAGAAGTAGAGTAAGCTTGGGGAAATTACATCATTAACTGAAGCTTTAACTGGAGTATTAACCTTGACATGCAAATGGACCAAACTTATTAAAGTGTGAAGAACTCGTGACCCGGGGTCCATCCTGAGTGTCGCCTTTGGCCTGCCCGGAGTGTGCCTTTGAAGGCCCTTAAAATGAATACCTACCTTTATTCCCTTATTCCTGTCTAGACTCTGTTTTTTTAGGTGGCCAAGTCCTGTCACAGATGAAAAGCTAAAAAAAATGCCAGAATCTTAGTACCAGAGAGCCTTGCAGTGCCTTCAGTATGTCAGATGTGAAAATGAAGCTGCAAGAAATGGTAGGTTTTTGTGTGAAAACACACTGCTCAGTGAAGCTGCTTCAAAAAAGAAGCATGCACAACCATAGCCTTCACCTCCCCAGCAAACAGAAAAAAGGAAATGTCCACCATGGAAAAGTTACTATTGCATTAGAAGGATACTTACAGCTGAGGCTCCTGGAGCATCTGACAGGTACCTGTCGGATTCACAACCCTTTGGTGAACTCACTGACTGTCCTTACCATAGGAATATAGGGAATTCCCTGTGCTGATGTGCTGTCAGTAAAGCTGTTCCCATCACCAATCTGATTATTAAACCAAAAAGAAAACCCTGACATGAAACAAGAGAGTTAACGGAGATGCTTTCGGCCATTCAAAATCCTAGGCCCACTCTATAATTCTGCATGGAAATGCCCTCTTGGTCTCGGCAGGCAAAGTCTGGGCACTGCAAAGAGAGCCTGGGATGCCTGGGAATGAGAAACCAGATTGGCTAAAAGTGAGGTAATCCCCTTTAAAATCTGAGTCCCTCAAGATCCAGCACAGAGGAATCTTACGGGCAAAACATAAATCAGCTTTAATGGGCTGGAAGAAGATTTTTAGTTTATTTATTTTTTGAAACAACTGGGACCAAGCTTCATTGAGGCTAGCCAGTGGATAGTGTTACATTTTACAGCAGAGCAAGGCTTTACATAAACTATCTTTGGCATTTGAAATCCAGGCCAGCAATTCGACATGTACCGTTTCGCAACTCTCCCTTCTTGCGTTTTCAGCAGCCTGTCTCTTGTTGGGAGCATGGTTTTTATTTTAATACCTCTCTAGCTAGGGAATTTATCTTACCCACATCTGCAATTTATATGGTCAGAGAGCTCTTTGACATGAACAAAGATCTCATTACTTTTGTATGATTTTGTTCTTATTCTTACTTCTCCTCCTGCTCTACTGGTCCAAAAAGGTGGCAGAAAGAAACACAAGTACTGACTTTCGGTGCTTTTTAAGTGCCACTTAATGGATGAGTGAAAACCTGTACTAAGAAATCACCCAGACCTTCACCAAAAGTTTGAATCTAACCCAAAATAAACCCCTGCTGAGGTGGGCTGGAAATCTCTGATAACTTTTAAATGCCTTGTTTGATTTGTGTGCATGTGTGAACTCTAGCACTTTCTGCTTTGCCTGAGAATATTAGCAAAAATCTGAGCATTGCATAAAGAGCCTGTGTTCGGGCCACGTGGGCTGTCAGACTGGCCTGGATAGAACAGGTTAGATAAGCTTCCCCCTGCTGAGGCTGATCCATCGCTACCCAGACAAGTGTTCAAAGTGGTCCTGGGGTAAAAGGTTCTTTTAGAACAGTCTAATTGAGAAGTGGGGGAAAAGTCTAACAGAGATGAATGGCTACAAGAGCCTCTTCTCCACTAGCTGCTGGCCAGTAAATTAGCTAATGGCAAAAAAAGTTCTTTAAGTTTCTCTGAAAACAGCTGGATTGGATAAACAGCTGCTCTCACCTACAGACTCCACCATCCCAACAGGCTCCAACACACGTGGAAAATCCATCCCCGTTTCAATTCTGCCCAGGCACTGAGTGTCACATCACACCTGCCAAGCCTGAAAATCATCTGCTGGGAGAGTCTTTCACACCTCTGCTTTTAAAGCATCTCTAGAACGAGGCAGCAGCTGAAGACCCCTATTATTTAGGTTAATGGTTGGTCTCACTGATATTTTCTAACCTAAATGATTCTGTGATTACTGAAGCACAAACACTTTTAAGCTACAGGTTCCAATGGCCTGGAAGACAGAAGATCATCTGTCCTCATGGCTATTCACAGGAATTCACGCTTATGAGAAACAGATCATATCCCAGCGTCCTGCAGTTTGCTACAGTGATGCAAACCAGCAGCTAAAGCACCTGACAGCTGCGGAGGGAAGAACGCATAGATAGACTTCTCATTTCAGGGTGTTACCAAACACTGAAGTATTTGCTTTGAAGAATGACAGCATCACACAGTGCTGCAAGCTTCACTCACTGGGGCTTATCCAGATTCTCAGACCCACACAGCAACTGGGATATCCACAGGAGCTTAGTATGTGCTCCAAAGTATGCGGCGACTATTTGTGTCTAGTTACTGGAAGCCCATGTCATCCTCCTCCCGAGGAAGCTGCTTTCAATTAAAAGAGCTGATGTCTGTTCCTCTCGGAGGTTCAAATCCAGCTCGTCTCCCACCCACACATTTTGTACACAAACATCGACAGACAGAACGATCAAGGCCAGAGAGCACTGTGGGATCTTCCCACAAGAGGGAATGCCTGGAGGATTCCCTTTGACTGATTTATACAACCTCTTGTCAATCAAAGGCACAACATGTTCTTCAAACCGCCTCTCCTGTTTTCCTTCTCTTACTCAGGGGGACCGAGGAATGTGTCAGCAGAAAGGGAAAAGTGATATATTGGGAGCACTTAGCTTTTTGCCACATCAAAAACACATTTACTATTGCAATCAACTCCGTTTCCTTCAAAGTAATATGGGAAAATTTGCTGAAGAGCAAATTTTGGAAGGCGCCCTTGTGAATGATTCCCAGCCATCCCGTGACTGCAGGCAATGTGAATTTGCGTTGATGGGTTTCTGTTGCAGCTGAACTACAGGTTAAGGATCACAAATCCTCTGGACTGGGCACTGGACTAGATCCCAGCCCAACTGTGCCCAGTGCACAGCCCCAGTACTGCCTTCTGCACAGCACTTGGCTTCTCCAGGCCTGAGCTCCCTGCCCGGAAGGTGAGGGTGATGTGCCCCCACACCGCACAGGTGGCTGAGCCACAAAAAGATGCTCAGATGTTGCCGAGAGCACACACAGGTGTGAGGATACAGGTTCCCACAGGAGTGGGCTAAACAGCTCCCATCCCACTCTGACCTTCCCACCACACAGGCACAGTCAGACACCGCAGGCTTTGCACACACTGGTGGTTCTCAGCACTGTAACATCAAAATAATTCTAAATGCAGACAGAAAAGCTGCTATTAAAGCTCGGATGCTGCCCTACTCAGCTCTGGCACCATGGTTGGAGCGGACGTGCCTGTCTGCATGCCCAAGGGCAGCTGGAAGCAGAGCAAACCTCCAGTGCACAGATCTGTCTGCTCCCAAAATCCCATCTGGTGAACCATGGCGGGGCTCCCTCCAGACCATGTCCTCGAGCTCCGTCTGGCTGTGAGGAGCCATCGTGGGCACTTGGTCAGGCAGTGGGGAGCATCCTCCTTCTGCAGAGGAGGGCGGAAGGGGAGATTGAGGTCCAAAAGCTGCCTCTCCCCACTCCTTTCTACAGGGCACTGTGCTGCTGGCACTTCTGCACCCAGACAGACAACACAGAGTGGGATGAAACGGGCTATACCCTGTCCTGTTGGCAAAACAGCAACCATGGAGCAGGCAGGAACAGGATCTCTTGGTAAAACTCACAGTACCACCTATTTGTGGAGCACAAAACATCCTCAGTGAGGCTGCACAAGTGCACAGAAAAACTCATGGACTGATACAAAACCCACGGAGGCACAAACAGAACGTCTTCTGTTGTTTGAAGATCCAGCTAAAGAACAGATTTCAGCCATAATACTCAACCTAATTAATCTACAATATTTAGCTGACTGCTCTGCAGAATGTTATTTGTATTTAACTCAACACATGCCAGAGGATCCCAACCATGACATAAGCAGCATTTTAACATATCTCTTACAGATGAAAACTTTCTCTCTGCCTTGCCAGGCCAGGGGGCTGGCAGTCACCCAGCCCTTTTATTCTTTAATATGTTATTGTTCTTGCCGACCTAAGGTTAATCTTACCCAAGGATGAGAAACTATGGTGCAGTTGCTAAATATCAGAAAGGTTCCTGCCTGTTTATTGCCCAGTATTGTAAGGCAGCTTGACTGCCACATGGACACCACCCCGTTTGCCGACTGCAGCACAGACATCCAATCTGTTCTGAAAGCTGTTGCACTGCTTTTCTCATTTCGGCTGGGAATTGGGTTGGAGTTAGGGAAAAATGAAGTTGCCCACATTAGTGAGCATCGAACCATTAAAAAGGCCACCATTTGGGCTCCAACAAACACCTCAAACCCCAGCCAATTTCTGTGACTGTTTCAAACCTCAGGAGCCCACAGAGCTCAAACGGAAATTGCACACACAGCAGCACAAGGACTTTTGCTCTGGGTTTCCTTCTAGATTCTGGTCTGAAATGTTTTAGGACAAGGGTCTTTACAGATGCCGTTATCGGTGGATTTATCCCATCAGAAATCTGAGTCCAGAGTTGCCTGCCCAATTATGAATGTCAGTCTTGGGTCATTCCAGGCTGGCCTCTAAAACTTAAGGAAAACATTCAAAGCTACTTTTCCCAAACTGGTACACATCTATTTTTATGTGCACTAACAATGGGTTTCTGTTGCAGAAAATAAAATAAAAAACTAAAACCAAATCTGAGATTCAGCAGCAGAGATTCTAAGCATAAAACAAGGGGAAAAAGCTGTGTCTCTGTCTCTTTCAAGAGCCACCTTACCTTACAGTCTACTGCTACTTCCACAGCAGCAATTTCCCCTCATCTCTGATGCTCATCAGCTGCAGCTTCTCCCCCAAAACTCTCCTTGTCCTCTGTGTCTGATAACACAGCTTTACTGTTTCATGCTCTTTGTCTGCTTTTGCCTGTTTTCATTGGGGTGCCTAAAGGTCTGATGGCAAAAGATGAAAAACTGCAACATGTCCTGCTCCAGGACAAAGGCATGTGGGCAGGTGATCCACAGAAAAGCTTTATCAACTGGAAGCTGATGAAACTCCTGGGGTAACACACTGATGCTATATTACTCCCAGATTCAGTTGGCTCAGAAGTCAGAGGAAACCTCATCTGTCAATTTTCCCCGTGTAATGAAGAACAGGATTTGGCTGTGGGATTGGGAAGCAGCTTACATCTCCTGCAGGATGAAATAAAGCCCTGCTGCCAGTCCCTGTGTCCACTCTCAGCACAGCCACATCCACTTTGAACCTGGAGCAGCTGATGTGTCCGGACCTTGCAGACTCAGTATTCAATTAGCATGATATTACAGCTTCCTTAGCACAGAGCAATGATTTTCAGCTGAAGATTTGGCTGGATTTTTTAGTCATTGGAAAGTGACCTTTCTGTGTATGAAAACACCACGGGCAGGGCACCAATAGTTCGCCTGCAATGTGACATGATGATGAATTCCTCTACTTCACAGCGATAGTGTTCATCTCCAAAGGGAAATTTCCTCAGAGTTTTGGATGTAGCACAGGGCTGCGATTCAGAAATGAGGGGGAGATGCAAGGGCTATTTCATTTTGTCATATAAGTTGGTTTAGTTCGAGGCAAGCGGAAAGGAGCTACAGGGATTTCCATTAGATGATGGCCCAGATTGCATGTGTATTCAAGGTGTGTTATTAACTTTAGCTTTCTCAAAAATGCAGTTATTTCACTTCCAAAGAGCCGGTATGAACAATATATTTCCATTTTTAAATCATGCAGACCTGCATTCTTTGAGCTTCCCTTTGAATTTCTGTTATCTCCAGATTCAAAGCAAACTTCATTTAAAACCAGTGAGTTCAAATCAAAATCACATCAAACCATAAACTTCACATGGCATACCTGAAAAAACTGTAAATCAGTTCTGACTGGCCCTATCCCAAACTCACATGGGCTTTGACAGCCAGCCAGGTGTAATCAAATATCTAGGATGCTTGCTGGACCCGTGGAAAAAAACAATATGGAGTTTTGATTTTCAGCAAAACCCTAACCAGATGATTTTTGCACAGTTCAAAGGATCACCCCGAGGACGTCAGTAAAGCCAGGGCCAGAAACTACAGAAAAATAGAGTGAGAAAAAGAAGAAATAATTGCACTAATGGGATTTAAAAATCAACTCATCTTGTACACCAGCCCACAAGCAAACTCCAGCATCTGGAGCTCCTGGGTGCAATTTGCACTCGCCCCTGCTTCTTTTGCCATTCAGAGATGCAGACCAGTGGGCTGCAGAATCAAGAGACAGTTCTGAGCGCACGGCACAGTCTCCTGTGCAGCACGTGAAAGTGCAGTCCAGCAATCTGTCATGTGCTCCTGTTTATTCCTGTCAGACTTCTGCTACTTCTTCAACTCAGCAGCAGGACATAAAGATGCTGCTCTCAAACAACAGCGTCTTCCACGCCAGCACTGCGGGGATCTCACCTCAGAGCAATGATTCTTAGAGTTAGCCCTGAACTGCATTCTGTTATCCTGCTCAAATTCGCAAATACACCTACTAGCAGCAACAGCACCCCATGCAATGGCCTAGACAGACAGGATCAAGCAGCAGCACCCAAACAAGAACTCATGCCTTCGGTTCTGCAAGTATTAGCCTCATTAAAGCTAAAAGACATTTTCAAGCCGCAGCACAAGCTCCTGTCTACAACTTCCACATTACTGCTCACAGAAGTGTGAAGGCATTATAGACTGATAAGTGCTTTAGCAGACTGTATATCCATCCACTGGAGAGCGAGGTTAAACAAATACAGGAGCCAGAACATTATTGTTGGCTGAGCGCTTGGGTTCCCGAGCTGCCCGTCTCTAACTTGAACCAGCCAGGTCCACTGCAGCACAGCTTCGTGGAGCTGCGGGCCAAGGCTGGCCGTGGGGTGCTGCAGCAAAGCAAAACAATCCCATCCCATCAGCTTTCATCACAGAGGAGTAGAGCAAAAGCAAATTTTTTTGTTTTTCCTTTGACCGGAGTGTTTCATCTGGGAGCAGCTGGCACCAGAAAATCAAACTGTCAAAGGCAGAATGTGTGCCACACTTTAGGAGGATCTTAAATATATTTTTGTTATTGTATTAACGGTTCTGGCTCACTAGATTCATTGTACTTTTGCTACTCCTGTAAGGCAAAACGGGGTTGGTACAATCCAATTGGTAACATCCCCTCCTTCCTTCCCAGAGATGGTCCCATACATTTGTTTGGATGAAGAAAACTCACAGCTAGGTAGAGAAAACCCAAAAGCAACAACAACAAATCCCTTAAGAACTTGAGTTCTCCATCAGGATAACACAGTGGCTGAGGTGGACAGAGATGCTTAGAAGCACATGGGCAATGTTACTGATAAAAAGAGAGATACATAGGAAAAAAAATTAAGCCACGACTCTCAAGCAGGAAAAAAACGCAGTTGCTTTTGTTTTCCATAGAGTAGGAGCAAACCCTAAATACTGCCATACCTTACCCCAAGCCCCTGCACCACCCTGAGTGCTCTTGGGGCACAGGAGCCACTTCCCAGAGATGTGAGCCAAGGCAGGTGCCACCCTGAGCCCTGCAGACCCCTCGCTAAGCTTCGCCTGCGGCTGAGGCAAACAGCCGTGCAGTGGTTAATGTCAGCCCCGACCACATGATCACACTCAGAAAAGGTCAAAAGAGTGATTTTTCATTTAAAAACATCTGTGTGTTTAAAGAACAAAACTTTCTCATGTGCAGAAAACCAGGGGTTTCCAGTACTTTTATTTCCAGAGTTAAAGCCATGCTTTTCAGCTTTGTTTAGGGTTATGGCCCATGTAAACACACCGTGTAAACCACACGCAACACTCAGCACACAGCGTTTCCACAGGCAAGGATAATTGGGGTGCAAATCTCTCTCTCCCTGGCTCCTTTTCCCTCTCCAGGCTGCTCAGCTTTCCCCACTGCGCTCCCAGTGAGCCAGCCAGACACCCTGTTGTTGTCCTTCCCTATATGAAGACGTACACATGCCTCTAATCCTAAGGGTGTAAGTCTGCTCTGGGCTGTCAACAGGCCTTAATTGGATACATCCAGGGAGATGATGCATTGGGAAGAGGCCCTGAATTTAATAGGTAAAGGGAAGGCTGTAGAAAGGCTCCAGGCGAATGTGGAGGGGGGCTCGGAGGAGCTGCCCTGTGCTCCGGGGAGCAGTCATACCTCAGCTGGCAAAACCTGTCAGTTCCCCTCCAACTATCAGCCCTACATCAATGGGTATTAATCAAGATTAAACCCTCTGGCTTGTTTTTCAATACCTGAAGACGTGGCTTGCAGTATGCAAATCAAAAAGTTCCCCCTTGCTTTGCTGGGCTTTTCCCATCAAACCTTCAGAGGAACGAAAACACCATCCTGCAAACAAATTCCTCTGAATGAGCTGGACCATCCACGGAGAGCCCACAGAGCAGCACGAGCTGCTGCCTCCAGCCCCTGCACACCTCCGCCCAAGAAAAGGCTTGTCTGGGGAAGCCTGTCACTCCCCTCTAACCTTGGAACGACCCTGGTTGCTCTGATAAACCTCAAACTCCAGCAAATTAAGCCAAAATACTTGGAGCATTTATTCCTTGATGTCCCAGGTTAGTAGGGGAGTTCACAGGAACTCCCAGCTGCTCCCAGAAGAAGTTATTGGAGGAACTAAAAGTGTCGTGTGAAAGAGGAAGCTCACGGCTCCTTCAGCCTCACTGCCTTCCACAAGCAGACTCTGGGAGGATGGACTGGGAGCAGAGGGGGTGGAGGGACACCCAGCTGCCAAGGCTGAGCTTTTCTCACCAGGAACAACCTCTGGGAAAAAGGTAAATTTCCACAGAGTGAGACTTTCCCTCTCCAGCTGGGCCAGCTCACAGTGTGCACACAGAGCCGGGCACAGGGGCAGAGCAGCTCTGCTGGAAGACCAAATGTTTCAAAGGGATTTGGATGGAGAAAGGTGGGAAGAAGGTCATCTCTACCCTGTGCTTCACCTTCCCTCTCTGAAGAGTGATTTGTCTTCTCTGAGCGTGATGATGCAAGGGTTAATCACCAAAAAAATGGAAAAATGACATCCAGTGCCAGAAGTGCTAAGTGTAAGGATTTTGGCCCAGTGACCAAAATGGCTAAGCAGAACTTGATGTTCTCCTGAGCTGAGGGCTTCTCCCAGAGAGGAGGTACATGTGGGGACAGATAATAGCACTGATCCTGCAAATAACCATTTCCTGGCACGTGTGAGAGCTTGGAGCCAGACCCTGAGACCACGGTGGAAACCCAGTCCCCAGGAGACTCCTGCTGATAGCACGGGGAGCTGGGCCACTTACCAGATGTGAATTTGAATTACCAGGGTGAATCATGTCTTCTTATCAGATTCCCCACTGAAATGACCTCAGAGGAAAGGGCGGTCCTCCAGCTTTGCAGGCAGCACTTCCAAAAATGAGCACAGATGTGGGGTTCCTCCACAGTTACAGCTCCAACTAAGGCAGCACAGTTCAGGAGAGGCTGGGAGCAGCTCAACAGTGTATCCAAATGGTCCCCAGTTTGTTGTTTGTTTTTTTTTCTCATATGTTGTTTTTTTACTATTATTATTATTATTATTATTATTAAAGCTGATTCTTATTTTCAGGTGGGGACAGAGGGATTGATTCAAGATGCCTTCAGGACAGTACTGGGTAAACACCATCCTCAAAAACCATGCCTTTTAGAGACATCTTAAGGAGAACACCCTGAAATTCATTGGCATTCAAAATACGAGGTGTCTTATGACAATGTGGGCTAAAATGCCTACGGTACTCCAAACAAGTGGTGCAGACAATCCTTCATTTACAAGAAAAAAATAAATTCTTTGCTCCTGGCATGAGAAAGTTTACTTTCAGCTTAAAGAAATGACCGTGTGGTTTTGGGGATGGCATTCCGTTCTGCTGGAGAGCAGCACCCTGCCTGCCTGTACATCCGTGGCTTTGTAGCTACATTACAACCCTGGAGAGCTCTGTTTACATATTTGACATGTTTCCTTGCGCAGAACATGAAACCAAATTACAGAGTAAAAGCCATTATGGCTTTGCTCTCGCACCCTTTTCCATCCCCTTCTCCCATCGCTTGGTTTAGATCTATCTGGGCATTTTTAACTGCGCTGGGTGGCCTGGCAGTGCTTCAGGCAGGTTTATTTGCTGTTGCACAGGGAAATCGTGGAAAAGCTGGTGAAGCCACATGCCAGGGAGCAGGGAGAAGACGGCCGGGGCGGGGGTGGGATGAGAAATGTTGAGAACCCTTCATGCATGAACAAAGCAGACGTGTCGATGCATTTATGCAAAATCATTCTGCTCTGAATGGAGAGGGACCCAAGACAAACAACCCGGATGGGATGCAGGGGAGCTATCCCACGCTCACGGCTGGACATGCTCTGCATCCCAAGGCTTGTGAGCAGCAGCAGCAGACGGGGAGAGTGGCAGGTTGAGGGGCAAGGGCCGAGCAGGGGGGTCTCCTTTCAGAGGAGTGCATGTTAATGAGCAGCGCCGCTGTCGGGGGGTCCGGCTGCCCGGCTCGCCGGTGCCAGGGGGGTCCAAGCTGTTCTCTATTGACGCCTCTAATCTGGGTGGGTGGCTGGGTGTACAGCAGATATGATCATAAAATGGTAATTTACTTCCTAAAGAAGCACATAATCTGTATTACTGCCCAAGACAATATTCCTTTCTTGCCTTTCTTCTTGCTTCTAGAAACAACAAATGGCATGGAATTCTGCTCTCATTTCATTAGTGGTAAATGTCTTCTGGTTCTAGGAAGATGGGACCAATTTCCGGCACCTGAAGATTTTTGGTTTGACCTTCATCTCTGAAAAAGTCAGATTGAACCTCTCTGAGAGTACGGTTGGCTGCTTTGCTCTCTGCATCATTCTTTGTTTCTTTTATCTATTTTCTCTACAGTACACAAAGGAACACAGTGTACCAGCCCCTGGTACTCACTGTTCTGTTTCCCTTAGATGACTTGCATATGTGCTCTTGAAAAATTATACTAAAAAACCAAAGGGGGGAGGGGAGTGGAAAGAAAAAAAAAAATATCCCTTGAGTGTTTGGCAAAATTGCTTGGAATCTCCTCTGACATCTCATTGTGTTCTCTCTGTCCTCCCCTTACACAAATCAGCCAGAGGCTACGACATCAGCTGTGGGGTCTGAGCTTTACTCCAGCCGGAGCAGAGGAGCACTGGAAGCCATGGGGATGGCGGGGTGAGAGGGAGGGGATCACTGTCCTGTCGGGGAGCAGGCAGCCAGGTGAGGGGCAGCATCCTCCAGCCAGCTCTGAACTGACTTTAGGGGAATGCTCTTCCTCAGCCATCTCTCTGCAAATGAGCCTTTTTCAGGCCAGCCTACCTAGAAATCCCATTTCTCATTTTATTTAGCTCCCCACAACGCTGGGATCATTCCTGAATCATGGCACTGGTGGCATATGACACATCTTTGTAGCATCCCTCACCTCGGACCCTTCTCATGGACCACCTCCTCCAGTGAGGCAGAGCAGCAAAGCAAACGTGCAGTTAAGGCCCAGTGGAGTTCCTCTGGCAGAAAGGTTGCAGAATCCAGCTTTCCCAGCAAGACAGGTGGGAAGCAATGTTTCCAGCCCTTAAAGCAAGGAGATGGTGGGCCAGTTTTCCAGTCCTTTTGTGCTGGGAATGAACAGCCAAACTGTGCTAGGATCAAGACTGATTAATTCACAAACAGGATGATGTGAGGGGGCTGACAGAGCTAAAATGCAGATTTAATGACCTCAAACCCCTCCAGGGCTCTGCTCCCAGGCAGCAACTCTCAGCAGGCCCTGAACAGTTTTCTTTTTATCCAAGATAGGAACATTTCCCTTTCAAGACATCCTGAACTTCCTAGTCCTTGGGAGGTTTAGGCTCAGTAATGCCCAGTGCCTGCAATGTCTCTGAAGGATTTTGAGGTCTAATCCTCAAACAGTAGCTCTACCTTTCCGTGCTCCCATTTCCACCTCTATTAAATGGAACAGAAACCAAGCAATGTGGCTGTGATAAGGCCTAATTAATCACTGTACACTGAAAAAAAAAAAATATGAAAAATATCATCGCTTAATCCAAGGAAGGAGCATTCCAGCCTGAATTTGCCTGACAGTCAGGGCCAGGCTTGTGACGCAACTCTCCAGCCTCAGGCAAAAGACCAAATTGGCTGGTCTGTAGTTTCCAGGGGAAATGAAGACAAAATTTTGGACCCCTGGAACTAACTTTAGACTTGGAGACTCTGTAACCTAAGCTGAAGGCCTTTGGTGGATCAGCCAGTACTGGAAATGAGCTCAGCCGCGTACAGCAGACCTACATTCCTCCTGTGACAGCCTGTGCACATTGTCCAGTTCATCTTTTTCCAGAACTGGTCTCTGATCACTCATGGTTCCTCCATTAATGGTTTTTCTTAGTGGGATTCTGCCCTCATCCTCCAGAGCTTAGTGGTTCAAAGTCTGGCTCGGCTATAAATAACAAAGACATTTGCAAAGCAAATCATCTTATTAAAAATGGGGATTTTTTTATCCCTCCAACCACAACAAAACTCTTACCGTTGAAGAGCAACAGGACTTGGCTGTGAATTGGGAAGTTCAAAAAGGGCCACTTGCAGAGCCGACAGACAGACACCCTCCCTCTTCTCAGCAAGATCACCCCAAAGGAAAGGAATGGCTTCTCCATTAAAAGTTGCAGGTTTCCTCTCTTTCCACTCCTGTTCAAGATTACTCTATTTGCTGGCTGTGCGCAAACTTTGGGGAATTATCTTCAGCATTATATTTATTAGACAGAATAAAACTGCATGGCAGAGAACTTCATCATCTTTCTCTTCAATTTTCTTATGGTATTTTCTTACCACTCTTGGAGCCTTTGCTCTACCATGTTATTTCTTTTAGTATTCAGGATATTTTTGTGCTCCTGTCTTCTCCTTTTGTGGGCTATTCCAGACATACTGCAATTCTAGACATCTTTACTGCTGGTGGAAGGTTTGCTGCAGCAAGTCTGGATGAGTGTAATTGTGGGAACTGTAATAGGGGCAGGAGGGGGCCTCTGTTTGTGGGAAAGATGTAATAAGAATCCTCTTCCACAATTTCTTACTCCATAGAAGCCCCTGTGGGGTACCCAGAGGAGAACAGGGTGTGTTCTTTAGTCCGGGAATGAAAGCGAATCCCAGGATGTGTCTGTGCCCAGCAGCCTTGGGAAAGAGTCTCTGTTCTGTTAACTGTGCCTGGGCTGTGTGGCCTTTTCCATAGAGTGGAAAACCAAGCTCAAACAATGGCAACAACTAGGGAGAAAAAAAGTTACTTTTTAATATATATATAAAATATATATATATTAAAAAATTATATATATATGGTTACTTGGTCTAAAGAACTTCTTTACAGATGGGAGGAAATGCAACAAAAGACAGTTCCTGGGGGACTGTCCCTCTAAATCAGCAACCCACACCAACGGCCAAGTCTTGAGCAATTATTGCTGTGACAGGAGTAACAAGGTCAGGAATCAGCCACCTAAAGACCCGTTAGTCCCTTCCTGTAATTCTTTATTGTAAAGGCCCAAAGGGAAACTACAGGTGAATCAGTTCTTCAAAAGCAGGAGTGCCACCAGCAAGAGGAAAGGAGAAATGGCATCTCCAGTGTCCTGGGATCAGCCTGCACTCACCTGCCTCTGCCACTGCACTCAGCCTGCGCTCACCTGCCTCTGCCCTGCTCACCCCAGCTGGAGCATCTCCGCTGGAATAGGCCTGTCAGAGGCTTCCTCCAGAGGCACAGCTGTACAGACACCTTAGCAAAATATCCAAATCCGCCCTGCTCAGTACAACTTACTCCAGCAAGAGAGACTAACAGGAGCTAATGCACTCCCCCAGCATAAACTGTGGCGAAACAAAACTGATGTGCAAGGAGAGGCTGTTTGCAAACTCACAGCAGAAGCAGGAGGAAAAAAACCAGCTCCAAGAGTGAGCAAAGCCCCTATTGCTGAATTCCTCCGGCAGCTGACAACAGGTATTGAGCAGCATCTGCTTCCAGGTGGAGAACACTAGATTAGAAATCAAACTGCAAAACTACCCTGCACTGGTGTTTGCATTTCTGTGCTGGTGCAGTGTTGCTGACTGGCCCTCTTTGGCTCTGAATATGATGCTGTCAGTACTGAGAATATTTCTTAATCAGCACTGAAGGGTGGCTGCCAGGAAAGTAGAAGTGGCTGTCTCTCAGTCTTGCTTCTGCAGAAAGGGCGATTGTTTAAAGGGGGGGCTGTTTGACCTTTCAATTTTTCAAATCTCTATCTCTTTGCCAAGACTGTGTCATTCTTTGTAAGCATTTTATTGTTCAAAACAAATCTTATACTGCGAACTTTCTTTTTTATCTCCCTTACTATGCTGCCATTCGGCAGCCTCACACTAACAAGTGATGTAAGAGCCATCTCAAACTAATAACTAAGTGTGGGTATCTAAGGAAAAGCCAGCTGCAGACACGGGCAATGTCTTCAGTGAACTGAGCAAAAAGGTCACAGAAACAGCCCTACAATAACAAGAAAGTGCTCTCCAGCCTGTGCTTATCAACAATCCCCCAGCAGTAAACAAGGCACGCGGGCAGATTCTGCTGAGAGATACCCCAACAGCCAACCAACCTGGGATGCAAACTCCTCAGAAAAAGCCTTGACAGAACTATGACAGTCATGCAGAGAACCTGGTGCTGAGATATCTATGGATGAGAAACATTTTAAGTCAGGACATGCTTAAAATGTTTTAAAGCGCCCTGAGAACGCTGGGGCAATGATGAGAGACGGCGATGGCTGACAAACAGGCAGCTTATGTATTCTGTATATTGCTGGACACTGCACTCAAACATATCTTTCATGGCATTCCTGATGAGAAGCCAACACAAATACCACTCTGATTAATCAGGAAGCTACCCAGCAACAACACGAAAAGTTTGCACAAGACCAACAAGCACACAACCTACTCTGAAAGGTATCTGGGTGAGGAAAGGTGCTCTTTTCATCAATACAGAAAACCCCTAAGGCTCAGTGCTTGTGCAGCAGATAATGAAGCCAAACATGTTTACACACCAGTGATCATTACATGCAGTGATTAGAGGAGATCCTAGGTTAATTTTCATCTTCACAAGCTAACAGACTGATGACCTGCTGCCCCATCTAACCTCTCCAGAGTGACAAGTCAGGTGCTTTCCCAAGCCAACTGTCTTGTTCCTGGGGAAAACAAAGACTTTCCCAACATCTATATGATTAAAAAGGTCAGTGAACCCCATGCACTCAAACTGGTGTAATAGGACCAGCTGAGCTAAAGCAAAAATTCTTTTTGCTGGAAGTAAATAGCACACTGTTATCTCCCCAGGGGCCAGGCAATAACAGGAGGCATGTTCCCATTCACTCTGCCAGTGTGTGATATGCTACTGCTCTGCCTATAAATACAACAGCTTTTTTTTGCCCTTTTTTTTTTTTAACAAGGCTGTGACAACTTCATCTCATCTGGGTACAACAAACACGCCTGAGTTGTGGCTACACAGCAGGGCTTTCTGTTGTGTGTGTGCGTGGTGGTGGTTTTTCCACCACAGGACCATATGTTACCTACTGTGTGGTGTGGCTGAGCTCCTACCAGTGCTTCAGAGAAAATCAGGGCAGCTCTCTGGAGCAGCTGCAGCGGGACAGAATGCCTGGGGACATGCCCAAAAAGCACCACCTGAACTGGAGACACTGGCCTTTTGTCGGCACAGGGAGCTTGAATGGGAAAGAAGTTGTGAAGGCACAAGCAAGGGTCCAGAGGAAAGTTCCTTTTACAATGTGAAATAATAAATGAGACCAGGACAAAAAGTCAATACTGGGCTCAGGATTCTGTCTTGATACTCTGCCAGCTAACCACGCTTTGTGCATTTAGAACTGACCTGGTCATTAATTTGTTACAGACTTGTGCAATGTGAGCAAGGCCAAGTCTCTTGCATAAAGATGTTTTCTCTTGCAAGCCAACTGGAAATGCTTAACATTTACTATTCACAGGGAGATCTGCTTGTCATATCTGTGACACGGCACTCCTCTCTGCACTGCCCACTCAAGACACCTCCTGGATAATTCGATTCCTAGAACAACTTTTCTACATCCAACCAGAAGTCAGCCAAAGTTGATTAGTGTGATAAGTACTCTATCTCTAGTAAGGGACAACAGTGGGGGCTGAAGGAGGAATATACAAAGTGGCTCTTATAGATGAAGATCCTTTCCCTCTAAAAATCATCAACAAGTAATGTGGGCTTTCCCAAATCAGGCTGCATCTGAACTGCTGCATCTGCATCATGTACAGCTCTGTTTTCCAGGCATTTATCTAATGTTTTTTTGAACTCATTTGGATCTAATTCTCTCAAAGAGACAAAAGGTAAAGTTATGGTAACTGGAGCTATTTATGTTACAAAGGAGACATGGGAGAAGGGGGTTAAAGCTAATGAATGGCTTTGGGAATGGACAGGACCTTTCTCAGAATAGAACAATAGGGTGCTTTTATGGAACTGGAAGGCAGAAAACACAAAACTATTAAAAAAGAAAGAACACTCTTTTGTATTATTCGGCATTAGCCTTCAGAACTCGTTGCCACAAGCTCGTCCCTTCTGCTTGCTGTGAAGAGCCCGTCTATCCTTGAGGTGATGATGGTTGGGAGAGGTGACTCCTGCTCAGCTCACTGAATCAATCCAGCCACAACTTCAGCCGGTTCGAGTTGGGTGACTGGGACTGAATTTCAACTCATCACTACTAATCAGGCTCAGAAAGAGAGAACTGCTGCCAGGGGCCTTCCTTGGTGAAGCAACAAGTGAATGGGCAGGGATAACAGCACCCCTGAACGCTGACCATCGAGCTCCGCCTGAAAACATTGCTCCTTGCTGGACTTCCAGGAGAGGAAGAGGAACGTACTGTCCTTACCTGGGTTGCTGCTGGCTGACCGATGACCACCCACCCTGGGCACTGCTGGTCACTGTGGTGTGAGACGGAGACGTTGGAAGCCCACTGATCCAGGAAGCCTTTGGGAGTGTAAACGCCACAGTCTTTGATGCTGGTCATTTGCTCAAATTCCTCACAGACCCCATCGCCGTCGTGGAAATAGCACCTGCTGGGTTCATCTGCCAGGGGAAACAGAGAGGAGAAATCACACGTGTCTGCAGGGTGGTTCCTAGGACCTGATACCATCAGTGGTCGTGTATCTGCTGTGTCAGGTCACTGGGAGGCGGAAGCATTGGTCACTTCTAGGTCATACCAAGGTGATTTAAATAAAGCCAAGCAACAATAGCCAACTTTTGTATTGGGCAATTCCCTGAAGATATTTCCTAATGCTAGGGGGTTTCTGCTTCTTTTCATCTATCTCCTTTTAAAAGGAGATAGAAGAAAGCAGCGATAGAAAATACATAGAGAGGCAAATGTGGGTGTTGGCATAATTCCACCAGCTGGGATGGAAAAACGCCAGTGGAGGATTTGATCTAAAATGTTTCCCTTTTTGTTTTTAAAAGATATCTGCAAATCAACAACAACAGCAACTGTGGCCGTAGAGATAGTGAAAACTGCCATGTTCACAGCTGTAGTGACCAAAGGGCCAAACAGATCTGTTTATCCAAGGCAGATATGGTACAGGCAGTGTGAGGGTGAGTTTGCCACATACACACACGGCTTCAACCAACATGACTCAGATTTGACCTGAAAGGATCAAAAGCAGCAGGAGACTTTATTATCCTTGCCCATTTATTCTGTGGCTTCTCTAATTAGAGACTGCCAACAAAGATGCCAAATTTTTGAGGTTGTTTCTGTAACACTGGCCCATTAAAAACTGAACTGAGATCCATCTACTCTTTTCAAACAGACTGCATAGCAATAATGACTTTCAGTCATTAGAGTACTCTGTGAAATGGAAACCTTTGACCTGTTGGTATCCTATTTTGTATTGTATTATCATTGCCAGTCCCCAGAGGTATCCAGTTCTGACAGCCTGTTGTATTTTTGTCTGGCAAACAAGCCTGTTGAAAAAACGGTAAGAAATTAGCGAGAGCTTCTAGCTGGACTGATGGAAAGGATCCCTGAGGAGAATCCCATCAGTAGCATTGGACTATCATGAGCTAGGTGTCAGAAAATCCAGCGGCTGCTCAATTTTGAGCTACTTCCAAACTACTAAATCCCCTGTTTATTTTTCCTCTTGGTTTACACAGTGAAATACCATCATGAGCCAGAAAAAATCAGTTTATTGCTATTCAATTATTTAATGACTTTCACTCCTTTTCCTCCTGTGCAATATTCCAGGTCTTTAAGAGAGGGTGGCTTTGAAAGAAAGGAGAAGTCTATCAGGGAAAAATGTCATTATGGTTTTATTTCATCACAACCTCTGTGGATAACTTGTGTACATGGGTAAGTGTAGGGAACTGTGTATTTGTCAGGCCAGTGCTCCGAGCTGGTGAAAAGCAGCACAAGTCTGGAAGTGTTTCAGCTGTATGAGTGCAGCCCTAAATGAATATTCCCAGGGTGGCCAAACTTCTCGCCCTTATATGTCACATCTTAAAATCTTCATTTTTCTGGGAGCCACCAAACATATACCCTACCCCAGAAAGAGCTCGGAGGAGGGCTTGGGGGAGTGTTTCCCAGACAAGAGATGACAATGGCTCTTGGGGTGTCCGGCTGATGGGCCCTAAGGCAACCCAGCAGTGCTACCCTCCATGGGGCTCATTCATCCCTGGGAGAGGCATGCCCTGTGTCTGGCCAGCTCAAGGAACGGGTGGAATGAGGATGTCACTGTGATGGCCATGGAGACAAACTCTTGGTTGCCTCACCTTATCCTTCCGCATCTCTTGTTCTGCTTTTCTCCCATATCAAGGCATAGGCCAGGTCTCAGGACAGTAGGATAAAATTAAGTGGCTTACCCACTATGTCCCAGTTTGAGTGAGAGCCCCAGCAGAATCTCTGAGAAATATTCAGCCCTGGAAAGACTGTGGTCAGCAATCAAAAATCCTCAAAAACAAATGCCAAACAGATGAAAATACGCATTTGGGGAAAAAAGAGTTTCTTTGTCATTTTATGAAAAGAAGCTTATTTCTGTAAAAAGGGGGGAAAAAAAGAAAGGAAAATACCTATCATATTAAAAAGACCTGACCTTCAGCCTATAAACATATGCACAGTCAGATATGCATGTACAGTGAAACATCACCTCCCTGCTGCACACCCACACCGACAGAAACACTGACACACAAACGCACGGGCGCTCCCTTTACACATCCCCGACTCAGCCACCCCCCCATGCAAACACATACCCACAAACTCACAGCCTAATTTTAGGCACATGCATTTAGACAGTGTTTCCCGGCCTTCCCAAAGCACTGACTTCTTTTCACGACAGGCACTGAAGTAAGCACAACATTTATAGAGCAACATACTCCTGCACTGGCTCCAAATGTTCCCTCCTAATGCGATGATAAACGTAATGGGCTTCTGATAAGATCATGTGTTTGGGATAAAAGAATACTCAAGGCCTACTCCAGCCCGATGACTTAATTCATACTCACATGGAGGGGAAAGCAGCCTGTGAATAGCTGTGATCCAGGACAGTGTGTGATCCTAACAGAGGCTAATTTGTTCCTGATTATGCCTAAGACCCCAATAAATCTGTCTGCTCAGAGTCTGCAAGACCCGAGGGAGGAACCGAACAGAGCGCCTGAGATGTCTGAATTAAATGGGGGCTGCCTAAATGATTAACCAAGTCCTGCTGAACTGCACTGTCATGAGCCCTGGAGCTGTGCTGGCCCCGGAGAGCCACGGCATCCTGCATCCATGGGACACCGTGCACAGAAGCTGAGAGATGAGGTACCCACTCACCTTTGTGTGCTTTGAAAAATGGTGAGGGAAAGTGGCTTTACAACCCTGGTTACTTTCAAGGAAGATCTGTCGGTCTCACTATTGACTCATTACACAGCGTGCACTTGTGATGAGGGGAATGTTGTGATGTGCTGCATTGAGGTGAGTGCTGGTGAGAAGAGAGGAAGACCTTTCCTGCCCGTAAGCTTCCCAGTTCTGAGTGATGGCAAAGAGGGGAATGTCATTAAATCCTTCCCAGACACTGAAGAGGCCACCAACCTTCAACAGCCAAATGTGGTGCATCACTGGGTGGGCTGCCAAAAACTAGCAGAGGTTCTTCCTTCAGGTGTTGAGCACTAGCTCTGACTTCGGATTCTTCCAGTGGTCTTGGATGATTGGTAGGTTACATGTTGAGCTTCACATTTTCATGACCAAAGCAAAGAACAACCAGATTGTTTCTTCCTACAACTGCCCTCACAAAATAAAAACTAACAGGCTTTTTCCCTTTCGTCAGTGGTGGGAAGAGAACTCAGTTACATTCATAGAGTCCTACAGGCTCAGAGCCAGAGAGGACAGTGTCAGGAGTGGTATTTCTAGGAATAAGTAGCTAATGGTTTTATTTCTATAACGATGCAAAATGCTTTTTCTGTTCTCTTCTTAACTACTATGACATTAAATGCATCTGTGGCCTTGGCAACATGAGCTAATTTTTGTCTCCACAGAGGTCTAGAGGTTCCCAAGACCTGGTGATGGTCACAGTGATGTACTGGTCCTGCATGACCTGCACCACAGACTGTGTTCATCAATGCCATGGACTTCCCACTACAAAGATAAACCTGATTTGAAGGAGATATGGAGGAAGGGAACACAAAGGATATCTGATTTGTCCTCAAGGAAAAAATGACTTCAAAAAATTAAAAAGCAGTTGCCTGGAAATCCAGCTTAAATCTAGAACAGTAAAATGTCTGCAGGCGTAGCACCTGGCAGCAGGAGAGAGCATCTCTGGGGGACTGACAACAGATGCTGGAGGATGCTGAGCTGGACTCGGGGAACACATTTTCATTCAGGCAGCCCAAGCTCCTTTTCCCCTAGAAAGTTCTTACTGAAGGCAGAAAAACACTGGGGCCAAACCAAAATTCCTGTCTTGCCCTTGTTTTGGGAAAAGGCAGTCTCCAGTTCAGCGAAGATTTCTGTGACATCTGGGAATCCCTGACGGAGGCTCCGTGGCAGCATCAACCTGGAGAAGTGTGACTTGAGGAAACAGATTGGCAAGACCTGTTTTGCTAACTCTTGAAGTCAGGCTTTAAGATCCAGAATAATCTTGGGGCTCTTGTGTGTTGCACCAGAAAATGATGCAAACTCCATCTCTCCTTGCTTCCTAAGCTGCCTGAGCACGGTGCAAAGGCAGCTTTTTGTACTGAAATACAGATCCCTCCTCTGGGGTTCAGAAATGAAAGGATGCCCGAGATAACACAGATGATGTAGTGAGAACTGGGAAGCACCTACCAGAGCAGGTCTGGATGAGCAGGTAACTCCGCATCACCATTACCTGTTTGAGAAACTGGAAAATCATCAGCAAAACCAATGAAGCCTGATAGAGGCCAGCAAGCAGACATGCAGGATATACACTTATCTGTGATAGGTGGCCTTCAACCTCATGAAAAAAAAAAGAGAATAAAGAGATCCAATTCGTAGCACAGGGCACATCCTCAAACGAGGCTTGGAATGTCCGAGCAGGGTTGTCAAAGTGCTGGGGACAGACCCTGGGGGCAGCTTCCTGTTTTCAGCCGGGACGCAGTGATTGGCATCAGCATAGTCTTCTTTTGTGCAGTAACTACCATTTTTTAAAAAGGCCAGACAAAAAAAAGGAGTATTTTTAAGCTCAGCTGTTTATTTAGGGATGTTTCCAACTATAACAAGCCTCATGCCACATAACTATTTGTCCAGAAAAAAAAAAAGGAAAAAAAAAGGGGGGCAGAAAAATGCAGAAGCATTGTCTCAGAGTAACAAATTCTTGGAACAGAACAAGATTTGCATTTTAACCCCTGTAAGGTCTGTCCAGAGGTGTGCAGGCCTTCAGACACAGCAAAGGCCAAACCCCAGGCTCACCAGTCAGCAGCTTCTGCAGAAGCAGGGTTTTACCACCACGTCACTTAATCGGCATCTCCAGCACTGGTGTTTATGTTCACACAGAGAAGAAGAAATGTATCCAGAAGTTTCTATCACAAAAGGGGAAATAATTCCACTGCAGATCACATGAAATCAGTGGCTGAGTGACTGCAGAACCTGCTCCATTTATTTCTATGGGAGTTTCACCTTTGGCTTCAGTGGGAAGAGAGTGAATAACATGGCCTGCTTCCAGGATATCTGTTAATCTCTTCTTTAATATTGAAGAAGGCAGAGACAGAGATATTTCCTGCTACAGTAAAATATTCAAGAGTTACTTTCCTTCCTGGATGTTCTGATTTGAAAGGAAGAAAACCATTACACGGCGCTTGGGCAGACCTTTCCGAATAAAGTTGCATATCAATAAATGGTGACGTCTTCCTTCAATGAAATAAAACAGACACCTTGGAAATGAAGGCGGCGCGGGTGTCGCAATCTACTGCGGAACATCCAGGGGCCTCGCAGGAGGCTTTTTTTTCCATGGAATATGACAATCATGTCTGAGCATCTCCTGAGCAGAGCGGGCAGGGATAACGCCTTTGCGGAGCACGGCTCCCTGGTAATTCAGCTGCTTCGTGGAAATGCATTCCTGGGCGTGACTGGCTTTCTTTGTGTGGCGGGACTCGGCTCCTCGCTATGATATAGCAGTCGGAGCACCAGAATTATGCAATTGATCTGCCTGCTGCAGACAGATACAATTACAATTCCCTTGCAGAGCCCGGCACTGAAATTTGATATTTCACCTCCAAGAACATGAGTCTTTGTCACTTACAAGAAAGGATATTTCCCGTGGCTGGCAGTGGTAGCAAGACCTTGTCTGAGCTGTCACTGCTAAAGTGGCCATCCTCAACCCCTGGCAACCAGGCATGGCTAACAGGACCCAACACAGCCATCTCCAACCCCTGGCAACCAGGCATGGCCAACAGGACCCAACACAGCCATCTCCAACTCCTGGCAACCAGGCATGGCTAACAGGACCCAACACAGCCATCTCCAACCCCTGGCAACCAGGCATGGCCAACAGGACCCAACACAGCCATCTTCAACCCCTGGCAACCAGATGTGTTGTAAGAGCACTACAACACATGTTCTCTTCCCACCTCACTTTGTTTTCCTCCCTGGATGGTTGCATAAAGCAGTGCCAGGAAGATTTTGATATTACACAGATTTATCAGCTAAATTTGGAAACTGTTCAACTGAAAGTCTTGAGGTTTCTGTCACGCAAGGGAGTAACCATTATGACCATGAGAAAGGTGGCCAGCACAGCCCTTCGTGACACCTGGCACACTTGTTTGGGAGAAGGAGCCAGGGAGCACAAACCCAGCAGTGCCATGCCCCAAGGAAAACAAAGTGCTTGTTTATGCACGTGGTTGGATGCTACGGCAAAGGAGGTCTTGTGCTCAGCATCATCCTCTGAGCACGGCTGCTGTTGAGTCACAGAGGATGCTCTAGGGAGAGGAGTATGACCAGCTGTAGAAGCGTCTCAGATCCACCGAGAGTAATGTGTGAGGGATGCAACAAGCAGAGGAGTAATTCTCCTGCTGGACTCTCATTGTAGCTGTGTCCTAAAAACTAAAGCTGGATTGAGCTGGGCTGGAGTCACTGGCCCAGGGAAAAATTCAGGCAAATACCACTCCAGCCCACATTCTCCCCCACAAAAAAGCATCTGTCCTTTGTATTTTGCTGCCTGAGATGTCTGCTCTCTCTGCTCTGTGGCTTAGCTGGCCCTCCTAGGATTGCACTATTAATGATGACAGTCTGAAAATCACTTTAAGAGACTTTACGAGGATGCTGTGATTACTAACTTGCCAAATGAGTGCTTAGACATTTCAGAACATGTAGCCACACTCCCGCGAGCTGCAGGAAACAGTCAGCTTCAAAGTATTTGCCTTAAGCTGAAGGAGTCACACAAATATCATCTGAATAACCCTGGCCAGTAAATTCATGACTACTTGCCATGAAATTCTGCTATAGAATCTCAGCTGCTTTAACAACAGTAAAACTCTTTCCCAAGCTCCTTGGTCAATGCTTTCACCTTATTGATGCCCTGGGAGATGCTGAGTTTCTCTTGCAAGGTGGCTCCGTTTCTCCCATGCTGTTGTTCTACTGAAAGCCCTCGGCAGGGTCAGCCAAGGCCTATTTAATGCTGGTGAAAGAAGGCAAAATCACCATTAGCTGCTGCGTGGGGCCACGGTTCGGGCAGCCAAAGCTGTATTCCTGTGCAGTAGTATGACGAAGGGAGGGGGAGAGGATGGGAGCGCTCTCAAAGCTTGCCCACAATGAATATGGATGGTCATCCATCAATTTATTTTAAGCACATTACTTCTCTGTCAGAAAGGGAAAAAAGGAAAAAGAAAGAAAGGAAAGAAAAGACATATAAAATTAGGTTTGTGTCACTCATTTAACACTGCAATTTCCCCAGAGGATTATGCACCAAACAGAGATAGCAAGCTCATGAATATTAATCATTTCCCTGAATGCAATGCAGCCCGCCAAACAATAAGATTAGGGGAAAGTGCTATGCTTAATTTATGGATAATGGGAGAGGTAAAGGATAGAGCTCCCACAAAGGTAAGGCTCACAGCTGGAGGGAGAGGCCTCTGAGGAGGAGGAGGACAGATCCAGATTTGTAAGGTAGCAGAAAAACATTTGGGGCCAAGCAGGAGCAAAAGAAAAGGTATTTAAGGATCATTGTCAAATTAAAATCATACTTCTCTCGAGCAGCCACTGGTGACTAATGTTTCAAGCATGCCAGAAATTGGTGGTAAATTCAAGAGCCAGATATATTTATTTTCCCTTTGCCTCTGCTCTGTGCCTTTTCTTTGTATTTTACATCCCCAAGGCCCTGATCCAACACACCACCGAGATGTGTGTCTAACCTGAAACATTCCTGTTCTTCAGAGTGACCATTCACATGTGGAAGTCAGTGGAAGTGCTGCCCTGTTTTGCTGTGAAAAGGCTTTAGCCAAGAGTCCCTTATAAGCAAAGGAGATAAAGTGTAGCAATAATAACACCAATAAGATGTGACTGAAAACCCCATAAATTACCTAGCAAACTTAAGGGGAGATAGAAGTTCTGGAGTTACTTCCCAGCTGTGTTTCAATGTGTCTATCAGTCTTTACTCATCTCTTTCCATATTACTTTCTCTCCCCCTCCCTCCCTTTTTATTGATCTCTGCATCTTTTTTATTATATCCTTCTCTTTCTTCAGCACTGGTGAGCTAAATCAATGCATAATGCACATCCCACTCCACAAAAGGAATGCAAATGAAAGCCGGGCTCTTTTTCAATGTCCCACATATATCTGGGTGTGCAGTGCTGGTGTGTGGGAGAGTGCACGCCAAGGACAAGGTGCTCAGCTGTGCCTCAGACACCCATTTCTCAGCACTCCGCTGGGAATGGATCAAGTGCTAAGCCCGAGGTTCCCACCACTGCGAATCATAACTCTTACAAATGGGGTCTGTTTTACACCAGGACACGTCGGGTTGAACTTGGCTGAGATCCGCGGTAACCGCAAAAATCAGTTACCCCAGGAGTAATCAGGAGCAAGGTGAAAGGAAAGCAGCCCAGAGGTAGGAGAGGGGCGCATCAGTCACACGGACACAGCTTTGAATCTCCTGTCTCCTACAAATCAAAAGGCAAAGTGAAACTTTCCCTGTGGGACCAAATTCTGTGTGGAAAAGATAAAAATATGCAAAATCCGCTATATGAAGCGGGGTGGGGGGAGAAAAGGTAGAGATGATAAATTTCAGGATGGGGAAGGGCGAGAGTGCTGCAGAACTTAAAAAACGGAGCACTGCCAGATGCTTCCATTAATTAATTAATTAATCTCACTGTCGCTCTTCAGCATGTTGCAGGAAGAAAATGCTATTAATCTTTTCTGTTTTCTGTTACTCGGCTTTGTGCTCGGAGAAGGCCAGGACAGCCTGACAGTGAGACCACACAGTTTTCCTCCCTGCCTCCCTCCTTCCTTCCCCCGCGCCCCTCCTCCCTGGCAGAGCAGATTGAGCCACTGTTATCTGATTAGAGAGGAAAGAAGGAGGAAAAACAAAAGCAAGACAAAAAATAAAAAGAAGTTTAATTTTATTACAGGCACTAGTGCAAAGTGTCTTGAGAGCCTCATGCCATTTAGTCAAAGGAAAGTTGGACCAATTAAAAAAGCCCATAAACCCCATGATCCTAAAAGGCAAAGGGAGCGAGAGAGGCAGAGGGACACCTGCAAACAGGCTGCCTCCATACCTGGAAATATCCAGAACGCAGCTGAACATGACCCTGAGCAACATGCTCCAACTTTGAAGCTGGCTCCAACTTTGAAGTTGGCCCTCCTTGGACCAGAGACCTCCAGAGATTCCTCTGAACCTAAATTATTCTGTGATTCATGGCTCTGAATCTAAAGCCTGATGGTGCTTGCGGGCTCTGTTGTATTTCTCTCCTACCAAGTGAGGTGACTTGCGTGATCTCTGCTTTAGGAGGCAGGAGCCCATTTGGGCTTTGCTATCAAACCTCCTCTTCTGGAACCCACCCATGACGCCCTTTGAGCCCTGTCTTTAGCAAACAAAATGTTTAGCGTTACTTTCCAGCCACGCGGGACCCAATCCTGCAGACAATTTGTGACAAGCATTGCATTCACTGTTGTGGTTAGATTTGCTGAAGTCTAAAGAATGCCTTGTGGTAGTTCAGAAACATGCCTGGAAGAAAGCATTTGTAAGATCAAACCCTGAGGCCCCCGATTCAGCAAAGCCTCTGAACATGTGTTTGAGGCTCACTGAATTCTTTGGTGAAGGGGAGTGATTCCCGGGGCTCTAAAGAGCTACATAATACAACAAGAACATCACTGGAAAAATAACACCCTCTGAAATAACTACTTGTTGTTCTACAGGATTATAACATGTGTTAGCCTTGTAAACATGGAAATAAATTACACTTATTTTTCTATGCTCATCAAATGAGGACCCAAGAATTCTGTATTTTTCAGGAAAACACCCCACTGATATGAAAGAAGATTTTTGTTCAGCTTAAGGCAGAGGATTAGGTCTGATATTGTTAGATTGTGCAATGCTGAATTTCTGCTCTTTTTTGCTGTTTTTTATTATGTAATATGTGCAGCCACTCACTTCCCTAACATCTTTATATTTTCTGTTGAGATTTTAATGCCTGATATGGTAAGAAGAATATAAACCAGCACTGTTCATTTGTCTGAAAGACAAACTGGCAGTGTCTCCTTAGCTCTTGGGGTCAGAACTCAGGTGGTCCAGCTACCACAAGAGCCAACAGGATGTGTTTCAGAGGTATTACCTCCTCTGAGCCTGTCCTAGAGACCTGAAGGCAGTGTTTGCCTGAAAACAGCAGTGGGGCTGCCCTCACAGACCCTGCACACACACCGAGCCCATCACCACCACAGCAGTCACATCGTCATGACGGTAAAGTCACACAAAACATTTGTAAGGTCTCTGTTCCTGCACCTTCCCTTTGATTCAGCTAATTTGACTCATCTGAATCCCTATATTCAAAATTTCACAAGCAATTTGATATCATTTGTTTTGTAATCCAGGATCTGTGCAAACCACAACCTTCCAAAGCCCGTGACAAACAAACAACTCTTTTGCCCCTGGAATTCCCCTCTCCTTTCCAATGCAAGCAAATCTGAAAACCCACTTCCTCTGTCATGGAGTAGAAAAATCTGTATGTTTTAGTTGCTTCATTTTCTAGTCAGACTGCTGTCAGACAGCTCTGCCCCACACTCTCAGGCAGCCCTGCTGCTGCTCCTGGAGATGAACGGGGGATGAATGGTTGGATGATGGTGGATGGATGATAAAATTGGACTCAATGATATTAAAGGTTTTCCCAGCATAACCAATTCCATGATTTTATGTACAAAGGCAGAAAGCAGACTCCTGCATACCCCTGGAAGGACACCACTGTGTGGTCCAAGGCTTGGAACACCCCACTCTTACTCCTGTCCATGGATTTATCTGGAGCATTTTACAGCTCCCACCCAGCCCACATCACCTGGTTTCCTGGAAAACCAATGGACACAGGGGAGGACCTGGGTCACGCCGTAATGTAACGCTGGGATGCGGTCAAAGCACAGACCTGGACCAAGGAATTCAGCCCTGCTGTTGAACAGGGTGATACAGACACAACCATCCAGCACCAGCCCAAACCCTTGCTGGAACCAGCCTCACACCACGCCTGATGTCTGGGGAACCCAAAACATTTGCGTAAGTGTTTATCCCACTTTCAAAATATTATGACTAAAATCTTTCAGTGCTTGAGGCTCTAAGGCAGCAAGTTACTTGCAACACAAATGTAACTTCAAGACCACCAATAGTCACAATTATCCTCGACCATAAATATGCCCGATTTCAATAGAACTACTTAAATATGTAAATAAGTACATCACCAAATCAGGCCTCAAGTCTCACAGTGTGGGATGCTGAAGTAAAAATGTAGCTGTTCTGATGCGCCAAGCAGTCCCCAGTTTACCACCCAAGGGAAACATGGCACCTGTGAGGTCCATTCTATGTTGTTCCAGGCACAAGAGATAACGGTCAAATTGCCAAAAAGAGCAAATTTCAGACTTGCCAGCGTTATGTTATCTGCTTAGGACTGATGCCCTGAGCTGAAGGCATGGGATCGCTACATGGGACAGACTGTTTGCTTGGTCAGTCCAGATAAGGAATCCCATAAAATGGCTTGAGAAAGAGCCGATCCTTTATAAACATTAACTTTGGTTCCTGAAGCTCTGCAAGTTTTGTCCTTTCCCACACCTCACAGAGCCCTGGATAGAAGAAGCAACCCCACAGAAGGTGCAGTGTAAATTGGTCTCCATTTCCCTTCTCTGTCCCCAGCATTCCTAGAGAGTTTAATAAATATGTAAAGCTCGCAACTGCAGCCCCGATAGCTCGAGCATCTTCCGGCCATTGTGCTTACAGGTTTTGCTAATCAGAGCAAACCAGGCTTGCAAATGAAATCTGATTAAGTAGTTTTCACCTCTGAAAAAGCGGATTAGCCAGACCTTTGATCCTCAGATATTGATTTGCAACTCAAAGGAGGTGTGACCTCAGCTGGACTTGCTTCTGGTCTCAGTCCCTTCCCCTTTCACTCCTCCTCCTGTTTACCAGAAAAAATCAGTTCATGTCTTCTCACGTAGTCAGATCTAAAGCCTATTGAAGCCAGTGGAAAACCACCCACTGACTTCAATGGGCTTTGGATCAGTCCCACAATGGCTGACTTAGCCCTAAGTCCTGGGCTGTTTCAAAGCCAGCAGAACCAATTTCCCATCAAAATGACCAGAAGCTGGGAAGATATGTTCGCCTTTCAAACCTACAAATTCCAGCTTTTTTCTCTCTTCCATGACAACTCTTCAGCTGGAAATGCTGAAAGTACTGCTGGTTTTTCCCTTGCACTCTGCAGAGAGTTGTTGCCCACCGTGGGTCGAAGGGCTCTGAGCCAGACTTACCGATGCAATTAAAGGACAACTCCTGCAGGCAGAACAGGGAACAGCCATCGCCGTTGATCTTGTTCATGTCATCACATTCTTCCCCCAGTTCTCTGTAGGCAGGGCACACACATGCAAAAAGCAGTCAGCTGGCAAAGTGGCACCAACCCAATGGTCCTGTGCAACCCCTCCGAAGAACTCCGAAGTCCTGGAATCCGGTACAGTGGCTTTGTGTGCCGACCCCTAAAATACCTCTCCCTTCCTCCTTAAGGAGGAACCATTCCTAGTTCACAGGCTCGCCTGGCCAGTTCCCTCCTGCACATGTGGATACCACTTCCTGTTATCTGATGAGGATATGAGCAACTTCCTTCATAGCTAGTGTGGCTGTAGCTCAGCAGGTGGGGAAAAAGAGAACAGGAATCTCTGAAAGTCTTTGTATTAAATCTGGAAGGGCCAGACTGTGACCCCAGCATGGGAATAGCAAGGCATAAAGCCTGGAGCTGGGCTATTCCAGGTGACAGCACTCGGAGGAGAGCAGTCAACAGGGAACAGGGGTGTTGGGGACAGAGCCCTGCCTCGTGCCAGCCTGCACGGCTGCAGCAGCATGTGCGGAGAACAGTGGGAACCAGATGAGAAAGGGGCTGCCACAGCTGCAAGTGGGGCCACAACCAACCAAGCTGTGACACAGTCTGGTTCCTGCTCTCTCCTGAGGCAGCTCAGCTATTGTTTGACACTTGCTGCAAAGCCACAAGTGATGTTTGAGGAATGTGTAAACATAACAGTAGCAGAAAAGTTATGTAAAGCAAAATTAATCTGTCTTTCTCCACCTCTCTTTCCAGGACTGCCCTGGATTCATATGTTGGTTGATTGTTTTATTTGATTTCCTTGCCTGTTGGGCCTCTTCCTGCAAATATTTGCTGCCAGGTGTATCATCTGACAGAGCTGTGCTGCATGATTGCTGATCAACATTATTTCAAGCAAATAATACTGGCTGGATTAAGCACTTGCTTGTTGTTATTTCCATAGTTTAAATAATTAAATTACCTAATGCCAGGAAGCTTTGAAGCAGCAGCCTGAAGGGCCAATGTAGTAAAAGAATAAACCCTAACATAGTTGTGAAGGACTGTTTCACATTTTCAGTGGCCTGGGGACTGGTGAGATATAGGAGCTGATTGAGAACATGCAATTCCCAGAGCACTCCCTCAGAGGCCAAATCTATCACCTCCAAATGCATCCCAGCTCTGGTGGTCAGTCAAACAAGGGGTTGCACCAGGAACTTGGCCCCAACACGTGGCAGGGTTTTACCCAGGTGCGACACACGGGACACCACGTCCAAGGACAGCATCAAAGGCTGTGTGAATTCTTCCAGCACCAGCTCTGGGTAGGAGATGTCATATATGTGTATAAAGATATGGATACATGGGCAAACAGCATAAACAGCACAGAGAGTCCTTGCCTATCGATCCTGCTGTCTGGACTCCATTATCTGTATCTCTGTCTGTATCTCCTGGTGCCAGGAGAGCAGGGCCTACGTTACAATTAAATGTCATCATCCCGGTAATCATCAAGCACGTGAGTCATTATCTACAGATGAGAGCCAGCCTAACCCAAGGAGACATCAGAGGTCATCAATTCCTTCCTAGTCTCAGATTCTGGCTGAGGACATGTGCCCAGATCTATGCTTGCCCGCTCTAGACTTACATTTGGATAATCCCGTCTCCACAGTATCCACTCCCAGAGATATAAACGAGCGCGGGGGAAGGCTCGCTCTCCTCCATCCCGGACACGATGACCACCTGGTATCTGTACGTGGTCCTGTCGCTCAGCTCCCTGCCAGACAAAAGGAAAGGAAAGTCAGTGATTTGTACAACAAAGGCAGCAGCAAAGGGCGGAGAAGGAGAGACTGAAGTGGGGGTTGGCTGTCAAAAAAGCAAGGTTTAGTTCAATCAGCTCCTCCCAGCACTCCTACCTTGTTTTGATGGGATTAAATTTTGGTTGGGTGTCTTGTTCTTGTGAGCACAATCAGCGCTACCTTTGTCTACTCTTGATTTATGCACAGCTCTGAAACAGGTGCAGCTCTTGACCACCTGGCAGCTAAACCATTTCCTGATGAAAACCATGCATTTTGGTGAGTTGCTGCTTACCTCTCCACCCGCTGCAGAGATGGCATTGCACTGACACTGTGGCAGTGCCAACCCTCACCATGAGCAGAGGGAAACACTGAGAGCATCACCAACAGTCAACAGTACCTCAGCACCTGAGGAACCAGCCCTGTGCCTCACTGTGTTCAGCCTTGGACACTTCGGCTCCACGTCAGGGACAGTGCTACCAGCAAGTTTGTGCCACAGTTCATTTAAGGAATTTAAAATACCCCATTATACACGATTATTATAAATATTCAATATTTCCTGAGCAGCCCTGGGCTCAATCCAACTGCACCTGGAGCCAGCGGGAATGTGATTATTAGTCTGAGACAAAATGGGACTGAGGATGTTTCAGTGATGGACAAATAAGTCATCCACTTCACATATGGGCATTAAAACAGTAGAGTTAAAAAGATGGTCTCTTCCAGAGCAAAAAATAGGATCCACACCACAGCACCAGATCAGGGTATTAACATCGAAATATTCACAGAAAGAATTAGCAAACTGTTACATATTTATGCAAAGCCATAATTACCTAAATCCTGTGCACCCAAAAATGAGGAATAATATTTTTCATATGCAATATGGAAATAATATAAGCCTAATAAAAATGTTTAGCTCTTTCACAAAGTCTTTCACGTTATCAAAACTCAAAACCTTCCTCAAAGAAAGTCGTTAGAGTTGTCCTCATTGTGCCGATTTGTAAAGCCGTGGAGTGGCCAAGGCAAAGTTATTTGCTCAAAGTCATCAATCAGGTTAATTGCAGAGCAGGAAAGGCAACCCGGCTCTTCCCTAACCCCGCCAGTCCTCTGCTCACTGCGCTCACATTGCCCCAATTACTGGCAGCAATATACATGGCTTTTTGTCACAGCAACTTGGTCAAAAAGCGTCTACTAATGAAGTGTGTACTACGAGGAGATAAATCTACTATGCAGAGCAGCAGAGCCATTCAAGTGGATATCAGTGAGTTACTGAAATCTTCAGGTTCGTGAAATAGGTATCTCCTTACAACATTCATTAAATTAACAAGCATGACTTAAACTCCAATATCCCACATTATATTTTACAACAAAGCTGTTTCTCATGGATACTGTGCCTGCAAAATAACTGGCATTGAATGAACTGCACGCCAACAGTGCTGGGATCTGACTCTTTGTTACTGCACATGGTGGTGGAATGGGAGTGAAACTCAGTGGAACGAAAACACAACTGGCTTTCTCATTCCTTCTGTACCCGATTCCTGTCAGAACAGTCTGTGGCTCCTATAAGCTAAATTTGAGAGTTCATGTAGCACAAACAGTATCTTAATTCACCTACAGGCTTGGGAGATGTCTACCCAGATATTGGTAAGAGTGTTTATTCAATCAAAGTGAAAAGTTTCAAACTTCTGCCCCTTGGGACTTGTTTAAAGCAACTGTTTTTCTGGGGAAAAAAAAAAAAGGAATTATAGGAAGTAACTAAAGCGGCCAAACACACACTGTAGTAAAATAATGAGGGTTTTCCTCTAGATTTCACTCCCAGATAAATCCACTTATTAAGATGGAAGGTTTCTCATATATACTGAGGAAATCAAAGCAGAGCCAAGCTTTGATTATTAAAGAACAGTTATTTCTCAAGTTCTGTCTCAAAACCATCTCAAAACCATTTGTAAAATATTTAAGATCAACAAGTACCCTTGCAGAAATGTGGATTTTGTCACTGGGGAACTGCTAACCACAAAAAAGATTCAATTTTTTGAAAATGGTAACAAATGAACAGTTGGGGCAGCTACAAAACAAATAAAGCCATGCTGCTTTCTGATGCACGGAGATTGCAGTCCTGAGCGCAAAATAGGAGTTTCCAGATTCTGATTTTTGGTGTGATTTCCACCAGTACCTCCAGGTGATGGGGCAGGCTAAGAGCAGTGGGTGTCTCTTGCCCATGGGTTTTGCTGGGGGGAAGTATTTGTGTGCACATGTAAGCAAAGAGACAATGGAAAAAGCTCACATTTGTTTGGAAGTTTGCAGAATACAGTGGAAGAAAACCTAGAACTAAATCAAGAATGAGAGAGAATATGGGGGTTATGAATTATGAGGTGGATGGAGAAGAACGTGTACATGGTTGAATAAGACAGAAAATTGGAAATGAAAGTTATTAAGTGGGAAGAACTCTGGCTTCTTTAATTGTATGGATTAAGAACAGAAAACTTTGTATGGGGAGAGGGCCCTGTGGCCATGGAGCACAGTGGCTGCTGGCTTTGTGGCACTGGGCTGTGCTCAAACCCTGTCACCTGCTGCACATCAGGGAGGGGAGATATCCAACTGCAACCTGCTCAAAGATGGAGAGCTCTTGGAGAAACGATCTGTTGTGACAGGCAAATGATCCTTAAAATTTAGTGTCACAAAAAAAAAGCCATGTCTTCTCCAATAAAGAAGGTGAACAAAATCTCTGCCTCCTTACACATTATTTGCACTGCCCAGTTCCCCTTACTCCTCTGCACTTTGGGTAGAAATTAAGAGCTATTAAATTATTAAATTTTTTAATTATTAAATGCTCAGGATACCCCAATATCCTTGTTTTAGGTTAAAATACAAAGAAAGGGAAGACAAATGCCTGGAGACATGTGGTCCCTGCAGAGCAATGGCAGCCCTGGGACCAGGTCTCCAGAGGGGCCAATCCTCCCCATCCTCATCCCAAATCCCATTCTGGGCAGCCCGGGAAACAGCAACCTGAAGCTTCACAGTCTTCCTTGCACTGAGGAACAGCAGAGGAGCCCCAGGGTGTGACATCCAGGGCAGCACCAACAAAGCAGCTGTGCCCAGAGGAGCTCAGAAAGGGGATGTCTGCTCCAGAGGGGCTCTCCAGCATCACACAGGCAGAGCTGGAGATGTAGCTGGACTGGAACACCAAAAACACCTTAGAAACTCAAAACTGAAGCCATCATGCTTTCATCTCACCCTGGCCTGACACAGGAGTGACAAAAAGCGGACTGAGCTGGATGTGGCATTTCACGTTTCAACAACTGGAACGTGAGATACTTATATCCTCCTGAACTGTTAAATGTGTCATACTGGCAGCAACTGAGGGTTTTAGCATTCCTTCACAGTGCCCACATTTTGGAGAAATATAGCTGCTAAAGGGATGATATGTGCAATACTGCAGGCAGTAATCCAGTCCCATAGTGAGGGAGGGAGGAAAGAATGCAAGGGTTTATTCTCTCTCTACAGTTATAGGATACCAAGGTCGATATTACAGACTGTATCTGGAGGTGTCAGCAAGACAAGCTGTGCTCCAAGTGGTGATAAAAGTATAATTTTTGACCGTTTATTTCCTCTCCCACCTTCCCTGGGAGCTGGTGGCAGGGCAACAGTGACAGCAACAAGGGGCACTTTCCACTCTGCTGCCAGGCAGGACCTGGCACACAGAGGCTCCATAAGATGCTACGTAAGGAAGTGAGAGAGAAGAACATCTTTAACATCAAGGATGTGAACAAACACTCTTTAAATTTATATCTACGGTCTTTTAATGACCTTTTCTAGAACTGAGTAAGCTGCATTGATCGCTGCAGCTTCCGCCTGTGGGGAGGCAGCCTTATTAAAAAGCAATGACTCAAGTCCTCTGCTTAGAGGTGGAATTAGGACGTGCCGTGTGAAATACCACGAGGGCAACTTTCCTGTCTGTCGTGGCAAGTAACGGATCCAGGGTCAGGAATATAGAACCCTCTAATTCTTTTCCTGTTTTTACTGGGGAGGCTGGGCAGTTGAGTTAATCTTGCTCTCTCTCCCCCAGGCGAAGGACCTCTGCTCTCAGTTTGGGTGTTCCTGGAAAACGTAACGGGAAAAATTATACCTGTGGGAAGTTGTTTTTTACTCAGACCAAGGTGGGTTTAAAGGATCACTGAGTTCACAGAAGAAACACTCATGCCCTTGAGTTCCAGCAGACCTGCAAGGGCTGACACTGCCCCATCCATATCTGCTCTGTGCACGCTGTAGGGTTTCAGCATCTGAGGACACAGCACACACTCGAGATGCAGTGAAACCATTGAGGGAAAGCAAACATCCCACGCCTCTTTTCCTACTACCATGACATATATGTTTTTCCTACTACAAATAACAGCAAGAGGGTTTCTTATACAGCAAAGACTTGTTTCCAAGAGAATTGAAAATATCCTTAAGACTGAGCCCAATGAAAAGACAAATGGTCAGACAGCAATGAAAGCAGACAGTGTTCCTGTTATTTAAGGACAAGATGACACAGTCTTAAGCACTCCCAATTAAATTACGGCTGTCACAGCCAGTGTTTTGTGAAACAGGAAAATTCTACACCTGAAGTGTCCTCATGAAGGACCCATCTGTCTTTGACTTTAAACAGCCACCAAACACTTGAGCCGAAAGATGGCATTTCCTTGCCATTGCTCTGCAGCCCGGAATGAGCCCTGGTCTGCCAGTGACACCCCTGTTTCCCTCTAACATGGTCACCTCTGCTCTTCTTCTCTAGCAAGGAAGCCTTGCTGAGCAAAACAGGAAATCTGCTGGCAGCAAACAGCAGCAACCCCACATCTTCCCTCGTTGCAATGCTTTAGATCGGCTGCCAGGGAGGACTGAATTACAACCACAAACAGAAGAGCTGAAGGTCTACACCATCCCTTGTCCTGTCAGACGCAGCCTGGAGCTGTCCAGTCTGTCCCCACATGCTGCTCACAGCCTCCAAAACACCCAGTGCCAATTCCAGAGGTCCCAAATTACCCCAAATATCCACTAACACCGTGGTGTGCACAGGTTTCGCTATCTTCAGGTGCTCCAAAAGCAACTGATAATGAGTAAGCCAGGGGTGAGGTCACTTTAGGGCAACCCAAACAGGTCTGCTCCCCAGCTTCCATTCTTTTCCCTTCACTGCCGTTGACTGCACAAATACAACTGTTTTCTTCTTCTCTCCTCTCACACACGCTCTCCCTCACTCTGCCTTTTTTTAATAAAAATGGCATGAGAAGCATGGCAGAAGATAATGAAGAGAATTCCTGCCCGACTCTGCAGTCAGGAGAGAGGAGGGGTGGGATGCTGTAAACATAAGAACGACGTCAAAAATCCCAAGCTCTTGTGCGGGGCTGTTATTTCAGCTGTGGTCCCAGCTCTCCCTGTTTGGATAAGCCCAGCACCATGGCAGGTGCAAAGGCCTCAAAACAACTCTCTTGCCTCTCTCTCGGATACTGAGCTGACTCAGAAGACATAAATGCCAAGGAAAGAGCCTTGGAGAGGCTTTTCTCTCTCTCTATCTATGAGGAGAGAGGTGCCAACAGGGGCCGCAGGTTTGCTCTGTGCCCTCCAGCTTTTTTATGATTTGTTTACAAGCACAGGAAAACAGGGTATTTGGAGTACTAAATGAACACTCAGGGGCTGGATGGGAGACTGGGGACTGTAGGGTGGATTTCTGCTCCCAAATCCAACTTAAACCTGAACTGGGTGTTTCCAAGGAAGAACAGTGGAGCAGCCAATGACCTGAACAGATAATCTCGGCTGAACATTGGTGAACGTTCTGTACCAGCAGGACTCTGTGCTTTCTGAAGCCTGGACTCAACTTTTGCTTCTGGCTGTGTCAGAAACTTGAACTAACACCTAAACCAGCCACCTTACCCACTTATGCAATCACCCACGGGTTTGGGATTGAAGTCAGAGGTTAAAGGATCCAATGTATTAGAAAGGGAAAGTATCCTTGGATCCTTGGAATATTTCTAGGAACCAAAGCCACCACCAACTCTCACAATCACCACAAATCCAGACCAGGCAATTAGCCTGCAGCTCTTCTCTCCCTTCTGTTGGTGTAAATCTCAAGTAACTCAACAAAACACTCCAGGTTTAAACCGCTGCAGCTCAGCTGCTCATCTGTTCCTCTGAGGTGCATTTGCTGCTCAGACCGGCTCCAAGCCTGCCCAAGATACCCTGGGGCAGGATTATGTGTCTGCCTGTAGCACCTCTGCTCTGAAAGCTAGGTCCCGTTTAGGGCCTTAAACACATTTGGTTTTGAACATTTTTTTTTTTACATGGACTGCTCTCCTCTGTCTTTCATGCAAGAACTGTTAAGTTTTGTAAGTAGCAAACCTATAGATATATATGCAACTGATTAACTCCAGCAGACTTTGATATAATCCTCCAAGCATTTGTCCTGCTACCAATTTAAAACACAGTAGCACGTTTAATAAAAAACAAAGTTTGCAGCCAACACCTTAAAGATAGTTCTTAAAAAAAAACCCCCAAAAACAAAAAACAATGTCAAGAAAAGATTTTCTCCTCTCACATTTAAACAACAACAAAAATATGAATTTTTAAGGTGGCTGATATAAATGGACAATCTCACTGAGATTAGGTTACAAATCCTGGGATAAAGCAAATCCTCGAGGCCGTGGGCCTCACATGGGTGTTTGCACTAGACAGGCAATTTCACGGCAGCACACAGGTTAAGTGTCAGAGCACCTGGTTGCTATTAGAAGCAGGGAAGGAAGGAAGGAAAGAAATCTGTTGTGTTTTCTTCTTCACTGCTGCGCTCAGACCCTCAGTGAGACAGGAGCACTTCTCAACGTGAGGCTCAGATGTGGCCGCAGCAGGAGGGGAGGCTGGTGTGGTTTAGCTGAGGAAGGAAAGATCTGAGACATGAAATGCAGAAAGCCCTGTTTCCAACTGGCGGAAGCCAGCAGTTCTCCATCGATTTCGAGAGAATGGTGCCAGTATCCTCCACCTGAGGACAGTGCTCCGGTGTCCCGGTGTAGCAGGGAGAAAACAGTAACACAGCCAGCAGGCAGGCTGGGACAGGATAACTGCTGTCAAGGCCATCACTGTCACTGACGAAGCTCTGCCTGTTGCATCGTGCCTCTGTGTGAGCACTGCCTGATTACTGACACCCTTAACCATGTCCCGGCTGTGACGTGGTGTCTCCGCATGGGACCGCCAGTGCCAGCACCCGCCTGGTTACACCACAGCGAAGGAGAAGTGCTGATGCACACCCTGCCCACCACACCCTGGGAGCCAACAACCACCCCTAAACTTTTGGATCATCACTGGGACTGGGAGCACTTCAGCTGCTGCCCTCAGCCCTGTGCCAGTCCATCAGGTTTGGGCAGAAGGCTCTTCCCAGTTTAGGGTTGTCATCTTGGCAGAATAATCTTCTTCACCTTCTCTGAATCCAGACCTGACCTCTTGGATTTCAGCAGGCCTGAGCCAAGACCTGATTTTCAGAACTCAATACCCTCCTGTTTCCCTGTAATCCCACCAAAATGGTGAACAGAGCCATGGGAGCAAACACTCGCAGCGTCTGGTCTGAAGGCTCCTGGAGCCAGTGGAAATTATTTTGTGCATTTTCAGTAGGGCTTAGGTTGAGCCCCAAGTGAACACAGATGTTTGCAGTATTCTCTGGTTTCACATCTACCATCCCACCTCACCAAGACCTATTTTGGAGGGTCCAGGCAGGGGGGCCGTGGCCTTCCTGCTCCTCAGGAGGAGTGAGGGATACCAGACAGGGATGTGCTCTCACACCCGGAGCAGAGCAGAGCACACAGACATGGGTGAGGAGATGAGGTGACTCTTAGAGAGGAACATTTTGTCATTTCCCTCCTCTGGGGCTCTGTGTTTTGCCTTAAGCCGCTGCAGATTATGAGAAATCCTACTGGCTGGTCTCCAGTGGGATCTCTAATGGTTTAATAACTGAACATTACTGAACATACTTCCACTAGCCTCTTCCTAAAATCCCATCATGAGCTAATTTCCTCTATTGTCATTACATCTGCAACTGGTCTTACAGTTAAAAAAAATCCTGTACCACTGTGAATAAATGATCTGGTTTACTGCACTAGGCTTTCAGGGACTGATAATTTGGGGTATCGAATTCCAGGCACCCTCTCTGAGGTACAATTTGAAAAGAAGAAGGAGCTTTCTTTCCCCCTTGCCTTTCCTATCACAGAAGCACCAGGAAAATGCTGGAATTGGGATATCAGCACGGAGATGCCCAATGTCACCATTCATTTAAGGAGATCCTGACCAGAAAGACTGAGAGAAGTCTGGATGAAACAATCACAAGATGGGTGGCTTGGGCCTGCAGCAGGATTGGCAGGTTGCACACCACGCAGTGATACATCTAAAATCATGGAATTCCAGAATGGTTTGGGTTGGAAGGGACCTTAAAACTCATCTCATTTCAACCCTTCCACTAGACCAGATTGCTCAGGGCCCTGTCCCACATAGCCTGGAACACTTTTGTCTTGACTGTCACCGGATCCCACAAGACATAAAGGACAGCACAGGTATTTCAGTCTGACTGCAGCGTTCTTTCCAAATCTTTGCTTGCTTGAGTGTAGATTCAAATTTAAAAGAGACTTGGAATGCATTTCCTAGGAAAATATATTAAAATAAAATGCCCAGGAAATGATCAGGCCAATAGTTCAGCAAAAGTAGCTGAGAAAAGCTGTACTGGCTGACTGATAAAAAGGTAGGTAACACATTTCTGCTACTTCTGCGGTATTTGAGGCTTACTCCAAGTTTTACAAGAGTTATTTTTAAATTGTTGCATAACACATGTCTGTCCAATATTTCTTTCCTCAATCAAGCAAAGAAAATGCATTTGTTATTCCTAGGAGATTTCTGGTGCTTCTTATCTTATTTAGAGCCCAAAATAAAGATGCACACAAGAAGGCAAACATCAGAGAGAAGTTATTATCCATGAGATAATGCACAGCCTAATTTACCGCATATCTGAGACTGTTTCACCTGCAACAAATTATTTTGCCCAGCAGGAAAAGTCCTGTTTGACCTTCTTTTTTTTTTCCTCCTGCAGCTGAAAACTCTGCTACTACTTCTAGGTCATGAGTTCAAATTCCACCCTGGCTGGCAGTGATTAAATATATCAATTTCTAATAGTATCTATTTGGAAAATAATAGGACAGCTGTTAATGTTCACTTTTTTAGGGACACTTGCACATGCCTAAGTTGTAGTCTCCAGGCCTGATCTCTCTACAGCCTCTGTGTATTGCCCAAGAAGTACTTCGGAGATGGGAATCCAATGTAGCAGCAGTCCTTGGGGAGTCCCTGGCTGGAGCACAGCTGATCCCGAAGCCAAGAGTCACTCCCCAAATTGGGGCAGTCCCTCTTTCCTGGAATAATTTATTTAGGAGTGGCAGCTGTGGGGCTTTCAGAGCAATCTTACCACTGAAAGATAGACCCAGGCTGAAAAATTCCTCTGGGCTGCCCTGTCTTGGGATCACAAACCCATAAAGATATCAACCCACCCTTACTACCTTTATTCTTGCATCATGCGCAGCTGAGCCAGAACAGGAGCTACGGATTCTGTCAAGTGCCAGCTTTAGTTACAGCATTACATAAGAAACCGCAACAGCGAGGAACCACAAATCTATCACTACAGCTGGCACCAAACGGCCTCTCTGCACAGGCTTAGCGGAAAAGCTGCCTCCTGAATGGGCACAGAGTGTCAAATTGTTCTTTCTTCTCCCCAGGGCAGGGTTAAGGCAATTTGGCAGAGGGTGGTAAGGGAAAAAATTGCTCTATCTGCTCTGCGTGTGGGGTCAGGAAGCAGGTTTTCTTCTTTCGCAAAGATAACCTGGCACCTTTAATGAAGAAAGCAGGGAAGAAGGAAAGCCATCAGAACGTGGCTTCCAGCTGTCAAATCACATCAGCCAAGTGGAGATGCATCACCCCCGAGAGCAGCAGCACCGCTGGCCCCCAACACTTCATTGGGAGCTCTTTGGATGAAGGCACTCTGTGTATTTCCTCTGTGAAACACCCAGCACGCTACTGGCAGCTATAAATAATAACAACCACTACCTCGGGATTTAGCAGCACGACATGTGAAGGAGAGAGGCAGGAACAGGAGATGGAATAGAAGCATTTTTCATATTTTTCCTCTTCCTGGCTTCCTGAGCCCTCGGTGCAGAGCAGGGCCGTGTGCTCTTACCTGGCACAGGGAGCAGCATCAGTCACCCCTGGGCTTCCCTGCCCAGACCAGTGCAAGCCACAGGTGAGGCCCCACTGCTGGGAAAGGAAGGAATTTCTCCACGGGGTACTGGCAGTGGAGTTGCTACTGGGTGGAGGAGTCTCCTTCCCACAGCACGTCACCTCTGTTAGGGTCAGGTGAACCCATGACCAGTTTCCTGCTGCTGGGTGGGAAGGTGTGGGACAGGCAATTGTCCTGTGTTGTTCTGTTCTTTCATCATGGGGGATTTCCAGGTTCACTGAGCAGGAACAGGGCAATCTATACTGGCTGCACGAGGAAGGAGCTGATGACACAGCCAAGGCCAGGCACGGCCTCGGAGCAGCACGGGGACAATGCCAGCTCCTTGCTGAACACCAGGACTGCTACACTGTCCTACACCAGCTGCATATCAAACACCACAGCTTTGCCAAAATTGACCACAGGCAGCTCCAACACACACAAAACTCTTCACTGACAAGGCTTTCGTACAGTGACAGCACAGCTGCTATTCCTGGGAAAGTAGGACCGGCAAGGGAAAAATGAAACATTTACTCCTTAACAAAAGGACTCTGGATGAAGAACTAGGCAAGTTCTTGAACCTGAAACTGGAAATTACAGGGGTAAGAGAAACCTGGTGGGACAGAAGGGTGTTTGCTTCCTGGGAAAGTTCAAAATAGCTTTGTCCATGGAAAGCCAGCATGGAAAGTTAACGATAGGGAAGCTCTTAGAAATGAGCAAGAAAGTGTGAATAAGAGTAGATCTGTTCCTGCTGAAGCTTGGTAAAAGTGTTTCTGCTGGAGAGGAGCTGTAAAATTTCATATGGATATAGCCAGGGATCTCTAACACTACTAAAGAAAAAATAATACGGAGAATTGTGCAATTATGGGAAAGAAACCTCCTAGTTGGAGACTAGTGAAAAATGCTTTTAATAATGGCAGTTCCCTGGTAGTGTGTGGTGTGAGAGTGGGCATTAAATACTCAGTAACTCAACAAGAGACACACTGTTTTGCATTTACATTTAGTAGCTGTAATAGGTTGGATTGAAAGAGAAATTTGAATGAAAATAAGATTTTTCATTCAGTTATTGCTTTAAGGCTGACTAACAAACAGTTCCTGCAAATAAAGATCAGAACCCTAGAAGTTCAAGTATCCAAAGACATACAGAATTGGTAAATAGGCTCAGTCAGTGCAGAGAAAGATGGAGTTATAATGCAGAAATGAATAATTCACAGGTCTGGATGCCTTGAAATGGTCCATATGCTGGCATAAGACAGTATCACACATGTTAGGACCAAGAAATTCAGAACAAACTGGGAACTCTTTATTGCAAGTGAGAGGGGAAGAGAGCAGTTAATTGGAAAGCCAGGCTGGATGGAGCTCTGAGCAACCTGGTCTAGTGGAAGGTGTCCCTGCCCATGGCAGGGGGTTGGAATGAGATGATCTTCAAGGTCCATTTCAACCCAAAGCATTCTATGTTCCTACGATTCTATGATTTATTCAATTGCAAGAAAACTATGAATCATCAGGGGGATGTACCCACAGAAAAAGCATGGGAGGTCCTTGCACACATCAAGGCAAGGCCTTTCCGGGGTAGCTGGGTAAGTGTTGGTGCACAAGGACAGCTGGAATGCCATCTACAGTTCCAAAGCCAGCTGGGAATCCAGATGTGTAGCATGCCGATATCGCACGGACAACCTTGCAGATAAATCTGGGCATGCAAAGTGTTTTCTTAATATTTCAGTCCTATCTTAGATACTCCCCAGTATTTCCTGGCATATCGAGAGAGGTTTGGCATAGTAACTGTGGAGGAGGGATGAGCAGAAGATGGGTGATAATATGGGTTTCAGCTTTTGGTGTCGGGAGAAAAACCACCCAGTGATCTGTATCTTGTTTGGGTGGAAATATGGTGTTAATTATCTTCATGACAGATAGATTTGGCAATTCATTTCAGCTGCTTTACATCATACATTCCTCAGGCTGGTAGACCTCCAGAAAACAGAGAAATAGATCTTTGAGGTGAAGGAAGGAATGCCATAAAAAGGACAGATGTCGTTGTGAAATTTCAGTGTTGCATTCTGCAGGGACTTGGGTTTAGATATCATCAAGGTTGATATTCATAATTTCCCAGTCCATTTAGCTGGGCCGGTGTCAGGTAAATGCACTCTTCCTCTTGAGTTCAGGGGCTAAAAGGCACATCAAATAACTGGCTGCAAGGAGTTCTTGCTCATTATGAACAGCCACTGCTGATTCTCCAGCCTCTCTGCTCGTTCATGTTTGTAGGAACCTTCAGACTAAAGAGTTACTTTACATTTCATTCAACTTCTGCTCAGCTGGGGTTTCTGACAAGTCGCTGACCATACTCCCCTTCCAACTGGGGACCAGTAACAAATGGCAAATCCATCAATAAGGCAAATTTGGAAGCAAATGATTGTGTTGGATAAAGTAGAGGGCTAAAGCACGTGAACTGCTGAGGACCTATGAACAATGAAACACTAAGGACCTACAAACAGTGCCACCGGAGCCCTCCAGCCACCTGCCATCCTGAGGGTGGCAATTTCTCTGTCATTCTGCAAGCACGCCAAGAAACCTGAGTGAGATCTTACTCCACCACCTTTAGGTGTTAAAACCCAAGAAATGACATGGAGTTTACAAGTTCAGCACTGAATGGAAGCCCTGATTCTAACAAGGTACTTGAAAATATTGTACTTACTTGAACAAGAACTGCTTGAGATGAACAGATGAGGATCAGTCTCCTCCAACTATTATCAAGCAACAGAAAAGGTTTAGCCATAGAACGTCAGTGCAAAATAACCAAAATTGAGAAAAAAACCCTATTTCCTGTACATGAAAATGCAAGCTTCTCTCTCAGTGTTTCTTTTTTGAAGTCTGAATGCAGGATCTCTATGTGTCAGCTCGGTACTAAAGCTCTGGTAGGAATGGCTCAGAATAGCATATCACAGGACTGCTAACTTGCTTCTCAGCTAAGCTCAACTCTGCAAATCCAAACCTTGTACCAGGGCTTCGTGCTGAGATCCTTTCTCAGGTTATTTCAGTCAGTGCCTTTGTCTTGAAAAAACCCTACTGGTTAACACCACAAAGACAACCTGATCTGGTGCTGTCCACCACACTTTGAGGCTTCTTACAAAGTCTGTGGCAGAAAAGTTGGGAAAGTTTCTAGCTCTCTGAAAATTTTTCAGTTAATCTGACAACTTTCCAAAAACCAATCTCAGTGTCTCTTGGCTTGGTCTGCCAGAGGAGAGCACGAAGGTCTTGTCAGCGCACCCAGCTCCCCACTGCTCACAAACTGGGACACTGGGAGTGCCGTGGGGAACATGGGCTGCCCTGGTGGGATTGACACCTAACTGTGCCTGTGACACCATCCAGAGAGCTCTGGGCACTGACTGCTCATTGAACTCTTAAAAAATCTCCAACACAACAATGTGAGTGTAAAAAAGCTCCAGTAATGGCAAAAAGCCACTACCTCGATTACCACTGTGACCATGTCACACACTGTTTCTAGACAACAGCTAGAGTACAGCCCTCTGAGCACGTGCACAACCCACACTTTGGATTAAATTGTGAGCTGAGACTTTGAGACTTGCAGATGAGGCTCCTTCCTTATCACTCGCTGTGGTGTGAAGACTCAGCAGTTCTATGCTGCACCTGGCCTGACCTCTTTTCCCCCCCACTGATTTATTTAGCTTTCTGCTCTCTTCCTAGGCTCTGACTCTCATTTTACCCCAGATACCAGCAATTCTGGCTGATCACACTCAGTGGAATTGAGTGTATCTTGACTGGTTTCTGTAAGGTCCAAGGATAAGGTCCTGTCCCTCAGAAATGAATGTTTAAGCCTCAGCTTGAGCCAAGAGCTGAGATTAAAATTCAGCTCGAGAACAGAAGGTCTGGCATTATTTTGCATTTCTTAATAAAATGTTTCCACTGTTCTAGTTATTTACTCTCCTCTGTGGAGCACCCAGTGCTGACTAGGCAAGGGCTATCCATTAAAGGCTGTCTCTCCTCTCAGCTTAAAAGGAAGTTCCTTCTCTTTGACAGGAAGAAGGTAGGAAAAATTAATTTTTCTTTCAGCATCGCCACACCTGGGGAAAGGATCTTGCTCACAGATAACAGTGCAAGCAAATATTTTCTTTGGGAGAAAAAGAGAAACTGAAGATCAAGGTCAGGGGAGGCAACAGTAAAGATATGTGACTGACTTCAAAATAGCCTTCCACAGAACATGTGGGGGTGTCGTTTTATTTAATAGGGAAAGCATGTGAGGGCACCAAGGAGGGGCAACTGGCTTGGGGCTCACAGGGAGATAAAGGGGCTGCAAAGCCTGGCTGCACAGATACGCTGAATTCCAGTGGTGCAGAATGAGGTAAACAGGCAGATGTGAACAGGGGAGAGGGACAGCATTTGCCTCTACACATGTTTACAAGTAGGAGCGCGGCCCAGTGCCTCTGTCCCCGAATTCCCTTGTCCCTTCCTTCCTGCTCAGGGAGTATAAAGACTCTGTCTACTCTTTGCACATCGCACAAGGTTCCGATGGAAAATTCATATTGCTTTTGCCTCTACCAGAAAACCACAACCCCATGCAGAGTTTCAAGGAGTTTGCTGGGTCTCAAGGTATGGCCCAGCAGCAGCCTCTGAATCTCCCCCATCACCAGGGGATACAGATCAGTGCTGTGCCCTTATGATGTGATAAAAAATTCATCTCACTTCTCAAAATTTCAAACACATGCAGAAGTCTTGAATCACACAGTCACAGAATGGTTTGGGTTGGAAAGGACCTTAAAGGATCTTCCTCCAAACCCCCTGCCATGGGCAGGGACACATTCCACTATCCCCGGTTGCTCCAAGTCCTGTCCAGCCTGGCCTTGGACACTTCCAGGGATCCAGGGACAGCCACAGCTTCTCTGGGCACCCTGTGCCAGGGCCTCCCCACCCTCATTGTAAATCAGCCAAAACAGTCTCAAAGCCAACTATGAGTGCTTAAGAATCTGCATATTTTCCTCCTCACCCAGTGACTAAAACTTCACTTCCCAAGTGTCCTGTCAGAGCTCACTGCCAGGATTTTCCCTGTGGTCCCTGGTAAGACACAGAGGAAGTCAGCCCAGCTAGCCTGGAGGGTTTGGATGGGTTTTGGTTGTGAGGTTGGCTGTGCCAGCTTCCAGGAGCATCCATTTCTGTCACCACTGATCACAGGTGGACCCCAGAAAGACTAAATTAAATGTTCTGTCTGATTTTTAGCTGGCTGTGTAACTACCTGAGACATATAGACAGGGACAGTGCCGTTACCCCCTGTGATTTAGTCAATGACCCTCAGGAAAACTGTCATTAATTCCTGGCTACTGATTTAATTCTTAGACCATTCTTTCACTTGAGCTAGCTGTAAGCTAGAAGTGACCCACAAAATCATAATGAAAGACAAAGAAGCAGAACTCAGAATACAACTTATGTTTTGGGCTTTCCTTTTTTCTTTCACATTGCGTTATGAAGTCAAAAATGGACCTGTTTCTGTGGGAACTTGTGCTAAGGTATGCAACTATTCCAAACCAAACCAGTCCCATTTTCCAATGAGAGTGGGCCAGGTTTCAGGCAAAGATACTTTCACAGCAAAACCTTGGGAAAATTCACCACTTTCCACATTTCCAATATGCCAATATTCACCTCATGCTAAGTGCCAGCAATTGTTTGAACAAGGCTACAACCCAAGAAAGCACTTAAGCACATGCTTAACTTTCAGCACATGAGTAATTTTAGTGATGTCCTGGGTTTTTGTTTTTAGATTCACTATTGTTAGTTACCTTGAATTTTTAAATCCATAGGGACAATTTGCATCTTCTGAGTTGCATAATTGGGCCATGAAAAGGGATGGTAGCTCATGATTACTGAATTGTTAATTAATCATCTTTATTCTATTTAAATATGCTTTAGAAGACCATAATGATGTATGCTTCCTTGATATTAGCTGTACTAATTAGATCATCTTTTCTAAATTAGAGTGCAGTTTTCTTAGCAGGTTTCCTTTTATCTGGTGTTCATTTTTCAAAAGAGCTTCATGTTGCTCCCACAGACGAGTGAATCATTTCCAGGGAATCATGTTATGCAAAAGACGTTTTTCTTGCTGTTGAATGCTTATGGGTAGATCATGGATCTCCTCGAAATCAGTAAATATTTTGAAGGTGGACTTTCCTCAACAGTAATGCATCCTTTGAGTAGATGAGTGTAACTGTATCTAGAATGAAACTCAGTTCCTAAAACAAACTAGAGCACTTGCCATGTTTCCCATTTCAGAACAATCTCACACCAACACAACTTGGTTTAGTGACCCATGAAAGCAGAAAATGGAAGTGGTTGAAACACATTTACACACCTGAACATGGACATGTATTTCTTTGCACACTTTATTTAGCAGTTAATCGGTGCTCCAGCACTGAAAGCTCTGCTCTCTCCTTCTCTATCAAAACATTACTTTCAAAAGATTCCCAAGGAAACGATGACCATTTTATTCCAGAGGTCCTCATTTAGGTTAGCTTAAACATTTAATTTATCATATCTTAGGTAGATTGCATTATCCTTTCTAGTTAAAGAAAGCCTGAGTGACACATCTCTGCACAGCCAGCCCAGAAATTTCTCAAAAACTATCCATGAAATCTCAGGCTATCTCATTTGGGTTTAATGCTCCTGGTTTCAGAGAGAAACGATGAGAACATCCTGTCTTGGTAATTCTTGGCATGTCTGTCTAGTTCAACATTTTAACAATCACTCGTAGTGCTGGACAATAGAAGGATGAGAAGGACAGGGCATTGTTTTGATCTGAACAAGTCTATCCAGCTCTCTGGAAAGCAGCTACTTACGTGTCAACAAATCTCCTGCTGAGGTTTGAGATGACCACTGGAGATCCAGACTGGAAAGGGGGGTCCCGGACCACTTTGTACTGGATGGGTTTGCAGCCTGAGCACAGGGCGCTGTGGGGGACAGAGCTCAGCATGGCAGCGTCGATTTCCAGGTGCTCGTCCAAGGTGTAGATCTGGATCCCGTACACCTCCTCTCCCACTTGTCCCACATCCAGCTTGATGGTCAGTGGGATGTCACAGAAGACGTTCTGTGGCCCGAGTGAAATGTTCTTCCCGCTGACGGTGAGCAGCTTGATGTCGTTCACTGCTCCACTGGAGTCCCAGTCCGGGGAAACGAACGTCACCCAGACTGTGAGGGACTCTGGAGTCAGGGGATAGCGAAATTCCAGCTGCAGGTAGCAGCCCTGGGGCTCGGGACAGGCTGGGGGCACCGTGTGTTGGTTGACGGCCGAATTGGGACTCCATGTCCTGACGCTGGATTTACAGGGCTGCTCAACGTCAGGGTGCCCTGGAAAGGAGGAAGGAAGGAAAGAGAGGGCACAAAGAAGTTAGAAAACATGAGTTTTCACTGGCATCAGTTTAAAAGGCAGACTGGTGGCAGGAGAACATATCTGTCCGGAACCTAATTATTTACTTCATCAGAAAAGGCATGGCCAGCACGGGGAGGAGGAATAGAACACCAGTGTCTCCTGGCCAGGTGAGAGACACAAACCCAGTTTAAGTGCCCAGCTGGACTGGACACCACACAACACACTCTGTGCCAGTGCAGCTGGGCTTGCATTTCCTATTTCTAGTGCCTTTCCCTGTGCCAAACAATGATATTTTCTACTCCTTCCACTTGGTAATTTACCTGATAAACAGAGTCACTTTGCCTTCAGTTCTCCTACTTATTCCCTTGCCTCTCACTCGAAAATACAATCTTTTTCTCTTTAACAAAGACAAGAAAAGAGCCTTTGTTTGTTCCAAGAAGCTGTTGTGCTGTTCAGGGGCAACTACTGTGGCATTTACAGGCTGATCTAGCACGTTGTGCAAGACCCTCTTTTTGGAGGCACATGGAGCACAGGTCTGAGCTGTCTCTTTGCTGTCGTGATGAAACAACAGGCACTTGTGCTTTTACATTTCTCACCGTTGGCTGTGTTCAACTACATGGGAGGTAGTACTGAAAAATAATGAAAGCCACAAAGCTTGCTGGGCTCCCAAATACTATGGTAACATTACAATTTGGCGTGGAGTCATGGACTGCAAGATCCAGAGGGGTCAGATGGGTGGAACAGTTGGTAACAGAATCCAGTGAGAGCTATAAATTCCTTTTTCCTTCCCAAATAATCACACAAAAAGGGAGGCAAGCATGACAGGGAGAAGGCAAAGTACAGAAAAGAAGATAAAGAAAGGTAATGAGAGGAGAAATGCAGAAGGCAGAGGGAAAAAAAAGGACAGCACAGCTGTTTGCAACTGAGGAAGAAAGCAAGATAAACTACTGGGCAAACATGGACAAACAGGACATCACTACTAATTTAAAGAGAAAAGGGCAACGTGCGAAGGTTATTCTGATTGTCTGTGATCCAATGAAGTGTTAGAAATGTGCCTCTTTTGTCAAGGATAAACAGCTCAGGGAATTCTCCTGTTCATACCAAATGGGCCCAGATGCAGAATAGATTTCCTGGCAGCCTTCCTGCGATTCAGCGCTATTGTCCTGCAGATGCCCAACTTTTCATGCTTCTCCCTCACCTCCCATATCCCAGAGCCCTTCTCTCCTCCTCACATGGCACAGAGCAGCGGGAATGCCACTAAGATCAGCATTTGGAGAGACCACAGCAGTGATGCATTTTGAAGAAAGCAAGAGGTCCATTTAACACACTCGAGTTTCCCCCCTGGCAAGTGTGCAAGCCCAGTGGATAATCACTCTGAGCAGCAATACCCCATTCAGCTCACGTTATCTCACCCTCATTGCTGGCTGGGTGTGCTTGGCTGAGCCCTCTGATGACTTTGTCAGACCCACAGCAAACTCCTGACTGCAGCCCTGAGGTCTTTTTTAACTCCAGTATCTCACAGGGCTTTGGAAAGATCTGTGAATTTTACCACTGCCCTCTCGTAGAAAGGAAAATGGAGCTAATGGCTCACAGCCCAGCACGTCCCCACCTGGGATCCTGCAAATTCACCTCTGTCAGTTCAAGGCCTCGGTAAGACTTAAATTCCAAACAAACCTACACGTTTTGGTAGATCAGTGTGTGATCCCTGGAGATGCATGAATTGGATTCAGCCTCCAGGGAGCTTAGCACACAGATCATTACCCCAAAATGGGTGGCAGATTGTAATCATTCATAGACTAAAAACCTCAATGAAGTTGAGATAAAGAGACTCTTTCTTAAATATCATCCAACACTTTCACTGGTAAGAAATATCCATTTAATTGTGGAAGAGGATGAAAACCTTCTTTCATCTAACTGGATTTCTAGAGATGGGTAAACACTCTGAAAATTACAAATATTTGTATGTAAAAAGAAATGGTGTAGAAGTTATTCTTCCCCTTTGCACTCAGGTTCTGAAAATCCTTTGCCTTATGAGACACTCAGATCAGACACAGAACAGCATCTCATGCAACACCACATCTTGCCTAACACAAAACAGGAATGTGAGGTTTGTGAGGATGAGCCAAACCCCATGTCTGGGTTAGAAAGCAGGGATGGCAGGTTAGGAGGGTGTCTTTCCTAAAATGTTGTCCACAACTACAGCCTGTTGTGTCTACAATTACAGGTGTGTCAGTCCTTCACTGTGCAGCTAAGTGCACTGCCTGGGATGAATTCCTCAGCAAAGGGACAGAGCCTCAGAGGCCATCTGGCATCAGGAGTCTCTCAGGATGTCACCTCTGTCACAACTGCAACTCACCTGCCACATTTCTCAGGCGGTCAAGATACAGGAACCACCCAGTGGGACTCCAGTGTCCAACTGGGACAATTAAGATACAGAAGGAATTGCTCTCGAGGGAAATATTAGGCCCAGGAAAAGGGTGAGCTCTAGAGCAGCGCAAGGCAGCAATATTTTTTATGATATTCTCACACTTCTCTCAGTCAGCAGTGAGCCAGGCAGGAGGAACTGACTGATATATGCATATAGTGCACAGCAAGCAAAGGTACTCACTGGGCTTGAGCCAAAATCACCTTTCTTACATAAACCCCCCCTTTGACAGAGCTATGGAGGCGCTGTAAGTTTTGTTGATCTAGCTGGTGTTGCTGGTGAGAATCCAGGTAGGTTAGAGCTTTCTGGCTCTACGGTGAAGACAAAGAGTAAATCAGAACTGCCTGATCTCCAGAGCCTTCTCACAACCGCTGCCAAGGAACAAACAGCTCTTCGAGCAGGGGCCACAACTGGCTGAGAAAGAACCACGAGATGTCTCAGCCTTGGGGGTTGGATCCCACCATGCTCAGGAATAAGAAGGAAATTAGGAAGGACAAACCCTGTGCCCACAACAGGGTTTTGCAATGGGCACAGCTCTCACAGCTCTGGCATAGCCCAGACCACTGCTGGTGCAGCCACCTGGGGTGGGAGACCTCAGGAAAATGAGACCAACCAGAGCTGCTTCAGAGACACGTGAGGAGTGTGGTTTTCTGCTCAGAAGCTGGATGAGTCCTACAAAACATTTTCCACGAGTGTCATCTCAGATTTTAAAACAAGTTCATTTTGGCCATCATTGTGCCTCCTTTGTCTTCACTTTCCACGGACATTCAAGCAGTGGAGATTTGCACCCATGAACCCCTGCAGAAGGTGAAGTTTAAGCTTGACTGCTTGAGTACTCACATATAGACAATTAAAGAAGCCAGACAATGATCTAACTGTGGAATGTGTAACTCAGACCAAGTGCAAATAGGCACAGGGCCTGAATGTGGCAGTGGAGGCAGAAAATCACGGAGCAACAAACACCATACACTTGGTATATTTTCTACCCTAAAGTGGCAACAACTCATTAATCCTGAGGACAGGATTACCAAACTTCTGCTCCATAGCAATGGCACAAGAGCAACTGAATGAGACAGATAAGGATCAGACTGCACCCTTCATAGTTAAAGAACATGCAGGCACACACAGCAAGAAGAGGAAATTAAATGCAAAATGCTGCTGAGTAATAAATCTTAGAGTAGCTTAGTTTCTCTAGGAATGATGCCTCTGGCAAGACGTGTGAGATCTAGAAGTTTTCAAATCAAAGCTCAGTGGAGAAATTTTGATGGAACTGCATATTTCAATGGAATATGCAGTCCTTTCAAAACAAAAACACTTTGCAAAACAGGGTTTATTTGGCCAAAATTTTATTCTGGAAGAGAAAATGGCAGGAAATTTCGAACACTACTGGAACGATTGTGTTTTGACATTTGACATTTTTGTAAGAAACCTTTTCACTTTTGCACCTTGAAACACTTTCCATTTTGATATTCAAAGTTGCTTTTGCCCTAGGTTCTATACTAAAAGGGTATATTTTCAAAGGTCATAATTTAACCAAAGTTCATGAGGAATTATATTAGCTAAACAAAACATTTTGGCCAGCATCAAACACTTCTTGTTTTTAATTTTCCTCCATGGAGAATTTAAAAAGTTTCAAGTTTTGTTCCAAATGAAACCAGGTTTCAAAGTCTTGTAATCCTTGACTAAGTGGAAATTCCACCTTCTACCCTGAACTACTACTGCAAGTGATCCAAACTTCGCTAATGCTGTTTACTGGGTGATCCAGTCACCCCATACCCAGAGTGCTGCTTCCCAGGATGGAGCATCCACCCAAGGGCCAGGTGTGCTCTGAGCTGTGCCCAGAAGCCTTGCATGTCATAGAACCATGGAATGGTTCGTGTTGGAAGGGACTTTAAAGGTCCACCCCTGCCATGGGCAGGGACACCTTCCACTATCCCAGGTTGCTCCAAGCCCCATCCAGCCGGGCCTTGGACACTTCCAGGGATCCAGGGACAGCCACAGCTTCTCTGGGCAACCTGTTCTAAATTTAGGAGGTGAGTGGGAGTGAAAAACAACCTCTGCTGGGCCCCCACTCTGGGACATGGGTGTGCGGGGCAGAGGACACTGCCCACTGTCCCATCAACCAGCAGGGACACAGCTCGTTGCACGTGCTGACCTCAGGACAAGGGAGAGCTCCTGGGCGCCAGCCCAAATAATATTCCTTGCAGAATAACTCCCATGTGCAGGAGAAATAAACCCTTAACATAAGGAGGTATTTGTATAATGACTTTGCAAAATCTAGAACTGTCCTTGGGGCTCAATGAGCTCACCTGTGCTGCTCCGGAAGGAACAGCTCATGAGGGACAGGCTGAAACAATACTCTGTGCTTTCCAAACCATGATTTGGGATGGCTGACCTTTGCCTGGTACAATCTTAAATATGCTGCACCACATACAGCCAGGGACGTAACGGAAGGGACGTGTGGAGCAGAGTTAATGATGGAGATCTAATGGGACTGCCCAACCAGCCCTGCAGACCATTCTCCCTCCAACAGGCTCCAAGAGAATGACTTGCAAAACATCCTGAACAAGAGGGCTTGACGTGGTCACCTGCATTCCTGCTGCAGAGCACTTGCCCAAGAGGCAACCTCCTTCCAGCCTGGCGGCTGCTGCTGCAGCCCCCTGCTATTCACCACAAGCAAAGGCAGCACAAATCAGGCCCAAATAAATAACAACTCCTCACTTTTGGAGCTGGAGTAGAGGGAGTAAACAGCTCCCCTGAGGAATTCGTCTGGCAGATGTGAATGGTCAGCATTTCTTGGCACTCTGCTGCTTTGTGAAATTCATGTTCAGCTCCTGGAATTCACTTAATTCATGGGCAGGGGCAAGACTCAGGGGCCAAAACAGAGGTATCTGAGCCAGTGGCATTCCTTCAGGGCACAGTGTTCCCCTGCCCGCTGGTTCTGTTCACATGCGGGTATAATCAATCACTCTCAGATTTTCCCACTGTCTTTGTGGCTCTCCCTGTTTTCGTGGCTCTCCCTTTGCCCTGTTCCACCTTCTCCCCCACCATGCGTTTGTCCCCACCATGTGTTTGTCCCCATCCCTGTGACTCACCTTCTGCCTCCCGTGGGCTCCAGTGCCCCGAGGGATCGCAGGGCATGGGGGAAGAGGCGCTGAAGGCGTATTGCACCAGGACTCTTCCTTCCACGCACAGATCACATGCTGATCCCACTTCTCTAGGAGGCCAGGAAAACAGGAAAACACACCAACTTAGTAACAGCTGAATGAGCTGCTTATTCAACTATATTAAAAGCAATAAGACTTAGAATTCAGGTCCACTTAACCCTCTTTTCTCAAGGCACCGGCAAAAGTGTTTTCTGATGCTGACCGTCTGTAGATTCAAGCCAAGAGCCTGTGTAGAAAGCATTTGTGAGCCCTCCATCCAACACAAAATGACAGCAACCTGGGAAATCACATTCACCTGTATTTTAATTTTTTTTTCCCTCCACTGGACCAAACCATGACAAAAGAAAATACACGCTGCTTAGTGGTTAGAGCAGAGAAACTGGCCTCAGGAGTTTTCAGATCTATTTCTGCTCCCACCACGGATTTATTTATTGCTTGAACTTGTAGCATCTCTAGGACTGTCCAACCAGCAAGATTGGCTGAGCAGGGAAACGCAGTTAAACACCAATTCACAAATCACAGAATGGTTTGGGTTGGAAGGGATCTTAAAGCTCATCTCTTCCCCCCCCCTGCCATGGGCAGGGACACCTCCCACTGTCCCAGGCTGCTCCAAGCCCTGTCCAGCCTGGCCTTGGACACTTCCAGGGATCCAGGGGCAGCCACAGCTTCTCTGGGCACCCTGTGCCAGGGCCTCACCACCCTCACAGGGAGTAATTTCTTCCTAACCTCTAATCCAAAACCACCCTCGGTCAGTTTAAATAGTCTTGCTAATACATTCACAAGATCAGGGTTTAAGCTGATGTAGACTGGAGTAACTCTAACATCCTCCATAAGGTTAAGCTGATTTATATCAGCTGAGGGTGCAATTCACACAGTTCAGCCCTATGTTCCTTGGGGTCACAAAATTTGGAGCCCTGTATGACCCAGAGTGTGTGGTTATTCACCTCAGTAAGCTGCTCACTACTCAGAATTAATTGTTCTGCTTTAAGGAACACTTTCTGCTGAAATGGAAAGTTAAAAATTAATTATCCTAATGATCAAATGCACCTAGGAAAGGACAGAAGTTTTAGGCAAGCAATTTGTGTGTAACACAGTGTACTCTCTACGCTACTCTAGTAAGAATGGTTTGAGTCAATTATTAAAATAATTTATATCAACTATTATAATCAGCTATGCAAATTTTAACCATCATAACCACCACTGCATGATTTATTTCAGCGCTGCTTTGAAGAGATGACTGTGATCCTCAGGCAGAGGTCATTTGGGATCCTCAGCAGCTGAGCCACCCTGACAGAGACAGTAACTGGCTGAACTTGTGCAGCGCAGGAAGGGATGCACCTGCTGAAAACACCTGAAAAATACAACGTGGCAATGGGGTGGAATAAAGAAGAGGGACAAAAAGGTGGCCTCCTCTTCCTTTCATTGTCTGTAACACTGGTAATGAACAAATGTGGGCATGTTGTGAGTAACTTCGTGTCTCACTTCACCCACCTGCACTACTGGCGTGACACTGCCTCCCTGTTTCAGTTCTCAGCTGCCTATTTAGCAGAGGTTTAGGTGTCTGACTCAGCTTGCCTGAATAATATATGCAAAAACAAAATTTTAAAAAATCAAGAAACCTGAATAAATGGTCCTGAGAAATCAAAATGTAGAGTTATTGTTGTGCAGTTGTTCTTTAGACACTTCCACCAACAGTCAGGATAGAAGTCCCTGCAATAAAAATCCTTCAGTTTCTCTACAAAGAGACTCCTGCATTAGCACTTGGTCCTGGATGAGGAGAGGGCTCTGGAAGCCAAGTTTCCACAATTAGGACTGCTTTTTACTCAAATTAGCAGCTATACAATTTCATCACAGGCTGCCATGGTGGAAAAAACTGTAGGCTTATGGACAAACATTTCCTTTTAGCAGTGAGGACTTGGAGGTAAGAGAGAAATCACAAGGAGCATCATGTGGGAAAGGCTATGAGCAAACTTTCTCTTTTTACTTTTCCAGTTTGGGAGCCAAACTCAACCCTGATGTAACTCCACTGGCTGAAAGGACTTACACAGCGGATGACTTCAGGGTTAAAGTTTTTGGTCTGCAGACTCTTGCACACAAATCCTATAAAGAGCCATGAATGTCAAACCTAATTATGGAATCGCATTTACAGGCTTATGAAAACCTAAGCCAGGTCCTTATACCTTCTGAAGCCATGGACAACAAGAAAAAAATGAGCATAAATTTGTTCAAAACACTGTTCATTAGGAATGATAGCCATATCTGCCACCTTATACACTGGGGCACATGACTCCCCAAAGTGCAGGGTAATGGAAAATCAAGACTTCTCTGTTTTCTAATAAGCCAAGTACTGGGGAAATTCCAGCTCATGAAGTTCAGAGCACAGGAGGAATTCATTCCTACAGCATGATATTTCAGTGAAGTGGGTTCAAAATCTAAAGATTACTAGTGAAAAACAGATCATTTCCTTCAGGGCCAGCACCAGTTCAGTAGGCAACTCAAAACCACTAAAAATCTGTCATTCCTTTGGGTAAAGAGTGCCTGTTTACAGACTAAATTGGAGCTGCTGTACTTGAAATTCAGGGTTGGTCCTCTCGCCTCTGAGGCACTGAAACTTTCCAGCAAGGTTTAACAGCGTGATTATCAAGCCCAGCCATCTCTGGGACACCACACTGACCAAAATATTTGCTTGCTAAGAATGAGATAGAATCAGATTCATGGAAATTATTGCTGTCACCTCAATGAAAACTCGGAGGAGCAGATGCATTCAAACATTTCTGCCCAAATTTGCTGCAGAGCCCTATGACAAAAACTGTTTACATCTGCCCACGCATCTCAAACAGGAGGTGCATGAATGGGTGCTCAGAGACAGCAGATGAACACATCCAATGGATGCAGTCAGGAAATGAAGAGACTTCTCGCTTTCTTGCTTGTTTTCACTTGTTTCACTGGCTATATTGTTATTTTATTATTGCATGTTATTAAGTGTGCATGCAACATTTTTTCATGCATTTTTGAAAGGCAGGATGGAGAACGGTAAGGATTTCAATCCTGTGGGCAGGGGCTACAAGAAGAAATGCTAGTTTTTGATATATTTGATTATTAGAGATGTTTGGGAGCTCAACCAGCTGCTGGAGCTTAGGGTCAAAGCATCTTGGCAAATTTACATGCAGGTAAGTGACTCTCTAGAGTGAAAGAGCAAACATCAATTGAACACTTTGAAAAGGCAAGATTTTACTGCTGTGCACAACTCCTGTGTCTACTTTTGCCAAAGTGTGAGCACAGGATAGCCAACCCCAAATTAACAGGAACTAGGAGTTAACACTGCTCTCTGCCCCTAAATCCACATAATTAATCATGTATTTTGAAGATCCTATGAGGAAAGCACATAATGCACCTATGACAGAGTTGGATCTAAGCAGGGAACGGACACATGGTCTTTACTTCCATGCCTCATCTCCCTTCAACCTGTCAGGACCTCCCACACAGATACAGCCAGCCCCGTGCTACATTTTTAAACAGAAGGCTAAATTTTCCCTCCCTGACTTTCATTAAGCAGAGGTCACTGCCTGTGCACAGCTCTGGAGAATAAAAGAGACATAAAAGGAACTTGAGTTACGCCGAGCGCGCTCACAGCAGCATTGTAATTGGGATCAGGAGTGAGCTCTGGGAGTGAAACTCCTCTTCCCCACTCCCAGCGCTCGGCACAGTGCTGGAGCGGGGAAGCCGGACCCAGTTTTGCCAGGAACCGGAGTGGAGGTGTGCTGCAGGACCACACCTGATGCGCTCCCGGCGCTGGTGCCGTGGGGCACCGTGAACCCCCCGAGCCCCTGCAGTGTTGACGTCAGGTCTTCATTAACAACTGTTTTGCGCTGGAGATCTACTTATATTGGGCCACAGTACTTGCTAATGTAGCCAGAGCCATTCATCCTTTGAAGGCCCTTTTACACTGTCAAAACAGCAAGGAAGGGGCCTCCGTGCATTAGAAACCAGGCCCAAGGCACTCAGCAGCTGAGTATCAGCCTTCTGTTTTTTACATGAATAGTCCCATTGAAGTGAATGAGTTTATTCATTCAAGTGAGGCAAGTAAAATTTGGGCCATGGTGTGCACTTTGTGTAAAAATATCTGCAAAGATTTACAGTATTCCCACACACAGATAAGATTATACTTGGCCAATTTTACCTCCTACTTGTCTTGCACAGTGACCCAATTTCACAAATTGATACAGGCATGAGTCTCTGACCTAGCAGCGCCGGACTCGGCGGTTCTGGAAGTTCAGCACGTGAGCTTTTCCAGGATTAGTCACTAGAATAATACTACCATCCTTGTTTTGATTAGCAGATCAAAAATTTGGGCATGTTTTAGACAGGATCATTTATATGTTTCAGTGACATTTTTAAATGGTCACGGCAACATTTCTGTATCCACTAGCAGTGGGAATCTCATTTTAACAAGGAACTGGACTCAAAGTATTTGAGGCTGTCTCTTTAAATCTCTTCAGTAATACTGAGCACACAGATTTGAAAACCCAAAGGACTTTTTTTTCCTGGAAAATCACTCTTTATTTAACATATGATAACTCTGTTATGAAATTTTAGATTTAGCAGGCTATCCACTGTGTGTTATTTAAGAAGCAAGTAACTAGAGGTTATTAAGAACATATTGATTGAGTTATAAGAAATATGTAATAAAGTCATATTTGGTTACATAACAATTAACTCTGCATCAATGTGTTTTTTAGAGGCAGATGGCATTTATTTAACACACTATAAGCATCTTCTGAAATCTAAATTAAATTGGAGAAACTCAATTTACCTAAAAATGATTATGGGCTGAAAAATTCTGAATTAATTTTCAGAACTACACGTAAGTCCCTTTCACAGGTAGGGAATAAAAGGATTCAGTTACAAAACCGTAATTAAAGCAAACACTGTTCAGAGCACAAGATCTCTCTTTATCAATTCCTAACAGGATTTGATTTCCCTCCCCATATTAACCTGCAATAAGGGTGGAAAATCTCATCTGAGCAGAAAATAACATCTCTCTGCCTAGTGGGATAAAGTGCAAGCTGGCCACTGAAATGGCCACGGTGTCCTAGCAGTTCTGGAGGGCATTTCCTCCCTGATGAAGGCAGTGGTTTCAAGGTGCTCTCCCAGCACAAAGCAGTGGTGCTGAGGCAGCTTTTTGGGTGCTAATACGCTTGTAAATTTGGCCTCCTGTGCTCTGAACTGCTGCGGTCCTGAAGGACACTCCAAGTGTGCTCTCTATAAAACAACAAAGCAAGAGGTGGAGAAGAAATGCAAACGGGGAGGTGAGTTAATGGTAATGTGAGAAGGTCAGTCATTTGGGAAGTTCTCTGCCAGGACTCCCATAGCTCCTGCAGCTCATCCAAGAGCTGCATAACAGCATTTAGATGAACTACCCAGTTACTCAGGTCATACTGGGGCAGAATTGCTCTGGATATGCGCTGCAGTGAGGTGCACCTCCTGCCCAGAGCCCTACATTTTCCATTCTTGATATCACGTAGCTGCACGCCTGCCAGACAGGAACGCACACCCCTACCCTGACCTACAGGATGACATTCACATCATATCCAGGGGTCTGGGACTCTGCTTTGCTCAATTCCCATCTCACATCTACAGCTCAGGGGAGGAGGGAGCATTTGCCCCTGTCCCCAGCCCAGCCACCTCCTTGCCCATGAGCTCTGTGTTGTAAAAACAAGATCCACTTTGTCCCTGCAAAGGGAATGTGCAAGGGGAGAAGGGGGGAACGTGCAGGCACGACCAAAGCCCACAGGTATTCGTGAGCAGCAACAACAGCAGGAGTCACAAGGCCGGAATCTTTGATTGAAAATTCCTCCTGTAACATATGGAGAAAGATTTGCCCTTTCCATGGCAAATCAATGGCCTTCAACTGAGTGCTACAGGCTGAGAAAGGGAGAGCAGACAACAGATCAATAACCTCCTCAGTACGAACCAATTTAGGAAAGAGCCTTAACCCAGGCTGAGCACGGCACATGACCAAGCTGCGCTCCTGAGGAATGGGGCCTCTGGTTCTCCCCTTCCCATTTTTCCAGCGTGAAAGTACAGAGCAGAGCGTGATCACCTTTCAAAGAAGTGGCCATCGATGGGTGGAAACCACTCCAGGGTGACAGAGGTGGAGGTGCGAGCCACAATCTGGGGGGCGATTGCGACGGGAGCCGGTTTCTTGGTGGGCTGCCAGCTCTGGTAGACGAGGTCCAGGTAGCAGTGCATCCTGGCCACCTGGTTGGGCGTGAAGGAGTCGGTGCAGTCATCGTCTGCAATTCAAACAGAAGCCACATCAGCCACGTGGGAGAGGAGGCGGGAGCAAGAGGGAGAATTACGACCTGGTGAATGGCAGCTCCTTGGAAGGGCCGGGCTGGGATCCCACAGCACTCCAGAGTTAATGGTGTGTGAAGGAATTAGCGCAGCCATCACTTGTGGAGGCAGGTGAAAGGAAACAATGGTTAAAAAGGAAGGAAATAAATCAATAAACGTTCCCTCCCCCTGACCTGGGATACACCTGAAGCACCCACAGATCATCCCTAAATGAGGCAGAGACACAGAGAGGAAGAAACAGAAAGCCTCAGTGCAGCACCTTCTGGTCAGGATTTGGGCCACCAGTGGAGCTCTGGTTTAAAAGAATTTCACATTTAAAAGAATATGTCTGAGAAAGGATGGAAGGGTAAAGGATGGTAGTGTAAGGATAAAGCACTGACTGGGCTTCATGCAAACTGTGGGCAACAGACTCAGATTTCTTAGATTAAAACACCACAGAATTTTAAAAATTCATACATTTTAAACTTCTTAAATTTTCTAATGAAAAAATAAAAATGTTCTGAAAGATCAATTTAAAATATCATTACAAACAGTGATTAAAAACGTAAATTTTTGGTGCAAAAAATAACTTCAGGTCTATAAAAAATCTCCCCCATTACCACTATGATTCTAACACCCTTCTGAACTTTTCACAAACATTTCTTGATATTTCATATTTCTTTTTCATTCAAAATGGAGAAATAGCTATGCTGGATGATTTCCCATAAATACCCATTTCTCACTTCTTCTTGTTTCCTCAAACATGATTTGGCAACAAGAACACATCCAGTGCCCTCTGAACACCATACAGCTTTACAACTACAATGCCCCAGAGAAGTAGAAAATTGCTGTTTCTCTATTGTGCAGATCCCAGAGGGAATAAATGTGTTGTGCAAAGTCACCCAGCAAAGCTATGCTGAGGAACTTGATGCTGAGCACTTCAACCATTTTTCTGCTGTTCTTCCCATCAGACGAAAAGCTCTTGAAAACACAGAGTGTGTCTTCACATGTGCCTGCAGAGTTCCCAGCCCAGCAGAGCTCGGTCCCAGCTGGGATCCAAACAACAATGACAGTTCCGCACAGGTCAAGTGCTGCACTTCCCTGGGAAGATGCAGGTCACCGGAGGCTGCTCGGAGAGTTGCGTGTAAGTTCAATATTGTGACAGCATTAGGAGGTGCTCTGATGTTTGCAAGTCCGTGCCCTGCGGTACTCCAGAGGAACAAGAAAATATGAGTTTCTTCTAAAGAGAAGTGAGTATTTGCTGGCTAATTTAAAACCTGGCCACATCTTCCCAGAGATGCAGGCAAAAGGAGACAGCTCCAGTCAGGATCCTGCCCAGACTATGAAATCCCGTAGTAGGGACACACCAGCTCATGCGTTTTCCTGTGTCTCTCTCAATTCCACTGAGCAGTGACCCTCCTCTGATCAAACATGCACAGCAGAGAGACAGACACCACCCGCTTGATAATATCTACAAATCCCTGTGGGTATGCAAAAAGCTGCTTTAATGTGACATCTCTGGATTTCCTCAATAATTATCGATGGTCTACCCCTGAGCATGCTGTAAAAGCCATAAATATTCTTCACGGAAGCACAGAAGGAGACAAAGGCCCTTAATAGCCATCATAAAAGAACAATAAAATATATATAGGACAAAGCAGTGAGACAATGGCACAGCAGAAAGATGACCTGCATTCTCAATCTGTTTAAACATCAGAACAGGCTGTGTCCTGGGGGAGGGGAAGGGAGGAGAGGCGAGGAAGAAAGGTGTTCCACTAAATATCAAGAAAGGTTCAAGATCCTCAGATAAAGTAATAATTAGAGGATTTCTATACTTTGCTGAGATGATTATTCCAACACAATTCAGAGGAAGAATTCCTAATGATTTCATGAAGAGTCACCTAAAAGACTAACTTCTCTTTTATTTGGAAGCACCACAGCTATTTGGACTTGTAAAAATAATTTACAAGTCCTAATTCTCACACTACCTAATCTTTTGGCCATTGTAACTCGTAATTCCAGGAAAAATAAAAATTATCTAAGTCAGTGCTTTGCTCAGGGCTGGGGGTAACTGGACAGATGGATGGGGCAGGGACAGACAGACAAACACAATATGATCAAGCTGTACACGAGCAGCAAAACAGAAAGGAAAGAAAGGCAATTCCTAGAACTGCATGACCTCAACCTACACGTTTCAAAGGTATTTTGACAGCAATTTGATATCCTGATATATTTTACTCCACTGGCAACAACAGAAAAGCAAACAGATTCATGCTTGAGCTCTAGATATATCTATCATGTCGCTTCACTTAATTTTTTAAGAAAAAACAGGTTTCAGCTCAGAACACCAGCACACATGTAGCTCCCAGGAGCAGATGGGTATCTCTGTGGTCTGCCTCTGCCTCAGCTCCCGAGTCAGCTGGCAAAGCAAGTTCTCTTTGGAAGAAGAGAGCTCAGAGTTGTGAATCAGGCATGCTCCACCCCTTGCCACAGCCACACAAGCAGATTTGGCGGGGGGATTTTGTCATCTGGAGTGGCCCTGCCTTATCTGAGGGATGTCACCATGAGGCTGGACCTGGTGCCCAGGCTCCCTGCCCAACCACAGGCACCACAGCACAGAGCACACCGAGGAGCTGACTCGGTGTGTTTGTCCCTGAAAACACCCTTTAAACAAATAGAAAAATAGAGAGAAAACTCAGCATCACTTTTAGCTAGTGCCACAAAGGGCATAAAAGCATTTCTGTTATAAATCATTTCAATCCATGCCCCAGATGCCATTAAACACTTTGCTTCTCTCCAGTTTTATTACGGAATAAGCACTCCTGTGACCTTTTGAGTGGGCAATCTGTGCTTTTGCCTGAGTATAAAGGTGCCCTTCAGTGTCTGTAAGTATACTGGTTGCCTTTAAAATGTTGTTGATGCTGTCAGCTCACTGTCGTAGACTCACTGCAGAGAGACCCTGTGGCCCAAAATAAGGGGAAATACGAGTCAAGGTATCCCCTGTTCCTTCTGAGAAATAACAGAGGATCTTTCAGCTCCCCTTGAGCTCCCAGAGGTGCAGCAAGGACCCCACTCCAGCCTCATCCAATGGGACAGGGTCACGGAAGCAAAAGCCCTCTTTGGGATATGCTCTGTAGGAATGCCAGAACCTGGCACATCTGGGCAGCAGAGCTGTGCCTGCAGAGCTGTAACCACATCAGCTTTTGCTTTGAGGGGTGGTTTTACCACACTGATGTGGAGCCTCTGTAGTTGCACTCCCAGTACAAACCAGCACAGCACACTGGTAGTCCTTGGCCAGGCAGAATCCACTGTTCACATTCTAAAGATGGAACTGGGATGTGAGTGACTCCAAATCAAACCTAAACACGGCATTTCAACAGACACCTGGAGGCACGAGCAGGGCCTCATTAGTCGTCCACTTGTCACAGGTTTATCCTACAGCCTTGATGGTATCAATATCATCCAACATTCTAGAGCTCCATGGGAGAGTATAAACAATTTCTGGATGTGAGTTTTTCAAAGACCTCATAGATCAGGCATCCAGATCCCAGAGAAATAGGGTGTCAGGCTTGCTGTAGAGCCTTTAGAAGCTGTTTTCTTAATGCTTATCTCAGTTGTTCCATCCCCCAAACCTTCTGCCTGGTCTTCACATGAAACTCTGTGAAGCTGGGGAAAACTGAGATAAAAGAAAAGGAGAACTAGAAGGGATTCAAGCCCTATCCTAGACCTTTATCAGCATAAAGCCCCACAAGAAATAGACTGAGAAATCAGGGGTAATGCTGCAGTTCTTTGTTCCTGCCCAGCCACAGACACCCCCCAGCAACCTGAGGAAAGCCCAGTACCTGCGTAGCTCATGAAGTTACTGAAGGGTGTGTTCAGGAAACTGTGGAAACCACAGGTGTCATTGCCAGGCCCAGGGTCCCCGCACAGCTTGTGCTTAGGAGCAGGGTTGGTGTCACTGCAGAGGTCCCCAGTCTCGAAGGAGGGCTCCGTTTCCATGCACGGGTCACTGCAGGAGAGGATCTCGGAGATCCCCCGGAAGACGTGATAGAGCCCCAGGCTGTGCCCGATTTCGTGGATCATGGTGTGCGTGTGGCCAGGGATTCCGTAGAAGGAGGGATTCAGCACGATGCCACCTGCAAGGGGAAAAGAGAACAGCTTTGAGGTTTGCCTTGTGTTCCTCAGGACAGCAGGAGAAAGGGAAAAGATCACATTCCTAAGAGTAGATCCTCTGGCAGTTCACTGGCTTCTCTGTGCACAGTTTTTTGCAGAACCAGACACATTTCCTGCACAGCAAAGTTTCATCTCACCCTTATTCTGGGGCTCTAAGGAAGAGGAACTGTGGCAGAAAGCTCAACATCCCAAACCAAAAACACTGCAACTATCAGTCTTTCAACTGAATAAGCTCAATTAGGGTTTTTTGTTAACTTAGAGGAAAATCCTGCATGAAATTACTTCCTACTGTGCAATTTCAGATAACTTCATGTGCTTAAAGAGTGTGACTCTGCCCAGATAGGTGTAAGCAACGTATTTGACACTAAGAGTCAAACAAAAAACGCCTGGAACACTCTGTGTATACTATTCCACAGGGTAAAGATGTGAGAAAAGCCTATTAACTTCTGAAACACCCTGAGAATTGCAGAAGGCGGCAGCAATATTTGCAAATTAAGAGCTGGACAAAGAAAAGTGAGCACACCCAAGGCTGGAGCAGTTTTTGCAGAATGTCGTGGAGGCAGCTTTGGAGAAACTGTCAGAAACACTGTTCGTGTACTCAGACAAGCCTGGCTTGATCTGAACTGCACAGTCCACTAATGAATATGCATTAAAGTCTAATGTGTCAAAAAATATGAAATCCTGGAATGTGATAACTCTAAAAGAACTGCATGGTTATTAAATGTTTGCAAAGAAAACTAACAGTGCTTTCTTGTTGTATGAATTAAGTGATGTGTAAATAAGCAAATGGCAAATTAGTGAGGATTTACAGTACATTGAATTAATTATATGAACTATATTTTTAGCTCAGTTAGATGTACCTTTGGATTTAAGATATGCTTGATATTTTCTTTATTTAGCTTGTCGATGTCAACTTTTCCAAGCCTTTTATTTAAAAGTCTTTTTGTGTCCTGCCTACCATGAGAAGAGGAGACTGCTTTGTAAAAGTTATAGAGGGACTACAAATCTTGGAAATGGTACTCTAATAATTTAGTGACAACGAGGAGAGAAAAGGTCTTGGCAGGAGGAAGTTTATCAGTGGCTGTAACGCAGGGAAGATGAGATCACCGGGTTCTGATGCACCATAGACTCTTCATCCTCATCTGCCTGGAGACTTGGTTGTAACAACCATGAAATTAGAAGAAAATAAGACCATGAAGTTCTTAAGAAGTCCTCTAAATTCCACTCTCAAACAACACAGAACCAATTAGGTCTACACCATCCCTCACACACACTGGCCTGTTGCCTCTTCACAACCCCTGATGACATGACTGCCCCAGCAATCAGTGTCAGCACTCAGCATCCCTACGGCTGCAAGGATTTAACTCACATCTAATCTGGATTGATTTTTTGGCAATTGAAGTTCATGACTTGAAGTCCTTCCTCACACAGATGTGAAGAACAGAAGATTCTCCTCCCCTTTCATCAGCTTTTATGAGATTGTCATCATCTCCACTTCAGGCTCTTTCCCTTCAGTCTGAATCACTGTAATCCCTTCAGCCTTTCCTTGGAGCTCAACCCCTTTCCTAGACCTCCCTGACTGTGGTTCCGCTTTGATTTTCCCCATTGCCTCACGTTTTCCCCCAAGAACATTGTCCAAAACACAAAATGCAGCACTTCAGTTGAAACTGTGTCAGTGCTGAAGGGAGAGGAAGGAGCACTTTGGATGTCCTGAAGGGACACACACACAAATCACAGGAGAGAAAAGATCTTCCCTCTGAGCAGGGCCACATGTGGCAATGTGCACAGGGTGGAGAGGAGTCCCATGGGCATGTACAAATACACACAGAGCATTAAGAAAAAAAGAACAGAAAATTTAAATATGTACACAAAAGAGTGAATAAAATCTACCACGCTGCAGCATCTTGTCTATTATGCCACACGTAGCATCTGCACCTCCTTTTCCCAGCACGGAACTGTTCCTTACTCCAGTTCTCCACATTCCCAATTAATTATATACAGACCTACCAGTATGTAGCTCCACAATAAACCCATGATTCCTCTCTCTCGCTGTCATGGTTTGACACTGGCCCAATGCCAGGCACCCACGAGAGCTGCTCGCTCACCCTCCCCTGCCACAGCTGGGCAGAGGAGGGAAAAGGAAAAAAAAATTAACAAACACTTCATGAGTGAGATAAGGACCGGGAGAAACACTTCAAGGGCGAAACAGACACAACTTAAGTTGCAAAGCGAATTTATTACTAACAGAATCAGAGGAGGATAATGAGAAGTAAAAAAAGCCCTTAGAACACCTTCCCACCTCAGCCCCTCCCTCCTTCCCACCGACAGTGTGGCGAGACAGGGCACAGGGGTTTGGTCAGTTCATCACCAGGATTTCCTTCCGCTGCTCTGGGAGAGGAGTCCTTCCCTGTGAGGCTGTGGGGTCCCTCCCACGGGAGACAGTTCTCCGTGAACTTCCCGACATGGGTCCGCTCTCACAAGCAGCAGCCAAACCGCACCTGCTGCAGCGTGAGTGCCTCCCATGGGCACAGAGTCCTCCCAAAACTGCTGTGGTGAGGTTCTCTTCCTACAGAATGCCTTCCAAGGACAGGCTGCTCCAGNTGGAGCACCTCCTGCCCCTCCTTCTCCACTGACCTTGCTGTCTCCATGTTGTTTCCCCTCACATGTTCTCACCTCCTCTTCTCTGACCGGAATCCAAAACCTTGTGACTTTGTTTTAATTTTCTTCTTAAATATGTCATCACAGAGGCGTTACCAACCTCTCTCATTGGCCCAGTTCTGGCCAGCAGCATGTCCATCTTCAGAGCCATCAGCCATTGGCTCTGCTGGACATGGTGGAAGGTTCCAGCAGCTTCTCACAGGAGCCAGCTCTGTAGCCCCGTGCTAGCCAAAACCAGGCCATGCCAAACCAGTACACTTGCCCTCTATACAATACAGGCTCTGATTCCTCTGCTACTTGGTCTCTACCCAGGCGGAGCCATTTACACCCAGAGAGTACCCTAACATATTTTTGGGGATTCTCTATCCCAAAAATAATTCCAGAGTTTGTTTCCCAGTGGCAGGAATATTGGTAAAATTCCTCAGCAGGATGTGCCTTCGATAAAGGCTGCTTAAATTGTTCTGGCATTGCAGAACCCTGAGGCAGCTGGAGAGGGAGATTTTATTTTTGCCTTTGTTGAAAATTTATATTTTTTATAGCTGTCAAGAATCTAAATCAATTGCAGTTTTACAGAAAAGATAAACTCCCTCACCCAGACAATCTCTATCCCAGCCTTTAGATCTGCACCACAGGACATATTTCATATTTTTTATTAAGTACATATTGGATTTATAGAAGAGAGTAAAAAAGATTAAAGATGAATTCTTACAAACCAAGCACAGGTCTGGGAGGGCTATTATGACAGGAAATTATGAGCGTTATTTATTTTTTTTTTACTTTTTTTTTGTACGGCAAGTCAAATTTAATCTGTTGTCCCATGTCTATTTTTTTCTTGCGAGATCTTTTTATGGTCAGTGAACTCTGTCAGTGCTCTGTAGGAGCTGAATTTAAATTGTTTTGCTCAGGCATGATGCTGACAATTAGTTTAACGAAGTGACAGAAGAACTCATCAGAGCTTTGGGAGAGCCCCAGCCCTCTCGCAGAAGGTTCTTCTTGGCACTCTGGAGCTCTCCCCTTGTTGTCTGCTCCCTCCCACGGCAACACCAATGGAAGCTGTGAAAATCCTCATTTAGGGAAGGAGCAGCTATATTGCAGCCATATCCCGCTTGGGCAGTGACTCTGGGGCTAATGTTTCACAGAGTCACGGAATGTTCTGGGTCAGAAGGGACACGCAAGAATCATTGAGTCCAACTCTTCAGCAAATGGCCCATACAGGGATCAAACCCACAACCAGCAATCCACACTGGTTGTCATCCCAAAGTGATATAAATCCCATCACTGTGGGTGCTGGTCAAGGCTGGGGTTAAGATCTATCTTTGTTTTTTGCCAGACGCTGCCTTGGGGAATGGTCACTGGTGGGCATTTACAGAACCTTCTGGTTTGGGTGCTCCCAATGGGAGCCCACAGAGATGGGGCTGTGGGCAGGACAGAGTGGAAGTGGCTTCAGTTCCAGCTGAGCTCAGCAGGAGTGTCAGTGTATCAGTGTGGGTCCTTGGGAAGGGAAGTTTGCTCACACATCTTCCAGAGCAGCTGCAGAGCTGGATGTTGTAATAAAACATTTACTAAACTGAAAGAGGGCAGCGGGTTCCAGCTGCAGGGTCTGACCATGGAGCCTCTCTCTGCTATGGAGACAGGTGACCATAAAACATGGTAACATCTCATTTTTGGGGTATTTTTGTCCGTGGAAAAGCCCCCCTGACTGATGGCTATAGCTCAACTTCCACTGTATGTTTTAGGACAATAAATGCTGCTTGTCCTCCTCATTTAGGTTTATATTCACCATATCTTTTTTATTTAGCTCAACATGGGGTTGGGTAATATAAAAACTAGCTGAAACAGTGTGTCACAAAGATTTAGCTTGGATGAAACTGGACTTCACTTCCAGCCTAAGAAGGTCTGGACGAGCTGGAGAAATATCTGGAAAACCAATGAGAACCTCTGCTCAGAGGAGATGACCAGAGCAGGTTTCCAGTTTGAGGACAGTTTGCAACGTTATAAGAAGCTCATACTGACTCAGTCAGTGCCTTCTGAACCTTTTGAGGCTCCTCTGACATTTTGCAGGGAACACGGGTCCAGTGGCACTGCAGGTGGCAGTGAGTCATTTGGGAGGCTGCAGAGCTTTGTCTGGATCCCTGGGTTCCAGCAGCAACCTGGTTACGAAACACACCGGGCAATCTGCAGGGCAGTGAACTCTTTCCAGTTCCACTCAAATGAACATTAGAAATACAATCCCTCAGCAGTTTGCTCTTTTGCACATTGGTAGAGAAAACTAGCAGCAGATTTTAGCTACAGTCTGTGCGTTAATTGAATACTTGCTAATGAATTAAGGATCAGAACGTAACAGGCTAAGGTTAAAGATTCACCTCTGCCTCATCCCCACACCTATCCCCCAGTCTTCTGCACACTGCTCCCATGGAGTGAATGCCCTGTAAAGTAGCTTCACTGAAAAGGTGAAATACTTTCAGCTTGACATCATCTACAAATACCATAATATGCTTTGGGTTTATAACCTAATATTTTCCTGGTTGTGAGCCAGTATCTGGGAATCGTGAAATACTTTTTTTCCCCTGACTATATATTAGAGGAATGATAAGAAATCAGAACAGAGCTTAACGCATATTTGTCTTTCCTTCTTAGTGCCTCAAAAGAATGCTTTGCAAAGAAGGAACATCTTTATTGCTCACCTAGATGCATCAAGGCTTCTTTGTCCCAGGGCCAAGTTGCCACTCCAGCCAGCTCTTCCTCAGAGGAATTGGCAAAGAAGATGTTGAGGTGTGTGGATCCATCCAGTTTGAGTATGTTCTTAAGTTCATTGACATCTAAGTATGCCCTGTAGAAAAAGAAAAGCATTTTTTTCCTAAAGGTGACACAAAAGCCACAAAACACTGAAGAAGTGCTGCAATCCAGGCAAAGGTCTTACAATATCCTGCATATCAATCACCTGAAATGTTTTAATTACCCACTCCCAAACTTTGATTACTTTGCATTCACGTAGTGAATCTCATCTAAAACTTCAGGCCATTGATTAACTAAGGCCACTAAATCCAAGGTAAATACATAAAGCTGTCCACATTCTCAAGATAAGTATAGGAATCTATTTATTATGAATGTAATTAACCAAGTATTATGGTCAGTAAATCTTTTTACATCCGCAGTTAGCTTGCACATTTCTTCTAGGCTGTTTTCTGTTGTTACCTCTAATTTTCCTTCACAATAACCAGTTTCACATCCTTAGACTGGCACCACAGCTAACACCAGCTCACAGAGTCACTCCTTTAGCACCAGTGGCAGTCATTTGTGCTGAGACCCATGTGGCTTAACCCTGATATCCCACAGCTGGCTCGGAATTGCTGTTTCCAACAGGCAAAATTGTGCCAAGAGGTTTCCTTGCACTCTCCGCAGGAGTGGTACCATACCATGACATAAATTCCTAAGGCTCCTTAGGTCCTCCCAGGGTGAGCGGCATTTCTCCTTAGCTTTTGGGATGCCTGGAAATTACAGAGCAATCTGTTTTCAGGCAAGCTAAGCCAATCTCTTAAGCTTGATGGCTGTTGGAGGTACTTTTTACTCCTTTAAAGGAGTAGATTTTCTAATACTGGAATACAGGAGCTTCTTGCCAGTGCACATACCATGGTGCCACACTGCTTGCACTGCTCTAACTCACAGTAAAGCTGCAGAAAACAAAATGTGAGATTAAACCCATTGATTCTATGTTTCCAGCTCACACTGGCTTTTGATATGAAGTGTTGTGATAAGAGAAAAGTTAGAAGAGGAATATGTTGTAGTATCTTCACTTTACAGGTGGCGATCCCAGAGAGAGCGATCACACAGAGCCAAGCACGGTTCAAAGGCTGTAAGGAAAGGACACCACGATGGTCTTGAGCAGGTGGATTCCTGCTTCCTGGAGTCCCTCTTTGTGTGTGCGTGTGGATGTGTGTAAGGCTCACGTAGCTCTCCCAAACCGCACACCCCCACAAGCTCTGAGAAGGGTTCCCTGCATACTTTGCAAGGTTTTTGCTCCCAGAAGGGTGAAGAAAAAATAGGGGAGTTGGCTCAGCACCAAGATCTTTTTGTCCTTCCCTGGAGGACTCCCAAATGGAAAACACATTCATATTTCCACAATAGCTTCCCCTGCCACTTGCTGAAGTCATTGCCTCCAAAATAGATCATGGCTGGGTGTCCCCAGGCTCTGGCTGACTCATGGAGGAAGATGTGCTCTTTGGGGACACCAGTGGAAGGGGATGTTTCCATCCCATACAGTGTTTATCTTCCGATCAAGTGGGGATGACATCCTGAAGGACAGGTCAGCACTGTGACCCTTTAGACATTTCTCATCTCTCCAGTGTTGCCAACACATCCATGGAAAATACACAGACCTTCCCCTTAGCTCCTCAAGCTTGTCCTGCCTGTATCTGCACAATGCTCTGAGGCTCTGCGCAAATCTACTCCCAGGATCTTCTTTGTGCCTTAGAAAGCATCTTTTCCAAGCATGGGCTCCTACTTAGACACATCCATGAGCAATAGTTTGAAATTACACGTGAGAACTGATGTGCATTTCCAAATGCCAGTGTGAAAGCACTGGGGGAATGCGTGACAGGGGTGTGACCGTGGGGAGGGGACAGTGTGTGCCTGCACCTATGGCAGCATCACTGACAGTGAGCAAAAGTGTAAGAGAGAATGTGGGAGTGATGTGATGCTTCGTGCAAGAGAGAGGGGCAGAAGCAGAAGCACTGAGTCTGATTAAAACAATGTTTATGTGTTTGTATCACAGTGGGAAGGAAAGTCCTGCTGCTGGGGCTGAGGCGGCGGCTGTTGACTCTGGATGCAGATGCTTTATACACATGCAAATCCCTCTAGGAGTAACTATAATCCAACTCCCCTCCTGAGATTACCATTTTTATCCTTCCTCTTCTCTTATGGTTTCGAATAATCTAAACTAATATTTCTTTATTCTCAGCTGTCTCTTTGCTTATCGTTTACACAATCCAATCCCCATTTATCTCCTCAGCGCACGGCCACAGTCGCTGTTTCTCTTCCATACAGCCCATGTGCTCCAGCATCCAGGGCTACATGGATTATTACAGCAGAAAACATCCAGAGCAGACAGCATTTAACTAATTGGCCAGTGATGGCAATGCTTTGCTGAGACTGGACTCATGCCTTACGTAAATCCACTCTACTGAGTCCTTTGGACTTGGGTTTATGGTATTTCTCTGACCACTTTTCTCTGCCAGCCAGGGGAAGGCTGGGAGTGAGCAGAATGTATTCAGTGGTGGAAGAACAGAATGCCAAGAGGATTTTTAGCAAAGGATCTGCCCGGGTGTAGGTGTAAGTAGACCATGATTGGAACGCAGTAAATGCAAACTCCTTCATGGAAGCAGCCGGCAACCCCCAACACATAAACATGCCCGAGCCCTGAGCTCAGGCAGAGCCCTAGGATATGTGTGAGCGTGTGCCGGTGTGAGCCTGCAGGAGCAGAGGTGTGAGCGTGGCAGTGAGGGCTTGGACACTGCGCACACGTGAGGCAGCCAAGAGAATGTGAGGATCCAGCGTGTGCGTGTGTAAGAGAGAAAAACACGAGCTGGAATTCCATCCTCTCCTTCCTCCCCATGTTTCTAATAACCTCCCATCCCTATCCATCATCGCCACATTCCTACACTGAAGGAGGCATAAATTAACTACTTTTGCAGTTCATGTCCAACTCTGTAGCCGCAGGCAGCAGACCCAACAGTTACCAGGTCAAAACAGCTTTCAGTTATTGCTCTGGACTAGGCTGACTCCCCCCTGCTTCATTATCAGCCCAGACTATCTGACCCAGCTCAATCTGCGAGCACTGCTTACACTCCTCAAGGTTATGTGGGTCCCCTGATAGAGGACATTATGTCTGTCACATGGGCTCGTGCCAAAGAGAGCCAAAGAGCCCAGCCTTTCCAGCACTGCCAAACTCGCATTTCAAAGACATGAGTGCAGTCTTGGAAAGGGATCAAAGCCTTTCCAACTGTCATTAGAATATTTCCTTTATGCATCTCTCTGTGAGTGCCAGCAACATATTTCATAAAATTCATTGGCTCGAGATGGTACCTCCAATATAAACCTGAATGGGGGAACTGTCAGGGCAAGTCTATGTGGAAAACAAAACAAAACCCAAAGCACAACAAAACACGTGTAGTTCCTGTAATGGAAAAAACATACGATGCTGTGAGCGTGCCTTGCTGGAGAAAGCCTAATGAGCCTATTAGTGCATCATAAAAGGTCTCCTTTGCTGGAATCTGTTTTAGACATAGAAATTCTATGGGCTGTTTAAGGCCATTTGGGACACCAAATCATATCAGGCAATGCTCACATTCCCACCCAGATCTTTTCATCGACTTATTTGTTCAATGCGCCGTTTTTGTTTGCTTTTTCCCTCTGCTGCAGTGTAAAGAGCCCTCTGAAACTGTTCTGTGCAGCAGCTCACCCTTATCCAGTGAGCCCCAGCCCTCAGTCAGGGATATGGATCCCGTGCAATGCTCCAGTTTCAGTCTAATGGAGTTTTTAGCTCACCCAGCAGTGTCTCTCGGTGGCCCCACCCATCACACAGCCCACCCCATCAGTCATGCCAGCCATTATCCCTGTGCCTGTCTCATCTGTCAAACCCATTTCCTGTCCATTTGAGCTGTGTCTCGTCCCCAGGCGATGAGGTGAAGCCCTTGGCCACCAGCCCCACCTGCCTGTGGGAGCCACTCTGAGGAGCTCCCTTTGCTGGACCTCAGTTCCACAGCCAAATGCAGCCACAAACTTCTGTTCTGAACCACAAACACATTTGGCAATGGCTCTTTAACTCAGCTGATATCAGGTTTAATCATATTAAGTCTAGTTTTGGTGACTAGAGTTGAGCAGTTTTGTTGGGAGGTGGCAAACTTGTTTTCTTCCAGGTCAGAGAGGGGCTTCCCCAAGTTTCCCTGATGTGGCTGGGCTGCAGCCTCTTGCACTCCTGGTTGTTTTTGCAAGGAACACAGAGTCTTCCAGCCCTTATTGTTAGGAAATGTTTCCTACTGCTTACTCCCAGTTATTCTCTATTTGACTTTGTTTTGGTTTTGGTTTTTTTCCTTCAAAGACAAGTGTCACTTTACAGCAAGAAAACCAACAGGGTACTTAGGGGATTATTTCCAAGATCCTACCCAAACACAGAGTAGGAACTTTGCTATCTGCTCTCTATGGAGTATGGTCTGCAACTGCCTGGTGAGTTTGTTAGGAACAGAAGGCATTATATTTCATCCTTAAAAGAAACCCAACCAACAACAACAAAAACCGACAGCACCTCCTGAATTGGGAAGTCGGCCTCAAAATATCTCTATTTTCAATACTGACATACAGTGCCCTATCCTTTACCTACTGCGTTCAGCACATGGCAGGACAGAGTAGATTGCTGGAGTCACAGAGACCCAGTGAATCACTCTTCTTCCCAAGACTCGTTTTCACTCTCAGAACTCTCAGCCCAGCCTAAACCACGGTGCACAGTTTAGACAAAGAGAAAGCTTTTTTTTGGACAGCCCTGGAACACTCTCCATCAGCCTGTGACAGATCCAGGTGTGATTCCCAACATGGTGTGGCTGACAGGTCTCAGTGGTGTTCCCTGTGTCCCTCCAGGTCTCATCCTGGCCCCAGGATTCAGTGGAGCAGCAATGAGCACAGCAGTCAGTGTGCAGACAGGCACGCACCAAGCGTCTGTCCTGATTGTCCAACCCACATAGAGACCCCAAGGCTTCAGGGTGCAGTGTCCACCTAGAGATTCTCAATATCTGCAGTGAAGACCAAGAACAGTTTTGAGATAAAGGACGTTCTTCCTGAAGATAATGGCAAGAGCCATGACTGCAACAGCACTGAAAGCTGACCTTGAAATGGGGCCATTTGGCAGATGTGCACAGCTGTAATTTATCTTTTCCCCTTGTGATTTCTCAGTCCTGGGTGGTTAGACAGCTAACTCTCTTTTTGGAGAGGCAGTGTTGATGCCAGTGTGAGAGCTGCCTTTTGCCCTCTGTTGTACAGTCACAGAAAAATGAGTCTGGAAGGGATGTCCAGAGACCACGGCTGCCAGCCCTTCACCCCAAAGCTGGCGCATCTTTGTGTGTCACCGAGCAAATTTTTATTTAGCTCACTTAACACCACACATGACAGGGACTCTGTCACTGTTCCAGTAACCTGCAGCCCTTGTTTCAATTCCTTTATGGTCAGAAAGGTTTTTTCTGAAGGTCTACCTGAATCGTTTTTGCTCTATTAGATGACTGTTTGTGCCATTCCCCACTGACAGGGAGATTGGATTCCCTTCTGCTTTACCAAACCTATTACTTACTTGAAAGCCTGTTATATCTCCTGTACACCATTTCATTTTTAGGCTAAAACCACCTTGTTTCCTCAGCCTTTCTCACTGCTTTGAAGACCTCTGCTTGTTTCTGACACTCTTATCTGCACTCTCCACATCTTTCCCAAAGGCAGGTCATCAAAACGGGACACAGCCCTCAAGCTGAGAGTTTATCAGTGCCCTGTAATTGCTACGTTTGTCCTGTCTGTCACCTCCAACCTGACACAAAGACACAGTAGAGATTTCAGACCTCCAAATATTTCTAACTTCATTTTTTTTTAAAGCCTAAAGTGTTACAGGTCTATAAAAAAACCTGTATTAAAAAGGACAATCTACAAACTCTCTTTAGCAGTGGATGTGCAATAAAATTTGTGTCTGACCTGATGTTAAAGATTTGCCTTTGCTGGCAAATTCAATTTTGCTCCTAATTTCAGACAGATTGCCATAAATCATGTGCAGCAGGAAGCGTGCCTCATCTACACTGAGTTTAGTGTTAATTTAAGACACTGGTGTAAGTGTAGTAAAAGTCATGATAATTTATTGATAAAGGTATAAATCTTTCAGTGACTGGGACAGAGCCTGAAACAGAGCGGAACCAGAATACTACAAGTGAGAGGCTTCAGGTCCCAGTTTAGATCCAGATCACTGCCTGTGTTCACACTGAAATCCAAGTGTGGAACTGTAATTCCAGCCACATCCAAACCAGGCAGTGGCTAGGTCATGTCCACAAGCATAAATTGCAAGCACTGTCAGCACATGCAGGCTTGGCAGCTCTGAAAGAATTTCAGTTTATCTGCTGTAGCAAAATGTCCTCTACAGGCCGCGAATCTGATCCCCCGTTACAAGAAAGGAGAAATGTTTTGGCAAAAATGTTATAATAACGATAAGGATCCAAGAAAAGCCACTTAGGATAATTATTCAAATGTAAATCCAGCTCCTTGGGTAGGTTCGTAGCCCCCGCTGAACTCTGTGTCGCTCTCTGTGGCACTTAATGCATTCAGGTGAGCCTGTTAAAGCTGGACCATCACTGATAGGTTTTACAGTTAAGACTGACCCCTAAGCAGACAATAATGCAAAATAAAAGCCCACATGGCTATAAAATCTGGGCATTCATTGATCCCGGGTTTCCCTTTTCCAAACTGAATTAATTCTACCACTAGGATAGTGACTCAGGCTTTACTCACCCAATTAAAAAAATATATAAAAAATATATAGAAAGAAAATAAGAGCTCTACTATACAAAATATGGGAATCCTTTGGGTCTGGGTTTTCTTTATCCTGCAACAGAGATTCAGAGCACCTCCTTGCTGAAAGTAGAGAATTTTTACAATTGTTAGATTATCAATTTCATTCCATTTGCTTTGAAACCCAGGCTTTCCAGCAGGACACTCCTAGAAATACATAAATTTCTACTGTAACAATAAATCTATGGGACTGAGAAGAAAAAAACACCCAATACATAAAGGAAATTATTTGCTACTAAGTTCTAAAATCAATATTATCACCTTAGAACCCTAACAGCTCTTCTCTGCTCAGCCCTCTCTGACCTTCTCATAAAAGACTTCCAATAAATGATACAGATTTATTTCATGCAATCACTTAACTCCTGGATGTTGTAAATGCAGTATCTACTTAACAGGCTGAACCACAGCAACAGGTTGGAATAAATTTGATGCCTGGACTACTGCAGACTTTGTGCTGGGTCCTCTCCTGGTTTGTGCTTGGTTTGCACTCAGAGCCAACCTCTGCTCTCACTGGGCTGCACACAAATATCAGCACTGACTGTGATGTATTTGCTCCAGTGTAAATCTAGAGTTAGAGCAAAATTTGATTCTCAAAGTGCCGTTTCAGGTTCAAATCCAAAATCTCAAAGGAAACCTCAGTTGAAACGACCAATTTTTGCCCAATTTCTGGCCAAGGCAACTTGCTTTTTAAAGGAGGGAGGCGGGTTTCCTCAGATCTCCACACGGATTCTCTCAAAGGTTTCTAAATCCTTGCCAAATCCTTCACAAACCTGGGCTCAGATTCAGAAGTACAGTGAAAACAGATTTTTTTCTCTCTTTTTTTTCCCCCGGCACTTTTGCTGCTGGTTCTGGCCAGGATAAGAAAGAGCAGAGGCTCGGGGAAAAAGATGATGCAAAAATTTTCAAATGTCAAACATGTTCTGTCTGAGCTCTGGGCAAAAATTTGGGGTGGCTGTTCATATACACAACATTATTTGCTCCTTCTCTCTCTTTATCCTTCCAGGCTTTACTACCCGGTTCTTACACTCCACTTTCAGATAACCTTTACACAGGTTTAGAAAGAGGTGCAGTGCTACAGACCATAAATATCTGATCACTGAGCCCTCTGCTTTTGCAGGGTCTACATCCAAGAGTGGAGCAACCTTTGAGTTCCCTCGACCAGCAAGAACTGAAAAGCCCCATTTCCTTGCATGACCATAAAAAATTATTAAGCTACACAGAACTCCATAATATATACTACAGAAAATAACCAACTGCACAGAACTAGGAAAAGATACGCTGGCTGGCCAACTTGCAGGGAGGAAAAAAAGAAAACAAAGGGAAAGCCTTGGCAGAGAGAATTGTGATCTTACTGTACAATTAACTTCTGAGACAGTGAGTAGGATTAAAGGACGGAACATTTCATTTAAAACAGCAAAGCACTGTGAAGCATATATGCACATTTCACAGGCCTTTGAAATCAGCAACACTGGCAGGTTTATTTGTTTTGATTGTCTTTTTTTCTTTCTTTTACTACTTTGGGATTTTTTTTCTCTTCTTTTCAAGACTAGAGCCAAATGACCCATGAGAAATGTACTGTAATTTGCCTCTTATCTATCCCTCATCTCCATCTGATATTCTCTCTGCCCTGGTTACCCTGATGTTTTTCCAGCCTCTCCAGCCTGAACCATTGTAATAAGGAGAAAAGTCAAACCATAAAGAGAGAAGTGGCATCAGGATATTTTCAGGAACCTGTTCTGTTAGAACAGATTTCCTTTGCCACTTCATGAAAACCTCTTCTGGCTGCAGCAACCTCACTCACATACGCGGGAGAATTTAAACCCATAGAGGAAGGTGTATAAATTTTGTTTTAACTATCAGTTGTATTGCTTGGCATTTGCACACTGCTTCCCCTCTGGGCCTCAGAAAGTTTCCTAAACACGGAGAGAGAAATTCCATTCTGGTCAAAGCCTTGACACCAGCCCTGCACTGCTCCAAACCCCGTCCACCCGCTGAAGTGATGCTGAAGCAGGACGAAACTCCTTGTGCTGGGCCTCCCCTCAAGAAATTTTACCGTGAGTGAAGAAGTCATGAAATAGGCGAACAGAATACTTTTCCTTGTCTTCTGAATGGGAAAACTGACAGCAAGGATTAGCTCCTCTATCCCTTGAGCCTGCATTCTCTGATAATATGGATCATCTTTCTTTTCAATAAGTGGTGTCCTGTGTTGCAGATCCTTGAAGCTTTCTGCTGGTGGCCACTAATCATATTTTACAAGCCTTCACTCATGTTTTACAATCTTTGGCTTGTATTTTACAATCTCCAAAAAAAGTCCTGAAGGTCTCGTGCTCCACAGATGGAACATCAGCGCTCCCTCCAATAAGCTGGTCCTTCCTGAATCCCTCAGTTTCACCATTCCTGAAGACAAGGCAGCACATTAACTTCATAAACAGATATTCTTGTGGAACCAGGCTCTGCTTTCAATGAGGGAGCAGGCACTGTTCTAATATTTGGCATTTACCACCTCTCATCCCAAAGCTTTCAAGAACAACCAACAGATATGGGCACAACAACACTGCAAAACATCTCAAGTAAGGGACATTTTGGTTTCAGTCACCAGGACAAACCTGATTTTTTTATGAAAACACCAGAGATCAGGAATGCAGCCTGTCATAACACCCTTGAACAGGGCCCAGAGTTAGGTAGAGCCTCTGTAAGTTAGAGATCAGGAGGAAACTTGTGACTTTAAGACAGAATTTTCTTTAATTATGAGACTAACTCAGAGCAACTTCTATATCAAATTTTTCTAAAAATTTCTGAGGCTAACACTTAACTCCAGAATGTCTTCCTCGTCTCCATCCTGGGTCAGGCTTGAGGTCCCATTTGCAGCCTGCCCAAACATCTGCCTTGCTGGTGGGACCCATGGGAGTCACAGTTGGAGTGACTTTGGTTTGGCACTTCTGGAACACTGGGAAACACTTTGTGTCCCCTCTGCAGAGTCCAGGAAAGCATGGGATTACCCCATGGGCACAGCCCTGTCCTGAGCTCCTGCTCCCTGTGCCCTCTGCCCTTGCAGAAGCAACATTTTGTGGGTGGGATGGGTCAGGATCCTGGGTGGGCTCCGTGGGTCGCCTGTGTGGGAATATTTGGGATTTTTAGGAAGCAGCACACGGGTCAGGGTGGGGATCACTGGGGCCATGGGGTGCTCTCAGTGCAGTTATTGCTCTGCAGCAGGAGACACGTGGCACTGTCCCTGCGGGTGCTGCTGGCACTTTAAGTGGCTGGTCCTTCAGCATCTTCCCTAATTAACACACGGCAAAAAATGCAGGGTGAAAAAAGAACAAGATCAAATTCTTCGCTCCTTTCATCTCACTTTTTGACACTAATCCTCCCTGCACATAAACCCCATGCCACAAAGGGAGATATACATTGAGATTGGAATGAAGAGCGACTTGGAATCAGGCCGACATCAACAAAAAAATAAAATAAAATCACATAAAATCACAAAGGACCTAGCATGTTTATTGCAGATCCTTCTGGAGTTGATGGGCCAAAATAACCACTCCAAATATGCAGCTTGCAAAACATCCCTTTTGCTTTGGAGATGCCGCTTCTTTTCTGTTTTCGTTTTTACAACTCATGGACTTTCAAATCTCCTTTCTTAACCTCCTGGAAGGGTTGTGCATGAAGCTGGTCTTGCTGCAGTGGGAAGATCATCAGTGGTTAGGATAATCCCAGTCTTTCTCTTTTCTGAGAAAGAAATGAAAATCTGATTCAAATGAGGCTGGTCAAAATTTCCTCTTTTTTCATCTTATGCAGAAAAGTGTAGGAGACACCCAGGTGAGATCACAAAGAACACTGTCAGATGATGGAGACTATAGTTCAAGGAAACCAAGTGTCCTGGCAACAGAAGCCTCACATTTTCGAAGTCCATGAGATTTTTTTCTCCCTGTCACAACAAAGGAATGCTATTTCTCTCCGTTTGGTTTCTAGGGAGTTTTTTCAGGGAATATTGATGGATCATAACAATAAATCTTTATCTTCAGCTGTGAAGCCTTGAACACACTTTTTAAGGAAAAGAAGAAATTGAATAGTCAGATGCAAAGGACTACTAAATATTATGAGATTTACAAAAGCTGGTTACTCTTGTTCTTTCCCATCCATGAAGAGATTACAAGGAAATAGAAAATGTCAGTCGCTGAAACAGAAATTTTACATGAGAACATTTAGCTTTGAAGTTCCCAGAATCCACAGTCAATTGCCAGGTGATCTGGCAGAAACAACAACACACCTGCAGTGAAAAGAGTTCAGAGTTGCAAAAAGAAAATATTGTGGACAGTGTATTTCCTAAAGCCAACTATTTTTCTTTTAATTTCTACTCTTGCTCTCTAGGAAAACAGAAAGAAGTGAATAAAAGAGCAGGAGAGAGATGTAGTAGATCATACCTTTGTCAAGGAGACTGTTGGGAAGCAAAACCTGCCAACAGTGTATGTAACAGATGTCACAGACATAACTAACTCCTTGACATCAAATTCCTGCCCCTCATTTCTCTGCTGAGCTCGAGACAAGCAGCAGGGGAAAAGATGTAAACGTGCCTTTTCCAAACACTCAAGAACTTTCAAAACTTCTGCTTTTTAAACCTGTACAGGACCCTCAGCTCCTGCACAGATCCCTGTTGTACATTTATGCTTCCCAGAGTGGACAGTTCCTGAGCTGGAGGATTTATCGAGCAGGAAATCAGCAGTGGGCAGCAGACACAGCCAGTGCCCAGGTTATGAGCTGGATGGAAGGACGTTTGGATTTCCTCACATATGGATCTGCTAACGTGTGTACCAGAAAACAGGCGCTATCAGCCCAAAACATAAGGCTGATTGTGAGCGTTCCCTGGGGGACATGTTTCCCAAGACCCTACTAAATTGGACTGGCAGCTTATGAAACGCACAGCTCTGATCCAGCATGTAACTGTAAACTATAGGAAATCATACCCATATATTTGGCCTTCAGACACAAGTTCAGAAATTGCCTGTTTTGGCACCACAAGCCTGTGGATCCACTTGAATCAAACCCAGACCTCTCGCAGAGGGCTGTGAGAATGTAAAGATCTGTTCTCCACTGTCAAATGATAGCACAGGAGGGGGAAAACTAATTTTCCTTTATGGCAAATTTCTTGACCAACTTTTGCCCTGAGCACGACTGCTATGGACAGGCTGTGCAGTTTAACTTCCCCATAAATTTGCGCTCTCTGTCACTGTATTTGCTCATCTCAACCACACATCAGCTTTTGCTCTGGTTTGCTCCTGTAATTTATTGGTAATATGTCACTAACCACTTCTACAGCACTTAAGATCTCGATGGCTACAAAACCAACTCTGCAAAGGGTCCAGCAAAAACTGCAGGTTATCGTTTTTTGTCCCCACGCACAGACCCCGAGTTACACAAACCCATACTTACAAAAGCCTTTGTTAGCATGAAATGTCTTGCAGCTCCCTGTCAAAGGCAGAGGGGGACAGTTATGAATTCCCTCACTTCCACAACTCTGTGCCAGCTTAAGCACTTAGCAAAACCTGACATCCCGCCTTATTCACTTGTGGGGGAAGAGAAGGCGTCCTGGAAGCACTACTGGACTATCTCCTCATGATGGTTTTATAGATCAAAAACTGGAAATGCTTCAGGTATTGTTCCCAGGAGGGTATAAAAAGAACTTTGTGTCTGTTAAAGATGAGAATAGTTAAAGGTTTGAGCCTGAATTGAGACAAAATCAGAGTCAATTAATTTGGAAAAGACTTCTGAGATCATTAAGTCCAACCTATGACCCAACACCACCTTGTCAACTACACCATGGCCCTAAATTCCACCTTCAGTCTTTCCGTAAACACCTCCAGGCATGGTGACTTCACCACCTCCCTGGGAAGCTCGTTCCAGTGTCTAATCATCCTTTATAAATAAGACGTTTTATAGCAGAAACACAAGAATAAATCTACCCCCAGAAGTAAATCTGTCGGAAGAATTTTGAGTGTATGAGGAGGGAGCCAGGAACTTCCAGCCCTTTTCTGAATGAAATTGGATGCAGGGAGGAAAATCAAACGGTGCAGATTTCTCCAGGCAAACTGGGAGAAACACTCTGATGTGTCTGACGGAAGCATTTTGCTCTGTGTTTGGAAGTTTATCATGACCGATCAGTCCTGGAGGAATTAGTGAGTGTGTTCTGGGTTTTGGCACTGACACAGTCATGGTAAAAATGCTGGAGGCAAAAGGGAAGCGATTTTCATAATGCTGTGATGTGTTGCCATCAATCTTTACCCAGAACATTTCTCCTGCTTACTCCAGTGCAGTGCTCTTCTGTAGGAGCTTTCCTCTGAGCTATCGCCCTTTGTCTCAGGAAGGCTCCCAACCTCATTTGTGCTCTGGATGGGGAGATCCAAGCCAAAGACCAAGGTCTTCGAGAGTTCAGTCTTTCTGTGGACTTCAAAGAGCTTGGGATATGCAGCTTAGTCCAGGCAGAAAGCATAACATCCATTTGGAACAACATTACGTACTTAAAAATAGGATGTTGAATGATTGTTAAGGGACACAGCGTGATGGGGAAGCTTGATGCGAACTGTGAATGAATTTAGATTCCTGTTTTCAGACTCTAAACTTGGTGCTCTAAATACTAGTGGAAGGATCTACCTTTTCCCAGCAATTATAAAGACTTCAAGATTTAATTCTCTCAATCATGTCTATACCTGCAGTGAACAGATGGCAGGAACTGTTCCCTAAGGAACTGAGCAACAACTGCAAATAGCCAATGCTCATCCTCAGCTCTCAGTGCAGTAACAGTGACACCTCACATTTTGGGAGGAATCAGCATGAAGGCAAAATTAAAGCCCTTAACCAGAAATGCCAAGCCCAAACATATTCAGGTGTTTTGAATAATATAAGTTTATGCAATTATGACTATTTCTCAGGCGTGCCTGTGTTTGCCTCCAGATCCATTTTCTGGGATTGAGGACAGGAACGGAGCATCATCAAGCTTGTGGAAAACAGGAGATCCCAGAAAAATGTTGTTTTGTAATTGTTCTCAGCCAGTTGTGCAAACCTAAGCAGTTCAGATAGTTTGGAAATATTTCCATTCTCTCTCACACTCACGTGAACCAAACTAAGCTCTGGCTTTTCTGATGTCTACCCACATTCTCTAAATGAGTGTAGCACATTTCTCTATTTACTTGATATTTGTCACCAGTTAATCTCTCCCTGTCTCTTTTTCAATTAAAAAACCCAAATCAAGTAATTAAGGAAACACAAAGCAACTTAAAGCAAAGCTTTTCAAAGTGTAAAGGGGATTTTGATACCCACACTCTCCTGACAGTCAGCGGCTCTTTTCTTGGCCTGGGAATATAACTCCCCACTGTGCCTTTGGAAGGTGCACAAAAAATGTGCAGATGATTACAGTGATGGGTCTATTAATTGATATCATCTGGATTTTATGATATTTAATCAATGTCTGAGTTCTGACTTCAAAAGCAACTTTAATTGCCTCACTCCTTTCTGCTCAATGCTCCCAAACCTGTCGTCTTCGATACACGAATATAATTTGTGAGTCTGACAGGGCCACCAGTCTCATTACATTGTATCATGGAAATTAGAAATGAATCAATAAACAGAGAGGCAAACTCCTGATCAGCTCCTTCCATCCACACAATGTGGAATTCTTCACATTTTACCCCTAATCCCACGTCTGATCAAAATGAAATGTCTTCAGGGTCAGGAATGCCTCCACTTCCTTTTGGTATTTAATCACATCTCCGAAAAGCTGGTATTTCATGTCTATGTGTCTTATCTTCATCCTTTGTACACTTTGTGCCGTTCAATGCTGAAGAAATAATTCAGCAACATGTTTCATGTGATGGGGCAGATCCTTAGTGGAGAAGAAATGCTGGCATGGCCCAAGTAACAGATTAAATCCCCTTCTTGGCATATTCACTTTTACTGCATCTTCCAGCTCAATTTCAACATGGAATTTTCCTGACATAAATCCCACAGGTTTCCCTCTTCCCCTCCACACCACGCCGCGTAGCTCTGTGTTTTGGTAAATCTCATCTATTAATAGTTGCCCTCTGTGGCTATAAAAAAATACCTCAGTAGTCAAAAGCCAGCCCATGCTAGGGAGCAGCTGCGGACGCCTGAACACACACAGGACCCGGCATCACACAGCAAAGCCCTGTCTTGGCTCCGTGTCAGAGCAAACCGATTAAATATGGCCATGGAAAGCTAATGGAAAAGGAGCCCCTTCCCTGCAAGAGGGAGAGAGAGGCTGGCTCCAGCACTAGGCTGGAGAACATCAGGGTATTTCCATTTTCTCACTGACATTTTCTTTTTCCTTTTTTAACTCAGCAAACTCCCTCCCGTGTCTTCCTCGCTTCACCCTTCTGCCAAGTCCCAATAAAATCCTGCACTTAAAGAAATAGGACAAAGACGTCATCGCAGCGAGTAGCAAAGGTCGCAGGGTAAATTTTAAGGTCTAGTCTATCTTTTTTTTTGTTTGATTGATTTAACTGATTAAAGCATTTCTGCTCTTCCTGTGCTTTCAGCAGCATCCTGGGTAACTCAGGGGAAATTCAAACCAACCAGCTGTGATCTGTATTACAAAGTCGAGGCTGGAAATACAACACAAGGATGTTGATGGGGCCATACTGGAGAGGGTGAAAGGAAAGGAATCTCGTCTCCTGGTGAAGTGACAAAGTGCTTTTATGTGTTGGAATGAGAAATACTCAGCTTAGCAAAGGATACAGGGAATTGCTCCTCCTCTCTGCTAATTCAGGGTACCAGTCCCACCGTGGAGCGGCCGGTGGGTGACAAAGGGCCTGACTCCCTGTGGCAGGAATCTGCCCTGGGTTTCAACTTGAATTTTCATTTGCACGAACTAAAGTTCTTAAAAATCCTCAACAACTGCTGAGTTTCAGGGTTACCCATGCAAAATGTACAATGCCACTGCCATCACAGGGATGAGTAGGGAAAGGAAGGGAAGGGGAGCCAGGCCGGGGCTCTCCACGCTCCCAGCACACCTGGCCTGAGGCTGAAGGAACTCACAAGCCCAATGCTGCATAACTTCAGCACTTTTCCGATTTCCCTGTAGACATCTCACCAAGATAAATTCTCTTTGCAAAGCTGATTGGAGTGATTTGAACAACCAAGAGATTCTTGAGCTGGGAAAACTGACTGCAACAGCTTCTCGCTGAAGTCTTCAATTTATTGACACAACAAGGTTATAGCACGAGAAGCAAATTTATTCTGTATTATCTACCAGCAGTGTAGCTCCAAAGATGCATTTTGAGGCAGCAGAAAGAATTTTATTCTCCAAAGCCTTGAAATTCAAGCCTGCTGAAGCTGCCCTCACACAAATCAGCGATGACACATCTTTTCAACATCTAGGGCCAAAATTATTTTTAAAAGCATTGCAGGTAATTGCCACTGCTCTCATTCCAAACCACTGCTGTTTCCATTCTTTTACCATCACTGATGTAACCCAACAAGTGTCAACAGCAAACATGGGCTGCTTCTGCAATGACTGAATTAATGGAAATAGTGCATTTCACAACAAGCAGCTCACCCCTATCAATGGCCATGGCCAGATCTTTAACTGCAATTTACAGGAGATGTTCTATGTTTCCAAGGTTTCTTATAAACTACTCAAACATCTGGGTACCTTCTAAAATAATTGGTCTGCAGGGTGTGGATTTTATTCATCTTTTTCACTGGGGTGGATTGGCCACAAGAGTCTTTAAAACAATGGTAGAAAAAAAAAAATTGCTGAAGCTGGGTCTCCTGAAGAATTTCAGAAAGATCAAATTAGGCCAAAACCTCTAATTCTGGTTTCAGTGGGGTCCCTTTTTAGTAGGAGTCCTTCTAGCAGGGTCCCTCCTTTAAAAGAGAAAGGAAATTAAAAATGAAAAACAGCACTGGGGAAAAGTTAAGCGTGTACTTTAAACTCACACATGCCAGGAAATTTAGAGTTAAAGGTGAAACTCCACCCTAAAGGGTTCCATACTGGAGGTATTTCAGTGAACAAACGTAACGTGTTCTGAAATGCAAAGACCCAGTAGGGTGCAGAAGGTATGGAGTTTCAGCCTTCACTCCAAATTTCCTGGCTTTTCGGAGGTTTATTGGAGTTTCATACCCTAAGCATTTAAGTACTCCAAGAAGTTTCCTCAGTGCATCTCACCCTGATCCTTTTGGAAGCTGAAAGCAAGCACCCTGATGGTGTAGCCACCCATCCATTATTAATGAACCTGAAAACAACTTCTTGCAAATTTATGGTAATTTGGAGTGCTGAAATTACATGCAAACTAGGTAGTTTCAGTTGAGTTACCCTGAGAAACTTCAAAATTGCAAATCTACTCCGAACCAAACAGAAGGACAGGATTTCACTGACCCCAGCAGAGCACGTGCTCCTAATCTTCCTCCACAGTATGTGGGTCCTGGAACTCTGTGCCAGCCAGGGCTGCGATGGAGCAATCACGGAATTGCTTCTGACAGCAGTGGTTTGTATTCCTGGTCTAAACACTCTGCCGTGTTGTGGGGTGAGGATAGATCCATCCTACTTCTCAATGAATCTGGCTCTAAGGGAGGAAACATGACTGTGGCTATCAGCATCACACTTTTTTACAGCACAGCTTTTATGAACACGTTGCAAATATTGAAGTGGTTCCTGCATATCTCAGTAGCCCTGACAGGTCTGTTTGAGGCTCTGCGTCACTGCATCTCCTCAGAGCTCTACAGAAATTATGACTGGCATCTCTCTGTAGCCTCTCCATCCTTCTCAAGTCACCCACAAACAAAGTTTTAGGAGTATTTGATGATTCCAGTGAGTGTCTTGACATACATCTAATGGAGAAGACATCGCACGTAGTGTGAAATTGGCCTCACCTGTTGCTCTGCACAAGCACGTCTTAGTGGTGGGCAGGTACAAAAGTGATGAGACAGCTCCACACTGTCCTGATCCTGGGGTGTTTGAGGGACAATTCATTCACTTCAATTAAAAGAAGATAAACCAAGACATCCACTCATTTTCCCCAGCCCACCGCAAAAAAAGCCCAGCTGGAGTACTGTTCGCCCAAGTCCAGCAATCCACGACAGAGGCAGAGTCAAATGCACCCTGTCCATGGGTGCTGTAAATGGAACGTGGTGGAGGTGGCTGCTCTGTATTTCCCCAAGGGGCAGCTCTTGCTTGCAAGAATTGGACCTAAATCCCTATCAGAAAAGAAGTCTGAGGGGTAGAATGGGAATTGCAAATGTAAGTGTTGCACCTGGTTAAGTTTGCCACAGAATTATACTGTGCATCTTTTTAGTGTGAAAGGTGCACCCTCCTGAATTCACACAGGAGGTTCAGTCCCCGTTAATTAGAAACACAAACGTCACCACACAACCGCAGCTGAAGACAAGTTGTACACAAATGGCTACGGGAGAAAACCAGGGGGATTAATGCAAGGCCCCACAGCTCTTGAAAGAGGCCTGCTGGACATGATCAGACTGTGGGTCTGTGTGAGAGATCGTACGATTTGAACAGATCAGCAAGGAGAACAAACCAGCTCATATACATGGCCACACTGCAGAGTGTGAGACGGGATGAGCTCCACCTCCTTTGCTTAACCAGAGGCTGGTAAGGTGTTGTGGAAAGCATCCATGGGGCAGCTGGTCCTAGAGGATGTGGTGCTGCCCAGCAGCAAGGGGCAAATTCAATCCCTGTCAAATCTGCAGACTCTGCACTTGCAAATCTTCCACGTGAGGTTTCAGAGACAAACAGGTCTGCATCAGCACTGGGGTATAATAATACTTTAATCTGTTGTCTCCCATGAGGATTCTTAATGATCTCTGATAGTTTATTCCATAGATTTTATAGGCCCCCTTCATCCCAAGCATCCTGCAGTTTGACCAGACAGTGATCTTTTTCCTTAATGGATAACATCCATGAAAGAAACCATGAGTTCTATGAGTCTTGGGGAAAAAATGTTTCTTGAAAAAAGCTGTTGGAAAAGTTGACTGTGGGTCAAGCTAAATCGAGCAAACTCCTACTGTTTCTAGGGTGTGCAATCGTATAGAAATAGTTTCTTTAGCACTGCAGTCCTGTCTGTATCAGAATTCAATACTAGACTTATAAATGTCAGTTGCTAGCATGGGAACAGATGCAACTCCTCCCAGCTGATTAACATCCCTGACATCTGGAACAGAGGACAGAATAAACAGAGAGAACAGAGGATTTCCTGTTGGGACTCAGCTTTTGGGTGACAACTACCAAGATACAGCAGCTCCGTCCTTGACAGTGTTACTCTTCGCCTTCTAAACAGCCCTGGAGCTGCTAATTAAAGAACTGGACATTTAACACTGAATCCCTAGACAAAACCTCAAGTATTTGCTATATGTCTGTCTGATACCTGTGTGAATGCAGGAATCCTTGATGTCAAGAGCTGCACAATGGTCTTTTCGTGGCAGGGGATTAAGTTCTCAAGCTCCCGGAATTGAAGAGCTTTGATGAATTTCTTCTGTTCTTTTTAGTGTTTAGGATTAAGTGGAAATTAGTCCTTTATTGGGAATCAACGAGTGTTTCTTACAACTCTAGCTCCTGGAAAAGGGCATTCAGTGTGCCTCCCTCCTCCAGAGTAAGCTGACCATATTTTTCAAGTACGCCTCATGAAGAGATTTCCAGCAGAAGGGAAGGAAAAGAGGTTGATCTGATACTCCGTGGAAGAGCCCTGAAGTGCAGCTCAGTCACCTGTCTGAGGCTGCCCTGGGCTATGCGTTTGCCACCACCTCCTCCTTCTGATGCTACTGCTTTGGCCCACAAGCCACAGCCCAGTGTGTTCATACAGAGCTCTGTCACACCCACTGCTGCTCAAAACCACTATGGAAATTCCTACAAATGTGTCAGACATGTATTTTGAGTCTAATTTACGTATGCCTGGAATGTGCCAGTGCCCTTAACCCTGAGCGAGCCGATGTGACACGATACGAACAGAGCTGAACTGTGCAATACAAGTGCTGGAAAAGGACACTCAAGAGGGTGGGATCAGCAGGGCACTGGGCTCCAGCTCTCAGGGAGGGTTGGAACTGGATGATCTTTAAGGTTCCTTCCAACCCAAATCATTCTGTGGTTCTATGATTCCTTGGTTTGGTGCCAACCTGGGTTTGCTGCAAATGGACCAGAGCTTGTACAGCTCATCCTGCCCCTCACTGAGGTGGAGCTGAAGGGCTGTGAGAGCCTTCGGGGCACACGTGGATGTTGGGAAAGTCTGTCCCCAGGTCAGTTATTCTGGGGGGATTTCCAGCAAGTATTTGGTAGGCCATAAGGATCGAGGGAGTTTGAAGAGACTCCAATACTTTTACTGCTTCAGGACTTTCATCAGCGTTTTCCTAAGAAGGCACCGAGGGGAATGCTTCCTTATCTGTCCATGAAATCCTGTGGTGAAGCCTGATGTGCAAGCCCAATATTACATAAAAGGAACGTCTCAGTTAACCATAGGATGGTGCAAGAACTCACCACATCAAATGGCATTTACCGAGCATGATTTCCTATGATCCTTTGCTGCTTCTTTCAAGTTCTTTGAAAAGCAGCCATGGTAGGTGCCATGAGCTCAAAGTCTTCCCTGTTTTGTAACCAGCAATATACCAAATAACACAAAGAATAAGTCTTTCTGGCAAGGGTGTTTATTCTTGCTCCTTCCCTTTGTATTGGGCCAGACTGTATGATCTTAGCATGTTCTAATTTCCTGGAATTGCAGAAAAGCAGAACAATATTTGTAAACCTTCTGCTGGGAAAAAATACATTTTGTCCCACTCTCATGAAATTAATAAAAAGAAGTGAGGCAGATATTCTTGGATAAAGCCTGCTGTGTGGCTAATGATAACCAGTCCTTTGTTTTTTCCCTGCAGGCTATTAAAAAAGAGGAGAGACAATCTAGTTGGTACCACAATGTTTACAGCCTTTCTGCTGAGCAGCTCTGAGAGCAGAGTCCCCATTCTCAGTGCTGGCCCTCTGACAAATTTAAATGTACTTAAATCTCTGCCACCTCACTATGGCACAGAACATCGGCTTTTTGGAGTTAAATATTTTCGGAGAGGTGCCACAAAGACAGGCAGGAAACAGAAGAGAAACCAACCAGCGGTGCTGCTGGGATCAGCTCTGCAGTCACCACAGCTGCACCACCATAGTGACTGGATGACACCATCAAAGTACCTGAGCCCTTTGTCCAAGGTGCCCAAAAGGATCACAAGAAAATTGTAACACAGATCAGAGGTGTCTTGGAATTGTTCCAGTGGTATCACTTAGTCACAAAGCGCCTACAGTGTTTTTTGTATCAAGGCTCAGAGCAACTCTGTTCCAGGATGGAGCTTCATGGACTGGGACTCACGATCAGAAGAAGGAAAGTGGCTGGGAACAGATACATCATCTTTTGGGGATAAAGAGGCACTGCAGAGGGTTCCTGTTTATTACAGCATTAATCAAGCATTAGCACTTTTTGGTTGGTTCCAGAGGACAGAAGTATTTAATTAATAAGCTCTGCTTGGTGAACAGCTGGCTGCAACTGCTAACTGAGAGTGTGGAAGGAACAAAGCCCAGTACCAAGGAAGACTCTGAAAAGTCTTTACAAATAAAGCTCAGGAAACTTTATATTGGTACCATTTCATCTTTCTTTCTTCGCTCCCTTTCCTCACCAGATTGGAGGATATTTTCCCTTTCTTCTGCTATTTTTGCACTAAACTTTGGCAAAGGAAATACCTGAAATGAGATGTGAGTTCTCCATGGCTGCAATGTCTTCACTGCTGTGGTGCAAGGCCTGCACTAGAGGGGACTGAGGACTCTTGGCCAAGGGAAGCAATGACAAGAGGGGCTGGGGATGCAAAATGGGCCCAGATGGTGCCAACCAGATTTTGACTTAGTCACTAATTGACATGGAAATCTCTCTCTCAGGGAATGATGCTGACAGCAATACCGAAGTCAAACACAGGGTTTGAATCTTCGCCCTTGTAGTCAGTAAAGGCTTTGCTGCCAAAATCACTGCCCTAAACCTGTATTTGTTAGCCTAAATACCCAAAGCAGTGTAAGTCGGGCTTACAAACGTCAGTGGTAAGTCCACAGACCTAACTGCTCTATTTTGCCTTACTGAGTACAAACACCCATCATAGTGGTGAGTTTGAGCTCAGCCAAAGCACATCAGCCACCAAATAAAGGCTCCAGAGAGATGGAATTTCTCCTACTGCCCTCTGTGGTTTCATCGCCAATGATCAATGCTGCGAAGATAAATAAACTGAATCTATCTGTTACCCCAAAAAAAAAATTTAAAAAAATAAAATAAAAAAAAAATCTTTGGAGCATCTCTGGGTTTTCTGAGGCTCTAGGCTGTGGAAGAGGATCTTCAGGCCTCCCTCACTATTTCAGGCCAAGAGAAGGTTTTTCTCAAGTCAAAATAAACCTGTAGAAGATCTGTGAGCTCAAGGCCATGAGATGTAAATCCTCCAGGCAAGCTGAGCCAGGTGGTTGTCTCCAAAAGGAACACAAAACTGTGCATGAAAAGCAACTACACCGTGCTAAGGTAACTTCAAATTTTGTAACTCAGTGTCTTGCTTGGGCTTGTGCAAGCACAGTCTGTGCAGCAAAAAGGCTTCATTTGAAATAGAAACATTTCTGTACCTCAGAATAACATTAAGACATGGCCTTAAATCTATGAAATGTAATTTACAAGGTTTTTCTTGTTTCATTTTATATGGGCATTATGCTGGTCACAGAACAAGTGATAAAAGGGTACTATCAGATTAAAAATAATGTATTTTTTCCTAAAAATTGTAGTAGTTGCTATAACTTACACCTCGAGTTCTCAGAACTACAGTGTTAAAACAATCCAATTTGCATTATGCCTTTGATGATATTTGCTTAGTTGCGTTCCTCTCCACTTGAACAATATTAAAAATTGGTATTTTTCCTTTCAGTGTTTTCAAGCATTAATATTTAAAGTAATTCTTCATTTGAGCTTTGTTCACTGGTAACTGACTGAAGTCAAACTGAGCTAGAAGGATTTTTCAAACAAATACCTCACTGAAGTAAAAAAAAATTGGCTTTTCTTTCCAACTTAATTATGTGTATTTAAAGCTCCAGTAGAGCTGATAATGTTGTTTAAAAACTTCTCTCTATTAAGGAAGCTATAAATATAGCCTGAATTGCTGCAATGGAAGGGACTCCTGAAGAGCACATACTTTCCTTCTTAACCTGAACTTTAGTTTTGGGTGTTCTGACCATTCAGAAGTTTCCCCTCTATGGCTCCATGAATTCCTAAAAAAGCTGTAACATGGAATGCAGACAACAGAATTTCAGCTTTAACCTTCATCTTTTCTGTGCTTATATTTCTAACTCATTCACAAGAAACACTTTATTACTTAAACTGTGTTTAATTTGCCTGAATTTGGAGTAATTGTAGGTACGTGGTACCCACCTGGTGCGAGTTATTCAAGGATGCAACTCTTCAAACTGCAGCCCAAGCAAGCCTTAGTTGAGGAGCTGAGGATTTTATGAGCTCACATCCACCTACAGAAAGTTGCCTTGCCATGAAGTGGCATTACCCCTGTTTTCATTTATATGTAGAAAGGGGCACAGAAGAGTTTCATTACCCACCCAGTGTGTGCAACAGGAACCTGGTACCCACCTCCCTCCTCACAACCCCCAGACTCAGCTGCCCCTCCACAGCAGTGCCAGAGAGAGCTGTACACAGCAGTAAGAGTATGGAATTACCTGCCTACCTTCAAAGAAGTGCTACAGAATTAAAGTCTACCTAAGAGTATTCATGTTCTGTTTCATGCCCGAGGGCCTTTTCCCTCTCCAAATACACATGAGCTTTCCATGACATCCAATCCCCACTCCTCAGAGTCTGGAGTTAAAATAAACTGTGCACTGTTACAATATGCTGCTCATAGCCAGCAACTAATGGGTCTCTCAAAATTGGCTGCTTCAGTCTTTAGCACAGATTTTCTTTTGCCTGGCTGGAGAATACCAGTTCGGGGGTAAGACACTGCTGAGACCATTACTGAGATTGCATTTGGAGAACTGCAATGTGAGCCAAATACTGAGAAAAAAATAAATTCATTAAACTCCAAAGCCCATAATAGCAACAACGAAAGGGTTCAACAGCCAGCAGACTGATCGATACCTAGACAGATATTCATCAATATGATCATAAAAAGAAATTGCCTACCTGTAAGGAGAATATGGGTCAAAGCAGGTCTTAGTGACTTCTGTTATCTCTGGGTTGCAGCACTCCCCCCCATCGAAGTTGTACCTCTCGTAATTACAATCCATGTCACACACCCCGTTCTGCTTCTTCTTGTTGAAGAGCGTGTGGCGGACGTGCCGGCAGTCCCCGCCATCGTACCCCGTCAGGGTGTGGTTGCACTCGGGGTCACAGTTCTCGTCCCCAATCTTGCTGATGTCGCAGTTGGCCAGGATGAGTCGGTGGCGAAGGGAAGAGTTCTTCACCTCCAGCACCTCCAGCTCCCAGGTGATGTTGTAGCGGCTGAAAGCCTCGTTCAGGTGCTGATGCTGGAACTCAATCTGCTGCTGGCTGACGGTGGGGTTCTGATGTTTGTCGTCGTACAGATTCACCACACGGTAGCGCACGGTTTTGTTGCGGCGGAACCTGGGAAGTTTGTTGTAGCTGGCGATGACGTCCGTGTTGTCACACACTGTCTGTCCGCAGAGAGGAGGGTCCAGGCTGGTGTCCAGCAAATAGCCGTGGTGGTAGCTGAACTTGGTCTGAGGGCTGCTGCCATCCTTCATGGGAGACCAGGTGCTTTTCACATTCAGTAAACTGTCTTGAAGAACGAGCTGAGGTAGGGGCGTGTCTTGCCTGTGAATCACCTGCTCCATGTCCAACAAGATCTCCTTTTGAGACCGGGCTGTCCTCCAGAGGCTGAAGTGCTCCACGTAACCCCGATAGTTCTGGTTCAGGGCGTTTCCTCCCAGCATGAGCACCTTGCACTTCAAGGTCAGCAGGCTGAAGATGCTGCCCACTTGCTCTCCGCTTGTGGCCACCTGGGCACCGTTCACGTAGAGTCTCATCAGGCGCCCGTCGTAGGTGGCAGCCAGGTGCACCCACTGGTTGGGGAGGTAGCTGCGATGTGCTGCAATGGTGGTGACTTTGCGAGCACGGTCCGTCTTCAGCGAGAAGAAATAGCGGGGGTCTCTGTTCCCCTGGTCACTGACGGTGTTAATCCCCAGGACCCAGCCTCGGTCACGGGAGGTGTAAGAACATTTGTCATACAGTCCTATGTGCCCCCAAAAGAGAAATATGAATAAATAAGGATGACAGAATGAAGGAATTAGTCTTTAAATTGTGTAAATATATCTCTCTAAATGTATATACACACACTCACCTACATCTGCTAGACAGTTAGTGCACAAAGAAGACTTTAAATCATCTAGTGCACCATTGTGGGAGGTCATGTCAAGACTTCCTATTAAAGGTAAAGATTTGCCACTGGCGTGTACAAATGGGATTCCCCTTTCCTGACCAAAGCCCAGAACTTTTCTGCAAATTCCTATCAGCAAGATGTTGGACTGTGCATTTGGTTCTTCCCTTCCCTCAAGCCATTCCTCAGTGGCTGAAAATAAAAACAGTCTTGAGAACCAATCCCTATTGATGTCACTCATCCCTCGTACCCCTGAACCCTCTATCTAATAAGGTCCAGAAGGGAAATACAGACAAAATCTAAATTCTCTCAAATTCAGTGTTCTTTGAGAAACACTGAGCAGCTGCAGTCATCTTGATAAGTTCAAGCGCACAAATCCTACGGAGAGTGAATGGAACGTGTTCGGGCTGCCTTCAAAGTCATACCCAATAAAAACCAGTAAGCACATGGCATGCACTGGTATACACCACACTGGGAAAGGACAAGGAATACACACAGACGGACATCCACAGAAAATGGACCTTCAGAAAGATTCCTGCCCCCTCACAGGCACACTTCCTAACAACTCACTGCACCGTGGAATGATTTCTCTCCCAGCCAAACTGTGGGTCCATACTTAGAGCTCTCTCAACCAGCCCTCAGACAGCTCCAAGCAGTGGACAGAGCACACTCCTCCCCACTTCGAGACATAAGGCTCGGTGAGTTAGAGACAGACATTTCCATCCTTCAGTTCTCAAAGGCCAAGGGCTGCAGGGACACCCCTCAACCAAAAACAAAATCATTGGAGCTTTCAGCACCAAATGGCCTTTCTACTATCAGCACACAGAAAACAATCCTTCCCCAGAGCCTCCACTTCCAAAAGCCTAAAGGAAAATCATAAATCTCTGACAGTTCAGTCCTCGTGAAAAGACTAAATATCCCCTTACCTCACCCCTGCACCCTCACCCTCCCCTCACTACAACCAAATAACATCTTCTGCTTCTGACTAAGTTGCTCAAGAGCCATCTGTTAACAATCACTCATTAACAGTGCAGTCTTGTCTAGTATCAACAGAGCAAAGGTTACAGGAGCATTCACTGTATTTTTCCTCCCCTTTCCCAGCACCCACCTTCCCCCCTTCTCCTCACACCCTGCCCCTCTCCACCTCCTCCCCCTGTAAAAAAACTCTTCTGATGGGAAAGTTAAAAACATTTAAACGGGCCTTTTTTCTGCACGCTGGTATTTTGCTAGGGACTCTGAGCTCCCCCTTTTCCTGTTTCCTTTGGAAGAGAGATCCCAGGGTTCGGAAGGTAACGTGTTTATTCATCTGTAGGGCGCACTCAGTTCAAAACCTTTTCAAGACCAGCTTCTGGTTTATACTGCTACTTCTGATCACGAGAAAGGAGAGGAGGAGAACCAGGCAAGGAAAAAACAAATGTGCTAAAAAAAAAATGACATTTGCTGGGACGGATATTTACCCGAGGAACTTGTGATACGAGAGCCAAAGCTACCAATAACCTTTTGGAGTCTGTTTTTGAAGCGTTTTTAAGTTTTTCTTTATGGAATAAATACTTTTACAAAGCATTCATTTTCAGATGGATGAGAGCCCATAAAAGTCTACATTTTTATGAATCTCAAATGAAGGTATTGTCCAACGATAGTGGGTGGATAATACTGCAATGAATAAGAAGACAGCTTGCAAGACAAGTCCCTCTCCCAAATAAGTCATAAAAATCTCAGCTTATTGTAATAAGACCATTATAGCTGATCAGGCATTTTGTAAGAGAGTTTTTGCCTGCCAAGAAATGCCAGCATGGTGAGAGAAGAAAAAGTGATGCAGAAATGGGCTTGTCCCAGCAAATCCCTCTGAGAATCTGCGTGTCTTCAACATGGCCTGGGGAACCCCTGGGACTCCCTGGGCTGTTGTGACTGAGGCACAGAAGGACAACTCATCCCTGCCACAATCCCCACCATCTCCAGTCTCCTTTGCCATCCAGTGACCAAATCCTCCAGGTTTGTGGATCAAAAAGCAGCTGCATACACAGAAGCTGCTCCACCTGTTTCTTCAAGTGTCCAAGATCCCCATGGTTGGATGGACAGCTGGAAGTCCTGGAACAGGTCTCCAGTTCCAGGAAAGTCCACCATACAGTCTTTAAGGGTCAAAAATTTTTGCCCTTTACACTGACTGGGGCTAGAAATATTCCCCCAAAGAACTAACAAATTATTGCGGGAGGGAAATCCAGTTTCCCAGCCAGCACTTAAAGAACATCTTCCTCTCTCTGAAGTGCTGCATGATGCTGGTGATTGACCTCGGCTGAGCATGAGGAGCTGCTGGAGGAATACTACAGAATAGTAGCAATCCTCTCTTGCCTTTGAGCCTTTAAACCCTGATGTGATGCAATGTGTCTTGAGTTGGGCTCAAACAGCTGCCATCAATTCAAAATTTACAGGGAGCCAAAGGAGGGCAGAAAAAGAAAAAATCCAGTGACAATAGGGACACCACTGAACACACCAGTATGAAAGCTGCTCAACTAAAACGCTCTACTATTCCAGTTCCTTGTGTTTTCTAGTTTAGGGCAAAGGTCATTACTGAATCCTTATGCCACGTACAGTATTCTTTTCTCAAACTTCTACTATTGCAAACATCCAACTCTTGATGAAAAGATGGATTGAGCATGAGCCTTTCAGCAGCAAGAGTTGTTTTATTCTTAAGAGAAAGGAAAAAATGTAAAAAAAGGGACAAGAAACCCACACTCCCTTGTGCTGGGATAAGAAACCCAACTCCCTTGCAAGTTGTACCAGCTCTTTATGACCCTGTTTTGCTTGAATGCTTCACCTATTTTCCCAATCCTTCACTTTACTTTTGGCTTTGGACTGAGGGTCCTCCGGCTAAGGGAGTGTCGCTTTTCCGTTTTGTCCCCAGCACAATGAAACTAATTTCAGATGGGACACTGGATGTCATAATAAAAGAATTTATTACTTCTTCTATGACAACTAATAAGGGCAAAGCCATTGGAAGAGGGACATGTGAAATCATTGCCAGAACTTCTGAAAACTGAGTAATTTGATGTTTTCACAATTTATTTCAATTTAGTAAAAGGTTCCATAGCCATGAGTTATTTCTCAGACATAATTAAGAACATTTTAAACAAGAAGAGGCCTCTTTTACCCCAAACAAGGCTGGTTTTGAGCAAAATCACCCCACATAATGGTTGACACTCCAAATTTCAAGTCAGCTGTGACCACAACGAACATTTACATGAAAAATATACAGAGTTTAGATTCTCATTTACACTGAGAATTCTTTACAATAATGTGGTAAAGGACATTTTTAGCTACTTAATATCTCTTTACCAACCAAAGAGGCCTCATGGTAAATGAGACTCAAGCCAATAACTGAAAAACCACAATTTGGCGAATGTGCCTGAAGTTCCTGAGCCAAGAAATGGTGTGAAATAAAACTGATGTTTGTTTTCCCCACAGCAATTAGAGTAAAAAAATATGCACGAGTTTCATACAGCAGCAAACAATTTTCTTCACTTCTGCTTGCCCTGAGTTGCTAGAAAGGGATGGAGCTCCAGCTGAGGAGAACACTGACAGCCCTTCTTACTCCTTAGTCTGAATGATTTTTTCCTTGTAAAGCTCTTGTTCCTGAAGCCCAAGGGATTGGAATGGAATTTTATATTTAATTTTAAAAAAAAAGAAGAGGTGCTAATTCAGCTTTCCAGCAAGAGGCACTGGTAGCTTCCCCTCCCCACAAAGGAGTGAGTCACTTCTCAGAGGACTCTGGAGAAGTGCATGAACAGAGGAAGATGCCACATTCCTTTATGCTTGGCCAGAGACAGACTTCAATGGCCCACGAGGCTTCTTCCAGTCCCATGATGTTTGTCCCTTATAGGAAAAGTAAATTCCTAGGCATCAAAAGAGCGGGGAAAGCTGGAAAATTCAACTGCAGCAGCCGCAAGCCAAAAGCCAAACATGGAAAATGAGAAATACAGTAATACATCCTCCCTCTTTTCTTTTACAAGCGAAATCTCAGTTCTCTGGTTACTGACCCACAAGAGCTCCACCATCACTGTCCATCTGACCTCTTCCAGTACCCCCTAACCAATGCCAGCATTTATGACCCACATTGTTTTCAGGACTTTTCTGGGGGCTGAAATTGAGCCACATCCTCATGTGGGCCCTGAGCACTGGGGCAGGGTTTGGCAGCATGACCACAGCATGGAACATCAGCTGCTGAACTTGTGGGAGACAGTCCTGGGTGAGGACAGGAGGCATTGCTGTAACTGGGATGGGAGCAGAGGAACAGGAACTCACAGCTGGAGGCTGCTGGAGCCAGAAGTAGCCCTCTGTGGGCAGAGTTTGACAGAAGAGAGGCTGGACTAGCCTATGCAAGCTGCTGTAACCACTGTAATCTTATAAATAACATACTCCAGGGCCTCCCTCCCTCACTTCAGTGCCATTTCTTATGTCTGGATAACAGCAATCTTTGCAGCAACCAACCAAGCCACAGAACAAACTAAGAATTTCATTCTTTGCGCAGGAAAAGTTTCCTCGCTTTGCTGAGCAATGGGAAGTGGAGGGGAGGGAGAGGGGGGAGGGCAAAAGTAAAACTGAAAAAAACCCCTTGTTATGGTTTCATTTCCAGGAGAGCGAGGTGGGGGAAGGGGAAGACGGAGGTCAGTTTGACTTTGAACACATCAGGTGCTGGGGAGCCGTCAGAGCCGCACGAGGCGGAACGGAAAACAGCGCCCTGCACTTCTGAAAGTTGGCCGTGCCTGTTTTGCTGGGAGACTCCAACCAGAGGTGACAGGACTCAGTTATGAAAGGGGAATTTAGGTCAACAATCAAAGCTACAGTCAGGGGGCCCAAGAACAGGGAGCTAAAGGTTGGGGCTGTTTTTTTCTTTAGCATGCTTTAATCGTTTAGTATCAAAGCGCAGAAGAACGCTTGAAAGAGCAAATATTCTACAGGAACCTATAGAAAGCTTTTATCTGTCCAGAGGAAAATAATTAAAACCGACAGATTTGGGTTAAGTATCCCCATGTTCCATGCAATTGGATAAGTCAGTGAAGATCCACTGGAGCAGTTCTTGAGTCCTGCACTGGATATTTCATGGTATGACGTTGAACCCAATACAGTTTTACAAAGGGGAGAAATAATCTCTCCTTTCCTTTGCCGTGCTTCCCCCAGCCCCCGCTTCCTTCCACAATAGTTAAATAATTCAAAGTCCAGAGTACTTAAGGCAGCATCTCTGTCTATACCATTTCCAACACAGCTAAGAGGCCTCCTGAGGTCACCCCCTGAGACAAGGAGCGGTTCAAGAAAACCACCTGAGGCTTGCTCAGGTGGCAATCTACTACTTAAAGAGCAAAAAGGAGATGTTTGCTGCTGCTATCAATCTAGCTGAATTCACACCAGATATTATCATTTACAAGCTATGCCAGAGGATTCAGATCTGAGACAGAAGGACGGAGTCCTTTTTTTTCTGCCATGAAAGACAAGAACTTCATCGTGTAGAAATACAGAGTCTAATACAGCCATGCCTAATTAACACTGAGAATTTAGCCCAAGGCTCTTTAATATCAAAATCTTTATATCAGTGTAATTTAGCATCAAATTAAGCATATATTCTGTACTGTTTCTCAAATTCCCAGTCACTCATTTGCTCAATGAGATACCTCGAAGTCTGAAAACAGGGAGGTGAGAACGACTACAACAGCAAGACATGAATTTATAGCGGCTGGTTAGTTATGAACATTACATAAATCCTTCCCTTTTGATAACAAAATCATGTGGGCTGCAAGAGAGCAGCCACTGGCACGGACAATCATATTAGTGACACTCCACTGAGCCTATTGTGGGAATACACCCGCTAACAGTATAGAAGAGCTTACTGCAAATACATCTGGTAGGCTGGGCTTAGTGAGAAAGTACAGATTGTGAGGGGTTTGAGGTGTAAGTGAACACACAGCACTGTAACCACAGGGCAGAGGAGGAGCTGAGTCCTCGCAGTGTTAGAACAGGGCCAGCCCTGGGCTGGGTATGGCTTTTCCAAGGGCTCCCTCTCTACGGCCTCAGCGTAAACAAGGGGTAGTGGGAAGGTTTGCTCCTTATCTAGATCTCCTTAAGCATTTCACAATAAAGCTGCAGGACCACTGGAGACTGGTGCTTGGTGAATAAACTGTTTATGATCTAATAATCAGCTTTAGGCCGCCTTTTAGGTGGACAGAAAAATGCACATCCTTCACAAGGGTCAAACTTCAGTCCCTGCTATGAAGTCTGGGATCACGGGAACATTCCAGACAAGGGTAAGGATCCTGTAATATCTGCAAAACTATTTATTTCTCCTGCCTTGTTCTTAGAAACAACTGAATAATTTTGGATGAAGCTTGGAAAACCAGTATGTGTCCATGTTATTAGAGATGATTTTAACACACACAGGCATAGGAACAGTGAAGATAGTAGAGACGAGCTTCCCTTGGATCCTGCTTAAATTCAAACTCTGATGTTCCGTCAGGGAATCACTGCTGTATGTCACAAATACGGGAGCCTTTGCATCCAGCTTTATTCAGTCAAGAATTCAGGTTTTTCACTGCCAATTTTAGACACTCTAGTGTAGCCCACTCATTAAAAAGTTGAGTTTAGTGTTTATGAAAACCCAGATACCCTTCAAACATCAGGAGTGGAAAGCCTTCAGTAAGTTTGTTGGTTTGGTTGAAAGGGATCTTCACACACCTCTGAACTCCCAAGCTTATCTCTGCTCACTGCCCAGCAGAACCAGATTACAAATTAACCATCCCATTGTACCCGAGGCAGCTGATTCACCTCCAGAGAAATCCAGCATTAACACCATTCCCACTTGAAAAGCAGGTGTTGCAAAACACATGGATGCACATCAGGAGGAATGCATGGGAACCATCCATCCTTCACAGACACATGCACAGCATGCATAAACCTGAGAAAAAGGGTGTTAAGATAAAGGCACAGCAGCAGAAGGGTCACTCGACTCACAGATGAAGGTACCCATCAATGTTTGGTGGAACACAAGTCACCTCTGCTTCCACATCTCCTCTTCCTCCCTGCACGGTTTGCCAAACACTGATTAGCTATCAAAGCTCTACAGAGAAATTTACTCTTGCTCACACTAACACAGAGTGGCTTTCCTCCCTTTTGTAAGAGTTAATGCTTGAGAGCAACCACAGAGTACCTTCTGTGGAAAGAACAGACACGTAAGTACCATAACTTCCAGGCAATCTAAATGATAAAGTGATATTTCTGGGCTCCTTTTAGAAAACAGCAGAGAGAATTGATCATAAACTGGGTCAAGATAGGTCAACATACCTCAGAGCAGATCAGATGGCCAGAGCATCCCAGGAGGAAATACTCTCCTGGAAGGATTACTAGGGGCACATCTGTGCCATCAGATGACCGTGCACAATACCCATCAGCTCACGGGGAGTTCAATATGGCATTTACTTTCAAAATGTGCTTTGTGTCTGACAAGCAGTGCAAGTCAATCAGCTGCGGCAGCGCCCGAGCCCGGAGTGGGGCTGGAAAAACGCCCAACACGCTGCCCTGGACGGCCACAAACACAGGGCTGGGAGAAGTGGAGCTCTGCACACGAGACGGCTTGTGGTGCTGATCAAAACACACAGCCGGGATTAAAGGGGGGACAACAACACAGCTTGTTTTGCTTTTTAGAATTCCCTTGTCTCTGACCTTTACAGCAGCTTTAGGGCAGCGCTGGAACCAGCTGAGCAGTTACTACTCCCAGCTGCAGCCAGGAGAGCTTTTACACCATTGCACAATGCGTGTGTGTTTGCAGGGGGGAGGTTAGGGCTGGAGAACAAAGGAGGAAATCTAGTGGCACCTAAATCAAACATTATGATCAATGAGGGAGTGGGAAGAGAACCTGGGGAGCAGGGACAACCTTACAACCTTTCCAGGATCAGACAGATGGCCAACATCCACATTATTACAGAAACAAAACAAAAACAAAAAATTCCATGAATGCAAACTAGGGCACCCTGCGAGGAGACTGTAAAAATCACATCATGATAGCTTAGACTTGTCTTTGTAATTGAGGGGCATTTCCACATGAAACAGTTCTAGTTATTTAATTGGATTTTGAGAACATTCTTGGGCAGACACTTTCTGAGTGCAAAACTGAGTAGTTCCAGTGCATTTACACTGATTTATACCCTGCAAGGGCTTTGTCTCGTGAAAATTAAATATCTTATTGTAAAAAAATCTTAGATCTTATCCAGACTCAAATATCTTATTGCATCTGGCTTTCCCATATGACTGCATCTTTCCTGTACTAATAGAAACAACTGAGGCATTTATCAACCTTCAAAGAACTGACTCCAAAACAATACACAGAGGAGGAGGCTGCAATAGCAGTGGGGAGAAGAGAGCTGCTCGTGCCTGTTTTCTGCTGTCGCTTGTGAAAGGGATCTGGGCCTTCACTAATCCTGGCTATTTCATGCCTCAAATTCCCTGCTCCATACTTGCACACAAGTTCCAAACCCATACACAAACCACAGAGATATTTCTGCTTTCTAGGAAACGTCCTGCTGAAAAAAACCTGCCTCTCTAACATGATACAACTATTATAGTATGCATTCCAGATAGGCTGGAGTCACCACATACTAACCTAAGTATATAATTTTAGAGCTTTATTATTCTGCTCGGTTTGAATCCAATTTCATTTGTTTTGGTATGATTTTCCTCCTGGAAATACCTGAGCCTGTGTTTCTGCTCTACAAATACCAGTGATCACTTGATCTGTGAGCACAAATAAATAGACATCTAAAAGAAAATTCTCACACAGATACTCATGATGTCTTAGAAGTGCACAGAAACAAATTCACACCTATTAAACCGAAGACTGTAGCTGTGAAAATTCAGCCTTTAGTTCTTAAAGGACAAGATGGGACAGCGATGGGCAAACCTCCAAAAGGTCATAATTCTGCTTCGCTTTCCATAAGTGTTGCCAAAGCCAAATCCTTCTCGAAAGTAATTGACCTTCTCAAGTCTGCAGAACTGGGAGAAAAATGTAAAAGAAACAAGCTACCTTGGAAGATTTTTGGCAATTCTTGTATTTAGCTGAGCAGCAGGAAATATCATATGTCCAACCTTTCTTATGTTATTTCAGCCCTTCTACTTCTGGTTAAATTTGGAAGCAGCGCAATGAAGACTAACAAAATACCATGTACAGGCATGATTTTCTCTGTGCAGGGGCCTATATATACATGTGCACACGGCTTGGAGGGAGCAGACTGGGGTATTTGGAGCGCTTGGCTTAAATTTGAGTTTTGAGGAACAGTCTCCAGCTGGGGATGGATCAAATGAAATGAAATCCTGTCTCAGAACACTAATTACCTTCGACAGGGTTTTGGTCAATGTTTTCCGTTTGCAACTCAGCTCAAGTCACAGCAACAGGTCATTCCCGCATCCTTCATGCCCTTCTGGACCGCTGTTCTGCCCTGAGACTGAGGCAGACCACCCAGCAAGGGGATGGTAAACTAAAGCCACCCCTGTCTTATTCTCTGCTTTCTCATCCACTTTGTTTTTAAGGGCTATCTGCTGTATTGGCTTCACAGTCCTGGCATTGTCAATGATCCAGCTTTCAGAGGGAAACCTTGATTTTGCTCCCCAAAGTCTGGAGGTAAATTCTTGGCATCATTGAGGTCAACAGTAAAGCTCTTACTACCTTCAATGAGAAAAGATTTCAGTCTTGTTTTTCAGGTGGTTTTCCGACAGTGCACTGGACTGTTTCAAAAGGGAGAAGTCAAGTCATTGCTCAGCACATCATTCTGGAAAAAGGTGACAATATCTAAACAGGATTAAAAATATCACGTGAAACAGAGCCTTACAATTCAACTACAGTGATGGTGAGGAAACCCTACAATGAGCTGGAATTATTGTGGTGGTCAGAAATATCCTACCAGCATCAAGGAGAGCCCATAGAAGAGAGAAATTAAGAAGAGAGAAATTAAGAAGAGAGAAATTAAAAGATTTGAAATTGGCATCTTAGTGCTGCTTGTGCTTTACTGTTGGCTTCAACCATTTTTCCAGTAATAGCTGAAAAACCCAGAATACTCTGACATTAGAAGTTCTTAGACACAATATGAGTGACCACTGAATGAATTCCTCTTTAAAGACCTTGTAGTTTGGAAAAACAATTAGTTCTACATTGAAAGCTATAGTGACACATATTCCACCATTCTACTCAGAAAGGTTTTTCAATTACTGACTACTCACAGGGCTAAAACACTGCTAAAATACTCTGTTCTAAAGTTGCTTAGTCTCCATTGGATCAATTGGATTTACTCATATCCTCTATTATTAATTTCCGACCCCCAATTATCAGTTTAATATCCCCAAAACACACATTTAAAGTTCATGGTGATCAAGTCACCTCCTAATCTTCTTGAGTCCGACACTTCAAGACTTGTTACAAACCATATAATTATTGTCACTGCTAATTGTTTTCTCTCTAAATCCTCTTCCACGCAATATCCTTCTTAAACTGCGGGCACCAGAATGGGACAAAGTGCTTTGGCAGCAGCTACTCCAGTGTCATTACAGGGGTAACACAACCTCCCCAGTCCTGTTCAATATCTCCTTGTTTACCCAGCCAGGGATGACTCCAATCCTTTGGCCACAGCCTCGCATTGGCAGCTCACATTTACATGCTTTATCTATTCCAACAGGCAGTTGCTGCTCCACATTCAGCTTCCAGGTGAAAGATCCTTTCCCCGCATCCATCCTTTGTTTGTGACCCGCCGCCCCTCTCTGTATATGAATGACTTCACATTTGGCTTTACTCTAATGCATAGTTTGTGTGTTCTCAGCTTTTGAAAACACCCAACTGAGAGTCCTGTTTTGGTCATTGTTTACCACTCCCTGCACTCTGCAACATCTGCAAATTTTATCAGCACTGATTTTGTTTTCTTGCAGGTTGTTGACAGAAAATATTAACCAGTAAAGAGCCAAGATTGCATTGTGCTGAATAGGAAGGAATGTGGCCAGAGTCGCACTGTTCAGGCAACGGCTCTGTTTTCCAGTGGGGGAAAATAAATACCTGTGATACTCATGAATACGAGCTTACACAAGTCAAGAGAAAGAAGATAGGACAAATAGATAAGTAGGAGATTGGCAAGATGTGCCCTTGTCTTTCTGTTTCTTTGGCATTCCACAATCTCAGTCTTCCCTTTACAGCAGCACAGGAACCCAGCGCAACCCTGGCCAAGAGGACTTCTTGGCTGAGCATTCCAACCTGTTGGTGCAAAGGAGTGGCATTTGTCATTTACAGCTTCATTCATGAAGCACTGCACTAACGACATTTCCTTACCCTTACAAACAGCATTTCTCTGCAGGCTGCTGAGAGCCATTATCCCACCTCTGGAGGTGGAAAGGACAGAGCTGAAGGCACCTCGCAGCAATTGCAGAGCAGCAATTAAACCCCAAAGCAACCTGTGCCCTTCCACTCTGCCACAGAACCAGCAGCTGGAATCAGCAGGAGAGGGAGTCTGCTTCTCTCACACAGGAGTTGCATCACTGCTGAAACAAACACCCTTTCTTTCTCCCCAAGCATCTAATTTATCGCTGAAGGAAATCTCTGTTCTCTTTCTGAAAGCACCAGCCAAAAAGAAACCTCTACCCTTTGCAACTGCCTCTGTTTTCTCCTCTGCCAACTGGTCTCTGTCTCTCCTTTCCTTATAGAACATCTTGTTGCAATGCCCTTCTAGAATAATGTTCACATAAACCCGTGTGCCTGTTCCAGCTTGTCCTGTCACCAGTGTGTGACAAGTGTCAGAGAAAGCCATAAAAGCCAGGCTGTTGGCTCGACGGGGCAAAGGACACCATGTGTTGAACACATTGACAGTTCTCAATAAATAACAGCCCTGCTGAACAGCTGGTTGGATTGCTCGGGTTTGGAAGAATGTTGGCCACATTGCCTACTTTTGTGCGTCCTCCTCAGTGATGCACAGAAGATCCTGCGTGCGGGGAGTGGAAATACATCATTTCCAGAATATACCAAAGAAGAATAAAAAAAGAAAGTATCTGAACACAAGTTAAAATCTTGACTCAAGGTTTATGGCCAATTTTGGACATGCAGAAGTGCAATAAAGTGTTGGTTTGTTGATATAGGTGCAAAAGATGTTCCTCCTGAGGAAGGGGAGAGATGGGCGGTGGTAGGAAGAACTGTCCTAATCTCATTTCCTTCTTCCCTCTCTCTCATGGAATACGTAACTCCCATTTCATTCAGTCTGAGCCCTCTTAAGTCTGAGAGCACAGAAACTGTTCATGGAACAGTTTGGCCTTCACAGTGTGAGGCAAAACACAAGGTTTTGGCAAAAAGGCTTTTGCTTCTCTGCCTCTACCATCAGTGTCTGAGGCTCAGAGAAGAGTTTGGACCAACATTCAGCCTCCTCCTGCTGCAAGATCTCTTCCTCCAGGAGTGCAAGTGCTCCCAGCCCACCTTTGCTGCCAAATCCCAGCCCTGTAGAAACCTCTGGAGAAGAAACACAGCCCTCTTGCTGTCTCATTTTGCCTCTGTGAGATGCAGCTGCTGTTGCTTCCCTCTCTGGCCTGTTCCATGGAGCCTGCAGGTGTTTGCAGATGGCCATTTCCCGGTAAAACCGGTGGTATGCTGATGTTTAAAACAAAATAAAATAAACTCCCAGTGCTACAGCGTCCAGTTGAAGACCACTGCTGTTTGAGCATTGCCTCTGCTGAGACACAGAATGTAAACAGTCTGTTTGATTAAACCTTCCCTAGCAAGAGTACTGTGGGGAATTCCAGCCTTTCCCAGCAGAAGATCCTCTGCTCTTCAATGATTCAGAACTCTTCAAAGGGTAAGAATGAATCCCTCAACTTTCCTGCTAGAAGAAACTGTCGATAGTTACACTGGAATTCTTGGAGGAAGCTCACCAGTGTAAACCAGGTCCATTTCCACCATCGCCCCACCCTGCTCCTTTATTTAACCTGCTCGCAGGCAAAGGGGTTGTGCAACAACTGATAAACTCTGTCCATGCTGCAATGCAAAATGCTCATTTCTGATTATCTTCCCCCCATTGGGATGGGAGGTGGAGAGACCACACTGGAATAGCCTTACAGATAAGACTTGACAGAAGATATTTGTTCAGTAAGAGAAACTGCTCTTTCAACAAAAAGCAATAGATAAGACTATTTTAAACCACCCCATTTTTAAGGTATGGAGATTCTGCCAGCACTGGAGACCTTTTGTAGTACACTTCTAAAGCTTCAAGGCTTTTAGAACTAAAAGTGGGACTACAACTTCCACATCTATTATGTCTGTAAAAGCTCCCTTAGCCCCAATTTCCAAATACACTCCTTATGGAAGAGAGGGAGCTTGGAACAGTGACATGAGGACTGCATTGACACCACACCTCTGCCCAAGTGAGGAACCACAGCCCTGACCAGGCTGCTTCTCTTACTGCCAGAGCTTTCCTTCATCTGATGGTCTTCCTATGCATTTTGAGGGGCCAGAAAGACTTACTAGAGAATCCAATTTTCTCCTGAAAGGAAACAAACACCTAATCCACTCACCTTGTACCTGAGACCAAGGTGCAGTCCTAAAGACACAACCCAGGAGCAGCCACAAGAAAATGGACTATTTATTTGGTTGCCCCTGTGCTGTAAGAGTTTTGTGGGACCTCTGGAACGAGTCAAAAAACAGTCTGTGTTTTCCAGCTGCCGGCACCATTACCGTGCTTTGCTCATGCCCGCGGTGACCACAGCCCGGCGTTACCCACTCCCCTGGGTCCTGCTAACTCCTACCTCCTTAAGGGGTGGTTCTGTGAGAATGATGTGCAACACCAGATGTATCATCAGCCCTGTGCTCAGACTATAGTGGACAATTACCCTTTGGGCTATTTTAGTCCTTTTACAGCCTTTGCGCAACTCAAGAGCAACAGTTTCGCCAGGAGCCAGAATCTAGATTTTGATGTTAAAAAAACAACAACAACAACAACAAAACAGACAAAATCAGTGGATTTACCAAGAAGAAAATCTACAGGGTTACTCAAGAAGTCAACCTCCTTGCTTGGGGTTCCCGAATACTGTCCATGCTGATTTCAAAGCAAATTCAGACTGCTATTTTTCCCCACTTCTTTTGTATTTTCCACAACGATGGGAAAAGATGAGGAAGACACAGAGTTAGACAGACAGGCAAACATCTCATCAAAGAAACTGCTACAAGCAGATGCAGGGTAGGAAACATCCAGCAACCCTGCTGGCTCCAGCCCGCAGCCCAGGCCTGGGTGCGTGGTTGATTTTCATTAACTAACTTTTCTTCCTGTGAACTTCCTCTGAGGGTGTTTGTTTATAAACAGAGGAGGGAATATTATTGCTGGAGATGGGACAGTACAGGCGGGGGTGAAGGAGTTTAGGCCACAAGCCTGGAGAGCAGAGTTCAGGAGTGTTTGTTGCCGGAAACACAAAGGGCTCACTGTAACACTGGTACGTGGCCCAGTTCCACAGTCTGGAGGGATTACGATATAGGTATATGCAGAAAATACTTCAAAAAGCAAAAACAACCCCACATTGTACAAATGTTTCCCACTGCATCACCATAACCATTACACACCCAAATAAAACCACCGACAGCGGTGACGGTGGTTGGAGGTTGTTCTCCACAACATCCACCTCTCAGCTTGGTCAGTTTCCCCATTGCATGCCCTCTGTCTCTGCCCCAAATTCTACACATTCACACGTCTGGAGCAGCCCCCCCCACCCCGATTTCCTCTCCAAATGAGTTACTCTAGGTTTACATTGGTGTGTTCAGCAGCAGAATCTGGCTTGTATTGCTCGCCCTTCCCTCTGCCAAGTATGTTTCAAAACTGTGTGTGTAACGCATTTAGTTAACATTTGCTTTTTCTCTCAGTACTCCTTTTCTCCCTGAACATCTCCATTCACGAGCTACAGCACAGGAGGCTTCCAATTCTTGTCTAGTTTACGCTGAAAATAATTCTCATTAAATTATCACTGGTGAAAGGTGCTGTTTTGACCTCCGAGAGGCTGCTCTGTTTATCCATAAGACAGATGACATGTAAGACAGTAGTAATGCAAGCTCCAGATTTCAACTTTAGCACCTCAGACTTTACAAGCACAGATGCTGCTGCATTCAGAACAAACTCCCGTGCACTGCAGGATGTACATCCTCCCTGGTGATGCTCCTGACAGAAACACTGGTTGTTTAGCCATGAGGGTGTGCACTGGGTGGTGATCCCTCCCCAGAAATCCTCCGGGGCCCCTTCTGCAACCTCTCACCTGGTCTGGATTTAACTACAGGGTAAACGAGTTGTTTTTGTCCTTAATTTAATAACCTGAGATATCCAGAGACAGATTTTCAGCATTTCCTTGGAAGATAAGCAGTTACAACTTCCATGTTTTACAAGCCGTTTCAGCAAGTCAATACAATAATCAATGTGCAGACAGATGAAAAACATCAAAGTATTCCAATTTAAATAGGAGTGCTCTGAACTAAGGGGTTTTGCTGATATTTGCTTTTCTCTCCCATTGTGGGCTGCACACACTGTTCCATCTGAGAAATACAATCATTTGTGTGGATTCAACCATCACCAGCGTGTCTGGCTCAGAGATATGAATTCCAGACCATCTGATTTTCTGCCATCTCCAAAGAGCTCGTGTCACAAATGCCAAGTGCCTTCTTCCCCCAGCCCCGGTGCTGTCACCAACAGGATGTCACCTGGCAGGTGACAGACTCCATCACCATCACTGGCTCACTCCTGCCATTATCCACTGAAGAACCATCAGCAGCTACAAGGAAACATCCTACAGGAATTAGGGCATGGGACTTCACATGGAGAACAACCTCAGCTGAGGAATAACCATTATCATCCCTAAAAAACAATAATAAAAAGTAGCAAAAGGGTTGCTGGTGGGCTTGATTGCTGGCTTTGTCACCAGCACACTGCCACATCCAGGACAAATCAGAGCATCCCTCCATTCCTCAGTTTCCCTGATTTTAAGAGGTGTCTTCTCTCACACCTGAGATTTATCACCATCAGCAGCAGGAAGTTCTGTGGCAAGATCAGGACTATAAAACCATAACCTTGCTGCAATGATAAAGGAAAATAACAGCCCTTGGATACATTAGTACAGGAGAAAAAAACTCCACTCAAAACTAAGCAATGCTGGTAACAGCAAAGGCCTTTCCTTTCCATTTCGTTCCTTGTCTTAAATAAAACAAACAAAATAATGGTGATAAAATCTGTCTCCTCAATCCAGTGGATGATCTTTGTGAATATGTTTCCAACACTAACAGCAGAGAACAGACAAGGAAGAAAACGAAGGAGGAAAGGAGCCTGCAGCTGATGCTCGGTGTCGGGAGCGGGGCTGCTCTTCTCCCAGTTCCATGACGACAGGAGACTCCTGGGAATCAGATGAGGGAGGGGAAGATGGGTCAGAAGAGAGAAATCCATATGGGAAAGTGATTTAAAGCAAACAAAGAGACAATAAATTAGATAAGGAAAAGGAGTAAAAACACAGCAGAGGGGAGGAAGGAGAAGAGATAAAAAAGCCCTAAATATCACCCAAAAGGAAGACTTGAGAGCCCACCAGGCCCCAGGAGGTGCCCAGCAGAGAACAGAGTGGTTTGTTTCTCTAGCACAGCAATTCTTTTGCTTTCATGAGCTGGTATCATATCTCTCAGCTGCTGCTTCACCAGGCCAATTCCAGATGCTTCTCAGTTTCACTTCCCCCTCGCTCCCTCTCTGTGAGAGCGACCGCTCGCTCCTTGTTTGTGCACGGCGAGGATGGATATTAAACAGAACAATATCAATAATTCCCGGAAAATAGGCAAGCCCATGAGCCTGGCTAAGCACACAAGCACACCGCCTGCTTACCCTCTGTTCCCACAGCGCTTCCAACACCAGTTGGCTGAAGCCACCAACCTGTGGCCACCCTCAGAGGGGACACCACCCTCCCGCGGCAAAGACGACAGGAGAGGAGCAGGAAAGCAGCAACTGTGTGGAGCAGGAAGGAGGGAAAGCAGGGGAATCAAGGACACCAGATAGCAGCGGAAAAACCGACACTAGGATGGTGATAAGAGAGGGTGGAGGGATTGGACGGGAAAGTTACGCACTTACATCACCCCGCAGAACAGAAAATGGGAGTGTGGGTTTGGAATGGGCGAGATTTTAACATCAAAAAAATAAAAAAGGAAAAAAGGGAGGGAAAAAAAAGAAGAACGGTTGAAAAGACAGCGGCCAATTTGGGCTTTGTAGTATAGCAAAACCAAATAAACATGTCCCCTTCCTCTGGCCAATTCCTCTGATGTTAGGGCTTCACAGTTTTTCTTCTCTCGTATCCAAAGCAAAAAACGTTGGCAAAATAAAGGATACTGAGGCAAGGACCACAGACAGGTCCAGGCTGTGGAGAAGGGGTGCAGGAAAACTCTCTGAAATCACAGCCTTTTCCAGATCCAGCCAAGCTCAATGGTATTTTTCATGATCTTGACTAGGTTTAGGATCAAATCCGTGCTTCCTGTGTAACCATGAACCCAGACCCATTCTACCAAGGGATAATAGACCTTCACTTACGTTTGTTCACTTTTAACTGTGATACACAATTACCCTCACCTGGTGCTGCCAAACTTATGGATGCTCGAGAGTCCTCAAATTGTTCTGATGTCAGCAAGGATAGCAGAAAGCAAAATTCTGTGGTAAGATATTCACTCCTGTTCTCTTTTTACCTCGCCTTTTTGAGTTCTGCTCTGCTCCTGCTCAGAGTAAGAGTACTTTAACTTCATGGATGGCTTTGGGGAGAGTAAACTTTATAATAGGCACTAACATCAAATCAAAGCAGTTTACAAGATGTGCCACTTGTGTCAGAATATGTGGGGAAATAAACAAGCTGCTCCTCCTTGATCATTGGAGTTTAAATGCTCTATTGATCTGGGAAGAAAATCAAAGGTGCTTTGGAAATGGTGTGTGTGTGTGCATGCATGCTCACAGCAGAGAAAATGAAGAAAAATGTGGAGAAACAGAGAAAATAGCACAACAAGCAAGTATTCCTTCCCCACAGAAAGGTGAAATAAAATCAAGAATCACATCCAGATGTCAGCAACCCCCAGGTGGGGAAATGGGCACAGAGCAATTGAAGGGTGAGGTCGGGGGAAAGGTACATCTTCATCTTCAGAAGCCTCTTTTTTGGGAAAACAAGGAAACAAAATGGGGAGCACGGCAACTGTGCCCAGAACAATGCATGAAGCAAATGCCCAGAACCCAGGAAATAGAAGAGTCCGATATATTTTGCACATATGAAATAGGAAGATTAATATATATTGACCATGTAAACAGTACTAGATGAAAAATTTGGCAGTGTTGAGAGAGGAGGGTAAATGAAGAAAAAGATTGTATTAGACTTGCTGATACACTTGAGAGAAAAAACATAGAGGATTTTGATCAAACAAGTATTTTCTGATGCATTTTCTCAATAACCTGGAATATAAGATGTGAAGAAGTAAAAACGCAATCAAGTGAAAGCGTTCATTCCTGCTACAGCAGGATGTACAAACTGCCATAAGGGCTAAGACCAGAGAAGGGTGGGAAATGTTTGATAAAATATTTTTCTCAGGAAAAGAGGAAATTAATCAAAACAGACTATCTGTGGGAAAGGATCAGTTTTGGCAAATATTCCAACTTAAAATTTCAATAGAAGTTTCATAACTGTCAAAACACCTGATTCATTTTAACTCTCTGAAAATAAGAAAGTTGATACCTTTTACCAGCCATTGTTTTTCTTTCTCATACTTAACAGTTTTCTAGACCAATGTTTTGGATTTTAGGTACTTAAGATGTTGTCGATCCGTCCTTCTCTTTTCCTGTCTTACATTAAAGTGGTGACTCTCAGTCTTAGCTAAAGAGCTTTGGTTTATAGTAGAGCACTGGGAAATCTGCTGTGGCCTGTGCTATATCAGAGCCTACAAAGTGGATTTTCTGTGAATGTTTGGACTAATTATCTGCTGTTATATCCCTGACACTGCAGGGGACTGAATTTGGCAACCCAGGTGGTCCCTTCTCTGCTTCTGCTCCTGTAATTTCTATTGGAGAAAAGAAAGGAGGAGCTGAAAAAGCAACAGATAAAATTAGAAGCAAAACTATTATATGGGAGCATTTCAGCTGACCCCAGTCATGGAAGGGTTTATTTTTGTTTTTTCAATATGTCTTTTTGAAAAAAGACACTATACTTTGGCTCTTTTCTTTTCCTGGCTCGGGCCAGCATGAAAATCCAGTGTGAAAGCACTGGTTAGTCCTGTGGCCTTGAGAGCACCTAAACCCTGTTGGTCCTGCAGTATTTTTCATAGAATGGTTTGGGTTGGAAGAGATCTTTAAAAGTCATCTCATTCCACCCCCTGCCATGGGCAGGGACACCTTCCACTGTCCCAGGCTGCTCCAAGCCCCGTCCAGCCTGGCCTTGGGCACTGCCAGGGATCCAGGGGCAGCCACAGCTTCTCTGAGCACCCTGTGCCAGGGCCTCCCCACCCTCACAGGGAAGGATTTCTTCCTTATGTCTGATCCAAACCCACCGTCTTTCAGTGTGAAGCCATTACCCCTTGTCCCATCACTCCAGGCCCTTGATGAAAGTCTCTCTCTGTTCCTTGTTGGCTCCTTCAGGCACTGCAAGGCCACAGGGAGGTCCCCCCAGAGCTCCTCCCCTCCGGGCTGAACAACCCCAGCTCTCCCAGCCTTTCCTCCCAGCAGAGCTGCTCCATCCCTCTGATCCCCCTGGTGCCTCCTCTGGACTCTCTCCAGCAGCTCCAGGTCCTTCCTGTGCTGGTCCCAGGGCTGGGGCAGCTCTGCAGGTGGGGTCTCACCTGAGCACAGGGGCAGAGGGGCAGAATCCCCCCTCCCCTGCTGCCCACACTCCTCCTGACACAGCCCAGGACACAATTGGTTTTCTGGGCTGCCAGGGCATGAAACACTTCTGTGTCAAAGGTGCTCCTGGACGCATTGTGGCTTCACCTCTCTCATGACAGACCTGTGTCCTGGCAGAGCCAGACCCAGGCTCCAAAGAAGGCATTTCTCCACCAAACCTCCCTGCTCCTCTCACCTGGCTGCCCATAAGCTGAGTCAGGCCCCACTGACCAGCGAGGTGTCCACTGGCAGTTGGATCTCTGCTGTTCAATGTGCTCAGCCAAGGATCTCTCCCACCCTTGGCAAAGGTGAGTGGACTCAAAGCTCATGGAGCTGCCCCAGCAAACACCTGGGTCAGCTTTGCAAGCAGAGACCTGTCCTGTTCTCACTGGAAAGTGGCATCTACCTGTGAGGAGGGTCTGGGTTAGGGTCCCCAGGGAGCCAGCATTAGTGAGACCCTCTGGGATTTGGGATTTGAGCTCATCCCTCCCCATGCCGTGTGTGGCTGACAGGGGACACCTGAGCTCAGTGCAGCCACAGCCTCAGCACCCCTTGGCCACCTGCAAGCCCTGCTGGCACCACCTGGGGTGGGAGTGGGGTCCTGCAGAGCAGCTCCAGCCTGACTCCCAGGATGCTCCACCCCTGCCTAGGGCTGGCTTTGGCGATGGCTTCGCGTGCGAAGGCTCTCCAAGGGCTTCCCCTCGCCCTCAGCACCGAGCCCGCCCTGCACAGCTCTGCTCTGCGCTCCTCCAGACATCTCCACAGGTCCCTGAGGACAGCCCTGCTCCTGCTCTCTCCAAACACCATCCTCTCTGCTTGCTTTCTGCCTCACGTGAGTTTTTCTAACTGAAACAGGCTGGCTTGAAATAAATCAGGCTGAAATGAAGCTTGGAGAGGCAAACTCAGCCTGGGACACAGCTCCGTGCCTACAGGAGACAGCCATATATCTTTTAGGAATCTAAATTTGCCATCCTTCACACACACAGAGTCAAATTGCCCTCACTGTTTTATTGCCATTTAATTAATTAGAGCAGGCTACGTGTAAGTGCTTTAAGGGGAAAAAAACCCCAACTTTGTTCTAACTGTGCTGTTCTGACTCTAGAGTGTAGCTGGTCAAAAGAATGAGACCAGATTAAACTGGAAATGTTATGGAAAGAAAAATCAGTTTCTGATTCTTCTCCCAGCTTCCACAGGCTGAAGGAAATGTGCTGTTCAAATGCAAATATTTAGTAAATGACAAGCTGTGAGGGTATTTTTTTCAGTGACCTATGAGTCAAGCGACGTCCAGATCCATAGTCATGAAGTGGATAATCATTTGAACCCATCCACAGGGAAGCCAAACCCACACAGCTTCCCCCACCCTTCAGCAGTGGTGTTTTGGAGACTTGTCACCTTGCAGGAGCATCCGTGCAGGTGTTCCAGCTGCTGTCACTCCACTCTGCCCTCTGAGGCCAGCACTCTGGGACCTGGCACATGCCAGCACCAATTAAACAACGGAACTACAAGTTTACGTTTGACTTACTCCTTCATTGTAGTCCTTCATTACAGAACATGACTAGAAAATTCATACGATTGAAAGACAACAAGCTGTTGAAGATGAGAAAATGCCACATTATCTACCTGCCTATTGTTTTAATGCCAGTGAAACTCTGAGTAAGCTCTCTATTGAAAACATCCTCCAGTTCCCAGCACATCCAGCACCAGGATCAGCTCTGGAGATAGGACCCAGCTCACCAATTCTACCTGAAGTGTATTAAACCTATACCAGACTCCAAAACTTCAGAAGGAAACAAGTTAACTCCCCAAAGTAAACATATATTCTTCAACCCTGTAGAGGGACCAGACCTATGCAGTGTCAATTACACCTTTATAATTGCCCAGTTATTGGACCGTGACACGGATGTTTCTCAGTCTCTTACATGCAAAAGCTGTGCCTTTAAGTGAGCTCCACCGTGCTGATTTTGGCTTTTCTCTCCCTTTGGATTCTGCTGCAGTTTTATGTTCATCAAGGACTGAAGTTGGGAAAACATAGGCACTCCCTTACATATGAAGCCTTATTAAGCTGGGATCATGCTCCCTGTTGGCAGGCTGAGGAACAGAGAGACAGAGGAGAATGAAACCAAGAAGTGAAAAAAAAAAAAAACAACAACCCAAACCAAAATACAAATAACTTTCACTCTTCAGAGTAGGCACGCCTTCTTACTCCGGCTCCTGCTGCCGATCATTCATCCCGCTCCTCTCAGCTCCCAGCCAGTAAAGAGTCAACATCTCTCTCCTGCGAAAACAAGAGCCACCCCATACACCAGAAAACACCCTGACGGGACTCGGGAGGATCCTGTTTCTTAGTGTGGGGTTGCGTTTTCACAGTGGAACTGAAATATCTTTGATTACAACAGCAGCAAGGTCAGCAGCGCTTTGAAGCCCCTTACTTCCACGGTGTGTGTGCATTACCTAACCGAGCGCAGCCCCACCTTAACCCTTTCCTGCACCAGCACGCACAGGCTGCTCGGGGGAAGGTGCCCGGAGCCGCCTGATTGATTCCATGTGCACATGTGCGTGTTTACAAGAGGGATGTACTGTGCTGCGGGCTAGGTGCGCACATCCCAGCAGGGTTTGTCCAAGAACTCCGCGGCCCGGGGAGGGAGCGGGGGCGAGTGCGCAGGAGCCCGGAGCTGCCTCCGGGAGCCGCACGGCGGGAGCCGCTCCGAGCAGCGCAGCCCAGCCCCGACAGGGCTCCTGAGCTTTTGCGTAACGCAGATCAATGGGTCAGACTTCCAGTTTCCCAACAGCTTTCCCTCTGACAAATGCCAGAGCAGATATCAGTGGAGTCAAACCGGGCGGCAATAACATCGCTGCCAAGCAGCGTGAAAATTGGCAGAGCCTGGCACCAGGACTGCCTCTCATCAGAGACAGGGCATGGCCCGGCACAATGACGAACCCACTTAACAGCGCTGTAAAATTAGCCATTTATGAAAACAAATTGAATACTGCAGCAGAGGGTGACGTAAGGAGAGTTGGCTCCAGACAGAAACTCCTGTAGCCTGGATTAGCAGAAGAACTCCGTTATGTCAGGGCTCAGGCGCAGAAGCTGATAACAACTTGGGTCCTACACGAGATTTTTAACAGACACAACAGGTTTCCCCTATAGGCGCACATGGGGCTCCTCCCGTACCACTTGCGGTAATTTCTTACATGCCAGCAGGGAGGGGTGCAAGGGGAGCAGTCAGCACGGGCAAAAAATGGGGGGCAGAAAGCAGGTGAAGACACAAGAGCAGCTCTGAAACAGAGGTGTATTCCAGTCAATCCCACCTTTTCCCTCAGATCTGTACAACCACACAGCTTCCCACTTTGCAACTGGGACGAAAGTTGGGGAGAAACTCACTTCTGGCACTGCCAGAAAATGTGCCCCAGTCCCTTCCCCTCCAAACACCCAGATGGGCTCTTGGTTTCAGTGGGGTCCCACAGATGCAAATTCAACAGCAGAACTGAGCTCCTCAGTCTGTCACATCCCAAAACAGTGAAAATGTGAAAGCCAAGAGTTTTGGCTGCCAGAACCCTTGATTTCCTCATTGAGGGAAGCGTAATCTCTCCCTAAGCTTGCTGCAGGTCTGGGAGCCTGTGGTGTGCAGAGGATACTCCAAGTGAGTTCCTCTTGGACCTCTTCCAGGTGTTTACACACAGAGCCAAACCTGGCTCCCCTTCAAGAGTGCGTGCGAGGGGGGCAGGGGGAGCTTAAAAATAAAATAAAAATCACAAAGTCCTCCCAAGCTGAGCTGAAGCTCTACAGTGCAAAACTGGGGCATTTCTCTTCATTTTTCACAGTGGAATGTTATTTCCATGCATAAAATGGGTCAAGTGTTTTATACAGGCAACAACCCAACCTCCCCCATCCAATTAAAGTATTTTACTACAAATGATCTTTGTGTGTGTTTGTCTAGGTTCCCTGTTGTGAGAATTAGAGATACTTGCACCAAAGACAGACATGGAGTCTCAGGTGTTGGATTAAACACATTAAAAAATACACCGATCCTGTTTTGGTACTGATGAGATCTGTGTAAACCCAAATTCTGCCTTTCCTAACTTGAAAGGGAAGCACTTTGAGCCCTGGGGGTTTAAGTTAGGGTTGGGAACCAGAAGAGCAGAGTGTGAGAAAGCCAGGGGGAATAAAGCAAGGAATAACGTGGTTCACCTACGAAATCACTGTTCTGAAGGCACACGGGACCAGCCCATGCCCGGCACCTCCTGCCCACCCCGGCAGCCCCGCACAAACCGCGTCCCCCTCCTCACAAGCGAGCGGAGCAGCTGGGATTAGGGAAAGTTAAGGAAAAGCACGGCTGAGTTCATCTCAGTTTTTGTTTTCCTCAGGACAAAGCAACTTTCTTGCGAGACGGCAGCCGCGCCGGTCAGGGATGGGGCAGCGGGGCCGGGAATGTGGCAGGAGGGAGGGTGGCAGGGGACAGCGAACGGGGCTGGCGGGGCAGCCGCGCCACCGGCACAGGCAGCGCTGCCTCCTGCTAGGAAGTGACTCCGCTTAAAGGGAAAGGGGAAATCCTCCCTGTCTCTTTAAGGCATCCTAGGACATAGAAACTTTGTACTTTCAGGGAATCTCCTTGCCAAAAGAACTGTAAAACATGTCTTCCCCCGCCCCTCAATACCCGTTTCTCTTTCTGGCTTGTTTCCCCTTTTTTTTTTNGGCGGGAGGTGGCGGGAGGGAGGGAGGGGGAGAGGGAGCGAACGCGGGGAGAGGGACCCAAATTCAGGATGGGCTCATAAAATTTAAATAAGAAAAGTGCAATGCTCCTTGTTGTTGTCCAGCTCAGACAGCTTAGACTGGTAGCTGCTTTGAGTACTAAATGATTTTATAGGGCTGTTTGACCTTAGAATCATTGATGTTACACTTGCCATTTCTAAGGGGAGACAAAAATACTCCACACATCCTCTAGCTGCAGTGCGAGTCCCAGCCGTAGCTGAGTGTCGAGGGGTTGGGAACTTTATAAACTCATTTGATTCATTTGAGGTTTCACAATAGCCAAAAAGTTCCTTTATAGCTTTTTGGAAACCACATGCTAACACTGCATCTAAAGAGCTAACAGTGGAGTACACTAAAAAGCCAATAAAACCAAGGAAATCGTAGGGGAACCTTAGATATCCGTTTCTTTGCAGCCACACACCAGTCACATACATTTCTTTCCATACATACAAACAAGCCACTTTCAAATGCTCTACTTACAGTTTTCCAACCTGAAAATTAGACAAAACCCCACCGTAAGAGCTGGCTCTTCTACCTGCACCTCAATCCGCGCACCCAGAAAGACAGAAACTACCCCAGGGCACTGCCATTTCCCCTATGCAAAAGTTTACATAACTTTTCCTGCGAGCCTATACTTCCAGCCGGTCCGCAGAGCTCCGGGATCTCCCGGAATATCTGGCGGGGTGAAGGCAAGCCCAGCGTGTTTGCAGAGGCGCTGCCATCCCTCGTGTGCTGCGGGGCACTCCCGCGGGGCTGGGTGTGCACAGCCCGCTCCCGGACACACGCACGCCTCCAGCCGCCCGCTCCGCCGGCTCCCGGCGCGGCGCGGGGATGCTGCACACAGGCACGGCCAGCTACCTACCTGCAATGACAGCCGGAGATCTCTGTCCTCCTTCGGCTTTCAGCCACACTTGCAAAGTGAAGGCATCTCGGGGCAGCTCAATGTCTGCCTTCAGCCGCAGCTGATCACCTTGGCCACTGAAATAGAGCGCCCTGCTCGGGGTAAGGGACTCCTCTTCGTCCTTTACCTCCCGCTGTTGCCTCCTGCGGGGGACATGCCCAGGCTCCAGCCCAGCAGTGGAGCGCCTTCCTCGGGCTAACCTGGTGGCACAGGTGCCCGGGGCAGTGTGGAGGAGCTGGCGGCTGTGCCTGGTGTCCCTTCGTGCCCTGCGGGAGCGCTCGTCCATCCCACATTCGGGTCCACTGGCTAGGGCTGTACAGAGAAGCGCAAGAGGCAGCAGCAAACTCCAGAGCTGCATTTCCAATCTTCCCCCCCCTTCTCCCCTGCAAATCCTCCCGATCTGCCAGCTTTGGGCTCCTCCTTGCCTTGACTTTCTTCTCTTGTTCACCCTTCTTGGTATTTGCTCTTTTTATAACCCTTCTCAGTTGCTTTTTCTTTTCTTTTTTTCTTTTTCTTTCTTTCTTTTTCCTGCTTATAGATTTTTTTTCTCCTTAAAACAAATAAAAATCAAATAAATCAAAACTCCTTCTTGGTTGAAATGTATTTCTCTGTTCTTCTTCCTCTATCTGTCTTCTTCTCCTCTATTCCTCCACAGCTGGAATTCCTCTCTCTCTTCTTTTCTCTGCTGAATTTTNTTTCCATTTTCTATGACTTCCTTCAGAGCAAAGATGGATGTGGCGACATTTATAAGGGTTTGTAGCCCTCCGAAAAGTATCCGATTTCACGACAACTTCGCTGCACTTTATCACTAAAGCGGGGAAAGGGCGGGAGG
>VZTD01005253.1:293856-552264 GCA_013397725.1 Rhagologus leucostigma
TTTTTTTTTTAATATTTTTTTTCACTCTTGAAAGATCTCAAAAGCTCCCCCTGATGGCAACAAAAAGGATTTTTCTAAGCCCTTAATCAGTGGAAATGACTTGGCAGTGGTGCTTACGGAGTGTCCGGGCCACTGCTCGCCTCCGAAGAAACCCGGTAAAACCAAGAGAAATCACACCAAACTCGGCCACAAACCCAACCACTCACATCATCCCCTTCTTCCAACTCTAAGTTGATGATTGTCACATCTTAATTTCCTATAAATTTTTCACAGGAATCATGCACCAGAGTTTTCCTGGGACCAGCATCTTTCTGCTTCTGCAGGCTACCCTGTCAGCACCTCTTAGTTCTGACAACTTCCACTTAAAATATACATTATAACAGTAGTGGAAATCAATTTTTCCAATGAGAAAGGGTTGTTGCACGCTCACAAGTCTCCCAAAAGATGTTATTTTTAAGCTTCTTACTAATTTGAACACTCCACAATACACAATTGGCATTTTCAGTGATGCTGGGTTTGTCCATAAAGTCCCACCAGAAGTCAACAAGAACCACAGCCTTACAGGCCCTCCCTATTCTCCAGCCCTTCCCTCCACCACAGCTCTGCTTACAAAAAAGACAAAATACTGGTAGCATCTGCAAAGTTTTTAATACAAGACCTCGAAGCCATTAAACCCCTCCACAACCAAGAGGAAATCTTTAACTGGGAAATAACCGGTACAAACTCCTATAAATGTCCCGAAGAACTCACAGGGATGTGAAAAAGACACTTCTGTCTCTGTGCCGGCTCGGCAGAAACAATTTAAGATCAGAGCTGAGTGCTGCACTGCACTGTTCTCATTTAACACGTAGAGGACAGTGCAAATCAACCAAAAAATCCCAAAGTTTAAAGTGAACCTGTTCAGCTTCAGCAAGAGCTAAACCAGGAGGAATCCTGCTGCCAGCTCACTGCTTTCTCCACTTGACAACTCCTCTGAGGTCCCTGGGAACTTTGCACATGTCGAGTCTGGAAGAGCAGGCTCTTAAAATAATGCTGGTTCCAGTTTTTCCAAAAGAAAAAGCTAATTCTGTGAAATCGTGGTGTTTCTTAGGGACATCATGATTTGGCTGAAATCATCAAAGAAAATTACTGAAACTCTTCAGTTTGATAGCAATGCATCATTTAATTCTGGACATATTTGACCTTCTATCTCTTACAAAAGGGTTTCAGCGTGACCAAATCACACTTCAGTGCATCAGCCTGCAGCCAGTAACAAATTTTGGGATATTACTGCTGTAGAGGAAAAGCCCAGAGCTCTGCTTTCTGTACTTATGGAAGACAGAAGAAAGTATGGAAAGATAGGATTTACCTCTAGCCCACAAATTACATCTTCAATCAGTTTTATTCCTAAGACATAGTGAAAGCCTAGAGAAAATGTAATATATAAACTCTAGACGTGGTAGAAAATGAAGTGGAAGAGATTTGATTTTAGGAACAGCGAGTAAATCTTGGATTCCTTAAGTCTGCGGGTCAGATCTAACTTCCCTGACCAGCTGAAATTCTCCCCTGCACAGATGGACATTTATTCTCTGCTTAAGCCAGTACTTAAATGATGTACAGACCTGGCAGAGAGGTTCCTGCCCAAGGAGAATAATCCTACTGCTGCACCTGAGTGGAATATTCTCCTCAGGAAAGGGAGCAGGAGATTGTCTTGCATCTAGAGGTATTTTCATGAGAAAAAGGGAAAAGAAAAGCACCTAACCCTAGATACACATATAGAGACAAGAATTAAAATAGATATTTATGACACTGTGCAAAAAAATAGCATTGAGCTAAATGCTGTATGCAGTCATTATAAGGAGAAATACTCAGCAGGAATCTTAGCTGAAGCTGCCAATAACTCCCAGGTTCAAGACTGCAGCTGAGTGAATAAATCATAACAAATAATGGTTTTGTCAAATTTCGACTTTTTTCCCTCCTATTTGCAAGCAGACTGCGAAACCTCTCAAATATGTTTGAAATTACATGCCCATTTCTTCCTCGCCGTTAGTATTTCTCTGAGGCCAATTAGCACACAATTTGCTGTAATGTACACATTTTCACATTTGTTCTGTGTTAATTGGGCAAGGAAGTCACACAGCATTATTTTTGGCTCCCTGGGGGTCAGGTTTAATCACTCATGATACAGTAAAATTACTAATTTTACATACGATGGGAGTTTCCACGCTTGCAACTCTCCTCGCGAAAAGCAGCGCTGGCTCTTCAAATTACTCACACGAAGGTCAATTAAAAACAATATTTCTTGAAAGTTGAGCTGAAAAGTCTGCCAGATACAGCTGAATTGAGGCCCTACTATTCTGGGTAAGTATTTGTGCATATTTGTCCTCACTGTGCACAACTCCATCAATCACAGCAGAGGTTTCATGGTCTTTACCCCTCACCGATATCCCAATCAAGTCTCTCCCAGCTTGGCTTGGGTTGAGGATGGCTGGAACACAATCCAACAGCTACTCTGCTCAGAATCAGACAGGGCCCAGACACCAGATTTTAACACAACGTGTTGGATTCAGGGCATATTTTATGCAATCAGCAATGGTATGATCGGAATCACGCTGCCTCCACAGAACAGCATGGAATGAAACCCGAAGAGCTGAGAGTAGCTTCGAAGAAAAGGGGATTGGGGCATTCTGGGTTGTGGATCCCATGAAGTCCAGGACCTTTTAGGAGAAACAGAGCCATGTGCTTGGTGACACGATGGTGGTACAGGGGTTGCACTGGGTGGAACGTGGCTACAGCTCCTCGTGAGCCCGAGGAAGCGCTAATAACTGAAATGCTAATAACTGAAAAAACAACAGGGAAAACATGTGAAACCCGTTCTGTCTTGGAAAAGACTTAACAGAAGACCTAACGTGGACTCAGTGTAATTCCACCAGATTTTTCCATGTTTTCTCTACATGTCATTCCTCCTCTTGTTTCAAACAGAATGATTAAAAGTCTGTGTTCTGCCTACACTGTCGCACTCCGTACTGATAACAATCCTGATTTTAAGGATTTATAACGATTGCCTGCACACACATCATCCCACACAACTCCATTCACTTGAAATCACAACACCAGCCCTTTGTGGCCTTTATTAGTGGGTAAGAGACTCTTCTGCTGCTGGTCCCTCAGCTGTCCCTTATGTAAAATACTCTCTTAATTTATATCAATAAAACAGCTTCATGTCAATTTGAAACACACCCTTTAATCCAGAAAAGTTTACTGAACAATTAAGAAGTGCAATAAATGACAATCAAGACTAAGCGCATAATTGATGACTTTATGAAGGTTTCAGTAATTTTATAAGGTAATTTGCAGTCAGTGGCTATAAATTCCTATTTAAACCTGGCATACCACTCTTTTTTGCCCTGCAGAGAGCTGTATTTCCTAACAATACCTATGCCTGTTTGCCTGGAATTCGGTTACTTTATCCTTCAAATTTCCCTCGTGAAATATCGTATTTCCAGAAAAAGTTAAATATTCTTTGTATTTTTTTCACCACATTCTTGAAATACATTCTGGGGGGTAGGGCAAAAAAATCTCTGTTCTACATTGTGGTGAGAGTGATAAGCCACGGTAGATGATGTAAGCAAAGGGGCACAACCTTCAATTAAATGCTGATTAAATTCATGGACCCATTTCGATTTGGACTGTGTACTGTAATTCTGGGTGCTCAGGATGAGCTGTCCAGGTGAAATCCTGGCACTGAAATCCTGCCCTGACTGAAATCCTTGCTCAGGCATGAAGAGACAACAACCACGACCTCACCTGCATGGTGTCACTCCAAGGCCATGTCCCTGTGACCCCAAAAATGCACACGGGGGTTGCACCAGGTTTATGGGAGCAGCCCCAGTGGGTCCCACAGGGTGAGATTGGGACCAGACCCTTCACATCCCACTTCTCCTGGGCCACATCCTGATGTGGGAGAGCACCGGGCAGGTTCAAAACCAGCAGACTGTTGGGGGCAGCAAAATCACAGCCTAAAGGAAAAGATGCTGAGAGGAGGAGGGACCTCGTGGGTCTCAGCAAGTGCCCACAGCACCCTGCCCAGCCAGCCCCACACCCTCCAGCCCAGGGCATCCCTGTGTGCCCTTGGCAGGCACAAGCTCTCAGCACCCTCCCCAGGCCTTCCTGGCACTGCCCCTCTGTCAAAAGCACTGCTTGGAGCCACCTGCCCCTCTCACACAGGCTTAAAATCCCGACAAGAACACGAAACCTCTTTGCCTCGCTTTCCCCTCTCAGCTAAGGAGCCTAAAATAACGCCTCTTTTAAAAGTCTGTTCACCCAGAGATTTAAGATTCCCAGATGAAACCATGATGGTAAAAGCCAGAACTGCAGAACACTGTCTTTATCTCTTCTGCACTGTTTGCTCCATGAGGAATTCTGGAGAGGCCATGAAAAAACAGGGAAAACCCTGCGGAGTGCATGCGGAGATCCCCTGGTTTTCCATAATACAAGATGTGCTATGTGGTTCCCAAACCATCTCACCTAAAAGCTCTACATCCTCCAGTATTTCTGGTGTTGGATCAGAAGCTGGAAGAGAATAGAACCTGGTTGGGAAGGAATAGGGAACAAGACAACCAGTCAGCTCATCAGGAAGGAAAAAACTCCTGGTGATTTCCATCCCCTGGTGATTTGCAAACACTGGTAGCTGGTTTAGGGCTGGCAGGAGAGGGACAGAGCCATGGCTTTATTCATCCCTGAGCATTGTCACTGTGTTTGGGCTCTCTTGAGAGACCTGTATCCATGACAAGACCCACAAGCCCACCCTGACATCTGCTGGGGCCGCCTCAAATCCACCTCTGGAATGCACAGGAGTAGCCAGGCTCGCACAGCAGCCAAGACCAAATCGTGAGGATTTCTCAGAGAAAAGAAAAGACCATTTCACTGAACCAAAGATGTGTCTGACAGCACCAGTCAGTCAAATAACTCTGCAACTGAAAAATCATGGGTTTGCTTTTTACCCAGGGGTGCCCTGGCTTTGTAAACACAGGGTGCACTGGCAGGTGTTCCACCCGTGTATCCACACACAACCCACACCACTGCAGCCACTGTTAATCACTCACCTCCCCACAGCAAGCCTCAGCCTGGAGGTCAAGGGCTGGGTGACCTCTGGAGCCTAAACTCTTCTCCTAGACCTCCTAATGTTTTCCCCACAAGACAAATAGCTTGCACGGATGCAGAGAGAGGAGGGGCCTGCCTTGGGAAGGCACAGGGGGCCTCTGCTGGCTGGGTACCTGTTCAGAAGATGCATGGGAGGTCATCACTCTTCCAGGGCTTTGCTCTGACACCTTCCTCGAACCATACATCACTTTAAAAACATTAAAGAGAGCGAGGCCAGCAGCAGCTCTCCTGGAGGAGGAAGCCAGGAGAAGCAATGGGATGGCTCTCCAGTCCCCCACGCCAGGGTGGGCTCCCTTGGGCAGAGTGGCATCACTCGGGTCCAGGAGATGGGGATGGAGAAGAGGGTTCTGCTTGTGCTCTTCTCTTAGAAGAGCCACACAAGCTGCTCTGAAAGCCAGAAGGGAAGTTTGGTGCTCGCATATACAAACACACAGAGAGACACAAGGAGCAGGACTCAAACAGATGGAAATGCAAGGCTCAGGAATAATGTAGAAAATTCTAATACATCAGGCCATGCATGATTTCGTATTCACAGGCAGCATCTTCAAGAAAGTTTAACATACCCAAATGTTTTCCCTAAACCAGAATTCTGCTCCAAAGCCAGTGTTAACAGGATTAACGAAACAGACCTGCCATGTCTTGCTATTGGAGATGATAATCAAGCAAACGATAAACAAATTGATCAAGAGAAAGACACCATGTGTCACTCTGCAGTACGGAAGCCAAAAGACAGAATTCGGAGGAAAAGCTGCTCGGCATCTGAGAGCTATTCCCAGTGAAATGGGATTTCCCCTCTCTGCTTTCATTTGAATGGCATTTGAAAAACACAGCTGCAGAGTCCCATGCACACCAGGGATGGAGCCAAGAGGGGAACCCTCCCAGCCCGGCTGCCACCGCCCGCAGCAGCACATCTGAAGGGAGCAGCTTGTCCTGAATTCACAGCACTCGGAGCGCAAGTCCTTCCCTCAAACCTTCCCAGACCTTCACGGGCATCTGATCCCCAGCAGCACCCGGGACCCTGAGATCCCCCATAAACCAGCAAAGGGCAGCTTCTGCCCCAAGCTGGCACAGGAGGCTCCCTCAGACCAAACAGCACTCCTAGCACAGGAACCGACCTCTGCCAGCTGTGGATCGTCCCTTAGGCCAGGAGTTCAGAGCAGGGCAGGATCCGGCACTGCAGAGCGAGGTGGTTGCCTGCCTGCCTGCCTGCCTGGAAGGTATAGCCCGTCTGCAGTCATGTGCTTAGCTCCAGAATTTGAAAAATCTCATAACTTTCTGTGTCATCCCCTTGCACCTGTAGCTCCCCCTCCCCAGTCCTCCCATCCTGATCCCAGCCGTGCTATCAAGCTTCCCCAGCCTCATTCCAGCCCTGCACCCCAGCTGCTTCATCTTCCTGTGCCCCTCAGTGCTCTGCCCCCAGAACCTACAGATATTAATTGATTTGTCAAAAGAAAGTTCAGGCAAGGATGTATTAAATCCGAGCATTCCACTCATACCTCCCAGGCTTCCCAGTGTAACTGAGATTCCTCAAATATGGTAAAAAAACAAAACAAGACAAAACAAAACGGAGGAGGGAAGAACAGAAAGAGTGGAAATAGAAACCAGACAGACGAGAAGCAGAAGGAAAAAGAAAACCAACTACAAAACACAAATAAATTGGAGGACAGCCCTCACTAAAAGCTGTAGGTTGGGTTTTTTTTGGCTATGAATCTGGCATCGGTGGCCTCCTGTGATATGTCAGGGGATGAAATAAATACAATATAGCAAGCTTTATAGGAAACAATTGCCATATGTGAGGGTGGTGGCAGCCTGTGCTATTCCCCGCCACCCCCTATTGCTTTCGTCTGCACTAAAGCTGAGTTTAAACAAGTGAAATCTATCTCTATCTGTCTAAATGTATAAATACATTTTCAGCCAAGACCCACCACTGGCTGCAGTTGTATGGCAACTCTCAGTTGAGATGTCTAAGCAGGGTTTTGACTTTATCCCCAGCTCATTGTTAATGCATTTAACAGGATTTTCAAAAATTCCCTTTGCTCTCAGAGGTGATACCCGGGTCTCCAGTGAGACGTCGCAGATCCCTCTGATGCAGCACAGCTCACTAGTGAGTGTCAGCCCCTGTTTGCCCACGAGCATAGAAAACCAGAAAACATCACATGGACAGCTACAAAAGCTGCAGAGAACTGGATCTGAGAGAGCTACAACCTTGTTTGTGTCGGAGGAGATCTCCTGCATCCTTCTTTTAAAGCTGCTTGTTATTGCAAGAGCACATCTGTGTGCAGAATTGGACACACTGCTGAAAAGGCAGCTCAGCTCCGCTGCTCAGGCAGGTAATTAAACCCATCAGTAAGTGAATGACCTGGTTAAGAATCTCAAGAAAATAGAAAATTCCTCAGGAGGCAAAAACTGGAATTGAAATATCAAAATTTATCCCGGAGCAAAAAATAGCCTCCTTTCATTCCTTTGCCACCAATGCTTTAAAAAAGGATGAGGATAATGAAAAGTGCACCAAATAATACATGAAAACATTCTCCCCAACTAAATAGACATAGAAGCACAAAGCCCTGTATATATTCAATACTATTTTTAGAAAACATTTAAACCTACAGACTTCAAAATTAATTCTCCAAAGTACATCTCTATAGTGCAATACAAATCTCATTAAATTACATAGTTCATAATATTTATACAAGAAGGCACCCTTTGTTATTAAATGCTATAGGACCTGCCCAGAAAGGTTAGTGACTCTTTCTAGGATACCAAAACCTTTTCAGATCTGTTCATCTCTAAAAAAAGCTTGGGCTGATTTTAATTTGATCAGCCTTGAGTTGTTGTCAGAATAGTTTACTGAGCGGTTCCTAGGAAAAACAGGGAGGCTTTTTATTGACAAATGAAATCAATTTTGTTAGGAGTATTCACAATATTTCAGCCCTTAAAATGTCATGTGCTCCAATTCAGTGCACACTTTGTGGCAAGGAGCGCAGTGCCAGCTTTTAATAGGAAAAGCTGCCTGTGGAATTTACAGCAATGACTTCATGGGGAATGTGGGGAACTTTCTCGCTGAAGGTGAGTGGGGTGATGAGTCCTGCTGCACAGGTTGGGACAAATCAACCAAAATCAAGGTATGCTGGTGGCTACTTTTCCAGTTATGTCAGTGGAAGTGAGGAATTTGAATGGGAAGTGACATTTACACATTCCATGCTAATTTTCTAGCAGGTCTCAGTGAGAGCTGGTCTGTGCTAACCCTGGCTGTACTTGACAAGGGGATGGAGATGATCTGACCCTTTTTGATTGCCTTGTGTGACACCATTTTTTGGAGAACACCAAGAGCCTTCACTCCTCAAAACACCACCTAGAATCCACCTGAACGTGGGAAGGACCTGGAGCTGCTGGAGAGAGCCCAGAGGAGGCACCAGGGGGATCAGAGGGATGGAGCAGCTCTGCTGGGAGGAAAGGCTGGGAGAGCTGGGATTGTTCAGCCTGGAGAGGAGAAGCTTTGAGGTGACCTCACTGTGGCCTTGCAGTGCCTGAAGGAGCCAACAAGGAACAGAGAGAGACTTTTGACAAAGGCCTGGAGTGACAGGACAAGGTGGGATGGCTGCAAACTGACAGAGAGTAGGTTTAGACCAGATATGAGGAAAAAAGTCTTTATCTGGAGAGTAGTGAAGCCCTGGCACAGATCGCCCAGAGAAGCTGTGGCTGCCCCATCCCTGGAGGTGACCAAGGCCAGGCTGGACAGGGCTTGGAGCGATCTGGGATTGTGGAAGGTGTCCCTGCCCATGGCAGAGGGATTGGGATTAGATAATCTTTAAGGTCTCTTCCAACCCAAACCATTCTGCGATTCAGAGGGACCAGGGCAGAGATGCAGCAGACAAAAACATGTGCTGACATTTATGACACAATTTCAAGCCCCCATCCTATGTGCAGCATCTTCTGCCAACACTAAATTCAGCAAGGCTGCCATCAGAGAAACGCAATTGAAAACTGAGAAAGATTTGCAGGCTCAAGAACCAGTTCTTTAAACCGCATCCTATATTGGGGTTTTGTTTCCTCGTTCCACCAGCTTACTTTTACTAAGGCTTTTTGTAACAACAGCATGAAATTAAGAGAGGGAGAGGGGGAAAAAAAGGGGGGGAAAAGGAAGAAAAAGTACTCTGTCTGTTTAGATTGGGTCATATTGTGAATTTAGGTTTCGTTTTTCTCTTAATTTTTTGCAAAGATTGGCCTTAAGAAGAAACACATTTCTGGAACTGGGAACCTACAGCATGGTACAGCTTTCAAGACACCATGCCAAAGTGTCTCTTTAATTATTTTTTAGATGAATTTTCCTTGTTCTGAGCTAATGGGTAACAGACCATTTCACAAAATATTCCACATCCCTATTTATTCAGCAGAGAGCTTTTTCTAAGAGTTTTCAATGTGTTTAAAAAATATAGGGAGAGACTCCTTGGAAGAAATGCCTACAGCCTGTAGGCACCTACTTCGGGTTCACTGGAGCCCCATTCAGCCCAGGACTTCTCATTTGAGCCGCAATTAAAGATTAAACTCGGGATGCTCATGAGGCAACAGACCTGTTTGTGTTCCTGGTCCCTCACCACCCTGTTCCCAGAGTAAAACCCTAAGAGAGCTCCCAGAAACCACAGGTACAGCTTCAACAGCCCTTTAAAACGTACAAAATAAACCTGCTTGAGCTATTAAGATGTTTTTGATGTTGAAGATCACTGAGTGCATGAAAGTTAACAGATAGTCCCGAGCTGTCCTCAGCCAGAACAGCCATAAGAAACCCTGGAGCAAGGCATTTTTGGCTATAAGAGGCGCCAAGGTCCATGGCAGGAGGGACTGTGGGAAGCTGGCTGAGAACACTGGCACTGGGAAGCTCTCAGCTCCTCCAGGATCAGCCTTAATCTTGAGGAAGCACTGTCAGAGCACCGTGATGGCTTGGGGCACCTCAGGCCAGAGGGATGCCCCAAACTGGTGTCGGATGCTGATGCTGGGGAGAGGGAGGCCCAGAGCCCCAGCCAGCCCCGCTCTGAGGGACAGGGTGGGATCCTCCTTCCGCAGGAAATACAACTTTTCTCTAACAGAAACCCTTCCCAAAAGGGCTGCAGAAGCCAGCCTGCTTTTTGTTCTCAGTAATCACTTTACCAATATTTCAAAGGCATTATGTAACTGAAACAGTGTAAAGTTATTGCTACCGACATTGTCAATAAATCATTAACATTTCTTAACAGGAACAGCACGACTGTTCATGTCATGGCTGTCTCATTCACTTTCAAATCAAAGCTTTCAAATTAAATATTCATTTAATATTAAAATATTAATGCAGTCCCACTGTTTCTGTAATATTAATTTCTTATGGCATTTCCAGGCAAATGCATATATTATAAACTTCATCTCCCACAGGAGGTCCCTCAGCCTTCCCTTTCCTTCTTTCAGCATTATCCTGATCCCGGGCCAGGAAGGGACTTTGAGAGAAGGAGGGGCTGCCTGATGAAGGGGAAGCAAGGTGGATAATTTAACTTAAAGTACCCCATTCCTCCCCTCCCACACAACCTCCCCACCCTTAGATCAGGATATCGAAGGCTGCCATTATATCTCCCGCCTCCAGAATGAGTCATTCATACATTCAGCAATTCCTGTTGGAAAAACAGTGAATGCTTCTGTCACCAGAGCCCATTACAGAAATTAAACTTCGCAAATCATCAGGGAGGGGCAAGATTTGAAGCATTTCAAGGCGCACTCCTGGTCTCCCCAGGCTCGGTAGGAGCAGAATTGATTTGACAATAAGCTTTTACAGCCTTAATGCCTATGGTAGCAGCACGCACACGCCCGGGTGGGAAGCGGGTCAGAGGAACACAGCGCTGCTCTCCTGGATATTTTCTTCCCTTTTTTGCTTTTTGGTTTCTTGTTTTTGGGTTCTTTTTCCCCAGTGGTTCATCTCAGGCAAAATGACACCAAATGGAAAGGGACAGAGGCACTTCTGTGGCTGCACCACGGCTCACACCAAGGCTCCCACAAAGAGCACCCCTCGTCCATCTGGCTCCTGCTGGGTGTCCCTGCATGAGGCTCCCCGGAGGCACCGAGCTGGCAGGGAACCTGTGGCACCCCAAGGAAAGCTTGGGGCTGTCGAGGGTTTCACTCTGTAGGAAGTAATTCTGCTTGGGAGGATCCAAAAGAAAAATTCAGAATATTCACCAACAATTTGTCAGAACAATACCCCTCTCAGAACAGCTGATTTTCTGCACAGTTGTGCTGGTTTGGGATGGAGGGGGAGTTAGTTTTCCTCACAGTGGCTGGTGTGGGGCTGTGTTTTGGGTTTGTGCTGGAAACAGTGTTAATAAGTCAGGGAAAACTTTTTTATTTGTTATCACTGAGCAGCAATTACCCAGCAAGGCCTTTTTACACTTTTACTCTTTTCCACAGAGGCCTTTTCTGCCTCTCACCCCATTAGTGGAAAGACTGGGGGTGCACAGGGAGTTGGGGGGACACAGCCCAAGGGATATCCGACAGCACATGGCATCATGCCTGGCATAAAGCTGGGGCAGAAGGAGGAAGAGGGGAACACTGCTAGTGTTCGTCTTCACCTTCTACACCCTGGGGCTCTGCTGTCCTGGGAATGCTGAACCCCTGCCTGGCATGGGGATGAATTCCTCGGTTTGCTTTTCTTGTCTGCACGGCTTTTGCTTTACCTGCTAAGGGTCTGTATCTCAGCCCACAAGTTCTCTCCCTTTGCCTGTTCCCATTCTCCCCCCAGTCCCAGCACGGGGCTGGGAGGGAGTGGCTGTGTGGGGCCGAGTTGCTGGCTGGGGTTAAACCACAACAGTTTACTATAATTACTTCTGCTGCCTGGAGCTTCCTTATCCCTCCTCCTGAGACCATTAAACCTACGCTGCTCTTCTTCAGAGCAAGGAAGAAAAGCTCTTCAGCCTTCAGTCTCCTTGGTATTTTCTCTCACTGTTTCCTTCCCCACTCATGAGATGTCCTGGGGTTTGTTTGGGGATTTGGGTTGGTTGGTGGAGGGGGCTGTGTTGTTCTTTTAAACCGAGTATATAAACTCTGCATAAAATTCATTCACTTGTGTTCTTCAGGAGAAGGGAAATTATTTCTTGTCTCAATTTGCCTGTGGCTCCAGACCTCCCCATTTCTACATTGCTTCAAGGCCTGTCTCCAAGACAGGGGTAGCATTACCAAGGCTCAACACCAGCTTCTAACAGGAATGGACACAGGTTGCAACTTAAATACTCTGGTGCTGGATTTCAGATGAGTTGTTGGTTGCTGACTTTAAAATAATGGGAAATCCATAGAATCCTAGAATGGTTTGGGTTGGAAGGGACCTTAAAGACCATCTAATTCCACCCCCTGCCATGGGCAGGGACACCTTCCACCATCCCAGCTTGCTCCAAGCGCCGTCCAACCTGGCCTTGGGCACTGCCAGGGATCCAGGGGCAGCCACAGCTGCTCTGGGCACCCTGTGCCAGGGCCTCACCACCCTCACAGGGAAGAAAAAATTCCTTATACAATAAGAAGAGCAGGAGGTCCCAGGATGGAGGTACCACATCTCTGTGTCCTTCTAATCCTGCTGCATGCCAAGACTTTGTGTCTGGATATTCCTGGCCTGAGTCCTCAATTACAAGAGCCACTTCCTCAGTTTATTCTGAATACAAGAAAATCTGTTTGCTCAAAAGTGTTCTTGCCTTTCTTGGAGGTTTGTCATCACAAGACACATTGCAGAAGCCATTTCATCACTCAGGATTAAACCCACAAAGGACTATCTTTGACAGTGCTAACTTTGGGTATTTTTATCTCTGAGAGAAGAGTCTGGAAGCTTGGTCTACCTGAGGGTTCTTCTGCTTGTCAATCTTTCTCTCCATGTAAATCCCATACAGAGATCATCTCTGGAAACTGCATTCCTGGTACAGAAACTAGTGGCACGACCAATAAACTTAATATTGGAATTGTGTATTTTAAAATTCCCATGAATCACATACCAGGGTACAGCCATCAGCTCAGAAGAAGCAGAGAAACCCACCAGTTAGGTCAGGAAAATACGTCTCCCAGCCACCCTCCCTTCTCTCACAGCCCTGTCCCTCTCCCTCCCCTCTCAGCAGCCACCTCCCACTGACCCCATCCTTCTCCACTCCTGCCAAAAATTGTTCTTCCACAGTCAACCCCAAATCTAACATTCACCTCTTCTCTTCTTTCCCGTTCTCTAATTGCAACCTTCAACTCCTGTACTGTCCAACTCCTCCACATTCATTTTCCTTCTGCCATTACTCTCACTTTCCGTTCTACCTCCCTCATCCTTCCCACTTGTAAATGGTACCTGTCCTTCTTTAGATACCACTTTGCCCTTTCTCCCTCCAAATCAGCATCCAGGCCCTGGAAGCACTCCCTGCCTATTTTTCTTCTCCCTGTAAAATTTTTCCTGACTTTTTTACTTTTTTTTTTTTTTGTAAAGGATGCTCCATAAAAATAAACTATCTTCTTTCCTGAAAGTCCCTGTGACCATTAAACCACCACACTCAGCAGTGAGTTTTTAGAGCTCCTCATAAAGCCTCCTGCAGTCCCATTATAGTTGACTGAGGGAATAAAACATGGTTCAAAAATAATCCCAACTGTCTCCCATTACTGACTTCCTCCTGTGCTTCTTAACCAGTTTAAAAAAAAAATCAACATATTAAAAGCACTCTGTCCCCAGATTTCAGAGCAGTGCCCCAAAGGGACAGGGGAAGGGAGAACAGAGCCTGCAGGGCAACTCCTGAATCCATCATGATGGTTACCAGTCCTTGCCCAACGCAGGCAGCAGATAAAACACTCCCAAACCACTTCTCTTGTCCTGCACCACAGAGGTGTCCAGTCAAACCTCTGCCTCCCACCAGGACACCTTGGAGGGGCACCTATCCTTTTTTTTGGCCAGAGATCATGGAGGGGAAGGGACTCAAGAAACTGCAAAGGAAAGAAAGCACAGGAGCAGCTTCAGGCACAGAGGACAATGCCAGAACAGGCCCCAGGCTTGGCTTCGGGAGCAGGTGGCCAAAGGCAGCGCTCCTGGGATGTGTTTTGGGATGGGCGAGCAGGGGGAAGTGACACAAACACGAAGGGTGAGTCAGAGCCACACCTCACAAGGGGCTGTCCCCAACCTCTGCGACTGCTGTGCACAAGGCTCTGGCCTTAGCAGGAGCTCTCTGGGCTGTGGCCAACGAAGGGATTGCTGTGAAGGATATTAGGTGTAACAGGATGTTTTCCCAGAAAGGGCTAAGGCAGAAGTTATGTCATTGCTTTGACTTACTTTCTTCCACACCTCCACCAGGGATGAAAATGGATCCCAAGGTGGGGAAAAACTTTGAACATGCCGTCAGCAACTGACTCTCCCTCTTTTTGAACGAGTTATTTAGGAGTACTAATAATTGCATTAGGGATGAGCACATTTCCCGGCTCTCCAGCTCCCTCTCCTTCCCTAATGCTGACGTTCCAAATAGACTGTTAGAGAGTTATACCATTACTAGATTAAAAGGATGTCACAGGCAGCTTCGATGATAAATTCAAGTGATTATATTAACTGAAAAAAACACTCTTTAAAATAATGATGTTGGCTTTATAACATTATTCTCTGCAGTTGTGGCAGAGAGCAGGAGGGTGATAGACCCATATCAGAAGCTGGGTAATGTCAGCCCAAAGTTCCTCTTAAATCACAGAATCATTAAAGTTGGAAAAGTCCTCCAAGATCAAGTCCAAACTTTGACCAAACACTCTCTTGTCCACTAAACCACATCTCAAAGTGCCACATCCACTCATTTTTTTAAACATTTCCAAGGGTGGTGACACCACCACTTCCCTGGGCAGCCTTTTCCAACGTTTAACCATTCTTCCAGTGAAGAAAATTTTCCTAATATCCAACCTGAACCTCCCATGGTGCAACTTGAGGCCATTTCCCTTTGTCTTATCACTACTTGCCTGGGAGAAGACTATTTAAAGGTAAGCAAAAACTGTAATCCTTAATCAATTTGTCACTTCTCAGCAATTGCTCTGCAAAGGTAAAATGCAGCCCCTCACTCCCAAGTGTCTTTTAATGATAATTATGATGGGCAGACATCATTTTGAGCAGGAACATTTCTTCCCAACACTTGGGAGTGAGGGGCTGTTCCTTTGTTCTCTAGTTTTCTCTAGTTTGCTTATCCTTATATGAGAATATGGACATTTTTCTTAGATCACTTACAACTCCCTGGAAGCTCAGAATTTTTGAAGGACCATCCCCAAAATTCAGATGTTTTGCTGCCTCTGCTATAGGCTCTCCACAATTCTTCAAAACTCAAAGGAGGGCAGAAAACCTTTCCTAGGATTTATGTCCTGTGCCTGGTTGAACTCTGGCATCATTTAAACAGCCCCTGACGTTTTGGCATTCCTGGTGCTGGGAAGCCAGGAATTGCACTGGGTTATGGAAGCTGAAGCTTTCTGCAAAGGTAACGCGAATCTCCTCTAAAACACAAAGTAAATTAAAGCAAAGATTTGGGGGAAAAGTTAAATTTCCTTTCTCCAAACTTGTATCACCTATCCTTAGCTGGTGGCCTGCAAGAAAGAGAAGTTTAGACCTTCCTCCTGTGCTGTGTCAGCTCAGTGAAGGTTAGGGATGATGATGATCCACACGAAGCTGCTGTGGCAGAGCTGTAAGAGTTATTGCAGCAATGAGTGGCTACTGCCCGAGAGAAAGTAGTGAACTGTGAGCTATCAACAAATATCAGCAGAGACTTTTACAATATTGGTTAGGAAGATTGCATCCTATAGCCGGGTAATGCCAAAAGTCTGTTTGCATCAGGGCCTGACACTTCCCACAGTGCACAACGTCACAGTCCCCAAGACTCTCAATTTTTTCCTTTTTCAGTTTTTTGCCTCATCATGGTTTAAAAGCCCAGCCATCTGTTGCAATTACAGCACTGAATTACACCACCACAGATGGGAGAAAATTCAGAAGGCTGCAGAGTCAAGATTTCAGCAATTAGGAAATCCCTGAATTATGCTCGACCAAAATTTGTTCCCCACACTGCAGCGACACCACCAACGCTACGATCACGTGCTCTGTTATCACATCGACCCCTGCTCCAGGAGCGGACTGCAGAGCAAACGAAGCTGCTTTTGGCACATGAACATGGACAGGAGGCTCTTCCTCTGCCATGCACTGAAATTCCAGGAGCAGGGGCTCCAAAACCAGGCAACAATGCACAGGTGGAGGATTAGCTGCAGATTTAGGGTGAGGGAAATGCACATCACAAGACTGAGGCCCCCACATCCTATTCACAAATGTCAAGTATTTTTGTGTGGATGTTCGAGAGTTTCACATTCAAACAGCTGTGAGTTTGTTTGGGCTTTTTTTTAATGGGTAATACAAAATAATTTCCTCCCAATTTGTTCCTGGAAAGAGCATATGACTTTGGCTCAAATGTTTGAAGAGATGAACCAGAAGGAAAAACTTCAGCCTGCATGAGTAACTGAAAAAAAATAATAGTTTTACATTGACAGCACTAGAAAATCATGACCTTGGCCCTTGTCCTGCACCTGGCCTGTGCTCAGAAGCAGCTACACCTAAGGGCATTTGTTTTAATGTAGGTTTGGGGTTTTGCTTTGGTTTTGCTGGGAGTTTTAAGCTGTAAGTGGAATTCTGGACCATTCATGATTCCTCTTGAAGCTATATAATATTAAACTAATAGTTCTGGCCAAAAGAGATGAAAATTAAGAGAAAACAAAAGCTTTTGAAAGAGTCCCAGTATTTCAGTTCCAACTTCTCACAGTGATGGGAATCAGTTTTTCACTCCATATGAAGTTTGGAGACCAAATTTACCTCCATTTATGTTTATAGGACTGAACACCTTCATTCAATGCTTTATTTGGAGCTACACAAAAATCACTGACTAACCTGATGCCCTCCATATCTTGAGGGAGAGGCACTTCACGAGGTGGCAAGGACAAGAGACCACTGCATCAAATATCAGCAGAACTCTTCTGCAGGCTGAAATCTTTTCAAGATCTGCAGGAGCCTCTTTCCATGAGTTTTTGGACACATGTTAGGGAGATGGAAATATTTCCAAGACTCTGGTTATCTGAGGCTCTGCTTTCCCTCTTTGGGTGTGGTTTGGAAGATGCTTTCCAGAGGCACCCTCCTCAATCCTGCAGTCACTGCTGTCTGCATTAACACCTCCATATTTGGCTAAATTGCTGGTCCAAGGTACTTTCTGGAAGTTAGTTTTCCACTCCTGACTTTCACAGCGGAAGGTATCCCTGCCCATGGCAGGGGCGGGAATGAGATGATCTTTAAGGTCCCTTCCAACCCAAACCATTCCATGACTTGCAGCACTGACTGTTCTCTGCAAGGGCATTTTGGTTCATCTCTGGGAAGCTTCCAGGAGACTGGGGAAAAGATGTTCATTAAAAACACGTCAATGTGGTGTTTGGCCTGTCCTTGGAGCAGCCCACAAGTCTTTTATTTCAGGGGTAGCTTCTTGTCTTCCAAAAGCTACATCAGAAGTTATTTCATTTTTTTCTCTTCTGGGAGGGTAGAAATTTCCCAAATTCATTGAATATCTCCATCATTCTGATTCTAATTTGAGCTATTTATTCACAAAGGCATCTGTCACCTTGCAGAAGATAGCTCGGCTCCAGACTGAGGGAGGGTGCTCCTTCCCTTTGCCACGCAGGAAGCACCGGTCAGATTGTGCTCCACTATCAATGCACTCAGTCTCTTTTTCAGGAAAAACTATACATTTTTCCAGCAAGTGCACTTGTTATAAGTTTGTTTGCCAAGTGGAGTGATGTTGCCTCCCTCCTTGATTATGGTGATATAACAGTGGTTTTGTTTTAAATGAAAAACCAAATGGAATAGATTCCCCAGCCTTCCAACCCTCACAGGCACCTTTGGTAGGAGGTTTATCACTCAGCAAGGGTGAGGGGGAGGAAAGAACTTTTCTGGATACCCCTTGTTATGCTATGGACAGCTGATCATGATACAAGGTAATCCACAGTGAATTATTTCTGACATTGTTTTACAAAAGTGCCACAATGGTATGCAAGTCAGAAAAGAGCTCTAGGCCAAATCCCTAGAAAACATAAATCGATTTATACTGGAGAAAATACCCCTTTGTCTCTAGCTCACAGAATTATTCATGCCAAATCATTTCATGGAGAAGTTTGGGCTTTTTTTCATGTTGCTGGACAAGTTACTTTGGGATAGTTTTGCTGGTTCCTGCATAAGAGGAACCACATGATCAGAGCCAGTCTCCACCCCGTATCCAGCTGTGCCCAGCAAAAGGACCAGAAGGTTCATCCACGTGACAGAACAACAGATGAGACCTAAGGTAAACCAAAGCCCTCTGCCTTCTATCCCAAAGGAAAAATGAGCCAAATACCTGCAACACGGTGTGGCTTTTGGTATGGCAGCCCCCAGGGAATGGATTCCATTTTTCCCCACCAACTCTCCATCACCAGCCACGCATCCATTCCTACCTGTCACCTTCTGCTAGATCCATGCCCAAAAAGCTTGTGTGTGCCCATGGAATGCCACGGGCACCTCGCTTCTGGGAGTTTGGATGGAACAACCGTATTTCACTGGCAGAGTTAAAAGAAAGCACTACCTGCTTCTCTGATCTGAGACTGTAAGGAGCATTCGGAGTGGGATTTCTTATCTCCCAAGCATTCCGAGGCCTGGCCTGAAGGACATGGGCTCCGTCTCCTTGAAATAGCACACAGCGTATTACATCAGGCTCGCGCCTGTCCCAGGCTGAACTGCAGAGTAACTGGAGAATGGAAAAATGCTGCCAGCGCCCAAGTTGCCTGTAGCCACCTCCCACTGTAAGCTCCTTATCTGGGAAATGCCTCGTGAATCGCATGGCAGAGTTTCAACTGACGAGCCACTGCCCTTTCTGGTGCCTGTCCTGCCCCAAACTGCCCCCCACGGCATCAGAGCTGACCCCAAGCAGGACAGTCGTGACCCCACAACTCCACAGGACGAGGGACAGGGTGAAGGAACAGCTCTGTGGAGGAGGATTGCCCTTTCTGGGCTTTCATAGCTTTGCGTGTAACGCATCAGGATTCTGATAACGAGGGAGGGGGAATGGCTATTTTGCCATCAGATGGAATAAAATTAGCTTAGGTGAGTAAGGGTGTCTGGCTGGCAGGCAGCCTATTTCAAATACAGCCCAGTGAGCTCAGCTCCACGGCCAAGAAAACAGTGGGATTTGTATTTTAAAGTGCTTCGTTAGATCAAGTGCTCGTAGCCAAGGCCGAGAGAAGTCAGTCAGAGGGGGAGGAATGGGGTGGTGGCAGCTGGGAGTCTGGCAGCTGTGTGATCTCTGGGGGCTACAAATGAACATGTAAATTTCTATATTAAGCAGCAAAATCATCTATTAGAGTAAAATTGCTCCAGCTTAATTGTTAGATAGGCATGTTTGTTAAAATACAATTTAGGCAAGATCGTATCGTTCTTCCTCACTCAGGAGCGTATTCTCGATAACGTCGTTTGTCAGCAACTGCCTATTATGTTAAATAGCTGAGGAATTGCTGGATATCTTTCTGCTTAGATAATAACATTAAAGTTTCTTGAAGCATTTTAGAAGTCTGACTAATCTCGCTGTCTCTCTTTTATTTTTCTAAAGTGAATTTAGTGCTGGTGAAAGGTTCCAGATTGACAGCCCTGGAGACAGGAGCTGATTGCTTATCCACATAATAGGTACAGTCCAGACAGCTGCAGTGCACGCCCGGCTCCCTCCCAGCCACAGGCTCTGGTTCCTGCACCTTGCAGAGTCATTTTGAACATTGGAGAGAGGCTGCAAGGCACTGCTGGATGGGTGATGGTGGTGGGTGCTCACACAGGGCATCCATGGTTTTGTCAGGTTAACCTTCTTGGGTTTCCTTTACAGACAGTTATTTATATATATATATGTATGTATATATTTACATAATGATTCACCCTCCAGAAAAGCCAGCAGGAGCCTAACTTTGTCTTATCCATCTCCTTTTGACCACTGAGGGAGCCTTGGGACTTCAGGCTCACAAAGCTCCGTCTACATGGCTCACTCAGACTCACAGGGAGTCTCTGTGGCTCACTGACCGTCTGGGGACTGACAGCTTCTGTGCCTTTCACCACTTGCAAGCAAACAGCCACGACCTCAAACCAGTCTTGAAGCCCAGGCCTTGAGAAACACCTGCAGCTGAGAACGGGCAAAGGCAGGGAAAACAGTCTTTGGTCAAAACTGCCTAAAAGTTGGAAAAGAGTTTTTGGTTAAAGTTGCCTAAAAGTGCAACAACCGCAGCCAGACAAATGACAGGGGATTTGTTTGCTTCTGACACATCCAGAGCTGAAACCACCTGGATGCCCAGACAATCATCTGCTGGCAACAACGTTCAGACACCAACAACCCAAGATGCCTTTGAATGACACACTGGTTACAGGAAACCTAATCGTATGTGCTGCTAAAGCTGTCCAAGTCCCTGACTCACAGCCTCTCTCCCCATTCAGCTCTCATCCCTGGGCATTCCCACATACTGAGAGATGGATGCGTTCATGAGAACAATATCACCCTGCAGGAGACACCACAGCTTGTGGGAAAGTACTTGGCTAAGGGTGAAAGGTAGAAAAGGCATCTCTGGAAAATGCATTGGGCTAGGAAAGTCCTCTTTACAAATTGCCCTGACATATTTTCTCCTGCTGGCAGCACTGGAAGGTCTGCTTTGGCAAATCCTACTCCATCATGCAATCAGTTAGGCTGAATTCATGCAGAGCATGCAGCAAACAGGCTAACCAGGCAGCACATCTAAGCAAATTGGGTGGATCTGGATGCTATTTCAGCTAAATGAAGGGGATTTTTCATTTTGCTGTCATTCCTGTTCTCATTTGTAGAAATGTTTCCTCTCTTTGGATAGCAACATGGCAAGCAAAGAGGTGATGAACTGAACCAGGCTATGGCTTCTTCACGGAGGACAAGGCCTTTCCTCTCTCCAGCCAGCTGCCTCCAAGCATCCATGTCCAAGCTCAGTGTTAGCAAGTCGTTTCTGTAATGAATTAGGGCAGTTTCCGGCATCAAATCCTTATGACAGCCAGGGTGAAAAGCAGTCCTAAGGAAAGCCATGCTAGATAAATGACCTTTACTCAACAATTCTTAGGTTCCTCTTGAGAAACTGTAATTGTTGGAGGAGGGAGGAGGATAAACCACAAGCCTCAACAAGGAGAAAGGGTTTACGCAATAGTTCCTTGTTTTCCAAAATCTCCCCAAACAAATATCGCAGTGGCAAAGTCTATACTGTCATTTCATACTCTGTTGGCTCTCAGAGGGGGAATATCTACATCCCAGTCTTGTAAAGGTGTATGTACATTCTTAATACGTACCTTATGATTGCTGCTTCTTGCAGCTACTCCCAGAGTGCAGAGCTTTGTTTACACACAAAAGCCTTTACAGAATTGGGAGTTTGTGTTCTTCTATGCTTATTCAAATGCAATCAGACATTATCAGTTTCATTTCCTACCACTGGAACATTACAATTGCAAATAATTTCTCTTTCATCCCAAATATTGACTATTTCAAGGCATAGAGTGAAACTGCAAACATTGGAGTTATAACATTAAAGAGCACACACATTATAAGAGCAATGAACTGAGCTCAATCCAGCCCCAAAATTGATTTGGCTTCCACAATTTTGCAAATTAAGTTACGTATTTCCATGCTCAAGTGAAAAAACCAACACGTAACTTTAATGCTTAATATTTAAACAAAGTGCTCAATGTTTACACACTAAGTTCATTTTTTTTTTCTAAATTTAAGCATTTGCCTAAGTTAGACAGAAAATAGTAAGAGGTGAACCTCAAACCATTGGAAGGTTGGGTCCAGTTCAGAAGCTTATCCAAACCCCTTCTGTGTTTGAAAAACATTGGCTTGAAAACTTGCAAGAACATGAGTCATCTGGATGTCACTCTGACTTATTATAGACCATCAAACTTTGAGAGATGGTCCTCAAGTTCTTTCTGATCACCAGTTTGGCTATTGCTTTCAAGTTTAATGATGCTGAGTCACACCAATGATAAAATCTTCTAGAAAACCACTTTTGTCTGTCGGCAGAGCCACAGCCAAATGAGGTCTGTCTGAGCCATGCCCCGGTTTGCTCCCATCTCAGCCTATTCCAGTCCACCCTGGAACATTCCCCAAGGCCACGGCTGATGCAGAGGTGATACAAAATTAATAGATCTGCATTGGACTCCCCAGTCCTGCTGTCACCAGGGGTATTCCAGAAAGGCCCTAAGATTTCACCTGCACCACCTCTCTGTCAGTTCAGTTTATGTTAAGAGCCACAGAAAAAAACATCAAATCAAACCTTGTGGCTGATGCAAGATGCAGACGTGAGAGAGTTACATAAAGTGATGAACAACTACACTCACCCCAACTACACCCCAGGGCTGGGCAGTGCACCATGAGAAGAACAGTTTTTCTCCAAACTAAATGTGTGTCCACTCTGAGGAGAAACCTTCATGGCCTTATCTCTAGAGATGGTCGATTAACATCACGTGGATCTCTTGTTCTGTTACAACTCACCAGTAACGCGCCAGGTTGAGGCATCCCATCTCTCTTTTTCTGTTTATTGTAGGATGATATGATCCACCACGAAAATCACAGCAGCCCGCATACATCAATAAACAATTGAAATATTCTTAGCTCAGTGGTCCAGGAATAATAATCATTCTTATCATTGAGAGATAAAGGGAGACAAGAAAAGATAATAAGAGGATAATCATGGTTTCTGGAGCCTAAGCAAAGCTTGATACCACTCAGAGTTTCAGTTAATTCATGCTCTTCTTCTGCTTTAGTCTAAGTGAAAATAAACCTGAGTGCCACTGAGTTCATAAAAACCAAAACCACCAGAGAAGAGGATGTTTCACAGAGAACAGTAAAGCCTGATTCTTAAAGGAAAAACAACCAAACCAAAAAAATCCTGTTTATGCTCCTTAAAGACTGCATTCAGGTCCATCGATGTTAACAGAACCTTCACTGACTTTATCATCCTTTTCATCGAAATTGCTTTTCCCTCATGGAATTACCTAATTGGCACCCAGGCCAGCCTCACCTCCTGCTGTTGTTCATTTTAGGGCAGAAGATTCTTTCCACTGGCAGACCACTGAGTTACTTTGACATGGGGAATCAGTTGGGGACGATGACCACCATGGTGGGAATTTGCCCTTAGGTATTTCTTGCAGTTATCTCATCCCAGAGACAGAAAAGACCAACAGAGAGAGCCAGAATGAAAAATAATAAATAAATTAGCGCCTTTAAGTAATGGCAGTAACTTAAACCAAAATTATCCACCACCTGTGATGCTCCTCCAGGAATTTCTGGACTCCTTCCTCTCACAACCTCTGAGAAGAAACCCCGACTATGAAAGGACCAAAGCCATGTCCTCTGATGGCGACATCACAGAGATCAAGCTCAATTAAGGGAACCCAAAAACCCCCTATTTTTATTCCTGTAACCTCTGGTAAATTTTATTTCTGTGACTTGAGGTGATTATTTTTCCCTTTTGATACCATTTTCAGTGCGTGCCCTTCATCTCCCCTGTGGAGCCAGCCCAAATGTCACCGAGACTATTAATGGTGTGTACTTAACACACATACTTACAGTATGTTCATTCTCTGGGAGACTAAACATTATTGAAAGGTTACAGCATTTATTTTGATGTGTGTCTGTTTAACCAATTCTAGCAAATGTTACACAAACACAAAACGGGTTTTCCTTCTCTGTTCCTCACAATCCACCCTGAACCAAAGGTTTTCAAACAGAAATCCTCCCTCGAATCCATGAGGAATTAAAAAAACCCTGATGCCACGCTTTGGCACATGGAGATATTTTGAATACACAGCAAACAGATACGTAAAAGAGAAAGAAACATTTCATCCTTGCTCCCTGGAGCCCTACTAAAGCCCCTTTCCAGCTTCAAGTCCACCAGTTTCTATCAAATTCTGGTTAATTTCAGGGACCACCTCTCCAGCAGTCATGTGATATAAGGAAGAATTGGTAGGTTTGTTCCTCACTATCTTGATTCTCATTTAATGGAGGAGATTTGGATGGATTTCTTGTGATTCTGAAAGATTTCCTGTTTCCACTGCGGCTGGACACAACAGTTGATAATACAGCCCTTTATGTGGCCAAGTCCTAGCAAGGAATAAAACATGGAGAAAACACCAAAATCACTTTAAACCACTGATAAGAATTTAAATTTCTGATTATCCCAGCTGCAGTTTAGAGAGGATCCATCCTTAACAGTTGCCACTGCTCTGCAAAAGAGGGATTAATAATCCCCAGTGCAGCTACTAACAGCTCTATTGACTCCTATGTGTTATTTCGAGAGAGACCTTTAGAGAGAAAAACCAAAAAACCACAAACAAACCCGACCAAGTAGTTTCCCCCTCCTTACCTCAAACTCTGCATAAAGACACAAAGATTTAGTGCAAGGGAAACCCCACCTCACACCTCATCTGACTGCAAAGAGAGGCGAGGGCATGTGAGGCCAGGGCAGTCAGGTGGCTGTGTTTATCATGTGCTTGTTCCACCTTGTTTCACTGTACCTCAGGGGCTGCTCCTGGGGAATACAGCCAGTGCCATCAAAGCAGAGAGCTCACACAAACACTGCTCACACGAAACCAGAATCAGAAAGCAGCAGCAGCAGCAGCTAATAGTCAGAATATTAGGAGAGCTAATGAATAGGTTCCCTCAGTGTACAACCCCAGCCCAAAAATGTGACTTTCCACTGCCAGTCATCAGTTAAATTCAGCGTCTTTTCTTCACGCTGGAACCAGTTGGGCTGACTGGACTGCTTAACCAAAAGGTCAAATGTGAAAATAAACTAAGGAAAACCAGGCTGTCCTTTCCCACTGCTCTGACACCTCGTCCTTGGACTCTAAACTTCTCTTTTTCTCAGCAACTCTTCCCCCAGCAACCCTCTGCTCACCCCCTGCTTCTTACCTTCCTTCCAGCTGCCAGCCAGCACAGACAGCTGCCCAGGCACTCCCAGACCTGGAGAAGCTGGAGCAGCAAGGACATTTGCTGCTGCAGGCAACTGGGAAGGGTGTCAGAGACCTCAGGGCTGCCTCTAATTGCTCCCAGAGAACCCTGTAATCCTACCTGTGCCTTCTCCACAGGGATCACAGCTGTGTCCTGGGTGATGTTACAGGGTAAAGGAGGAGCTCGCAGTAGAAGTAGTATGAAAGAGCAGCTGGTTCTCCGTCTCAGCCACTCTTCCAGCTCCTCAAAGTGTCCTCGAGTTCACATGCATCGTGTCCCAGGCCTCCCAGCAAGCCAGACTGGGAAGCTCTCGGTGCGCTGCCTCCAGCCCAGCAGCCTTGGAGGAGGACAGAGAAGAGACTGTCCTCACCCGAACACAGCAATCCTTGGTCCTTGGGAGATGGCCTTGAAAGAAATGCCCTTCCCAGGGCAGACAGCCCAGAGATGCTCTGGAAGGGAGCTCAGCAGCTCCTGCACAAACAGCTGCTGGTACTTTCCTATCGCCAGGACTGCAGCCTGACAAAGAAGTAAATGAAATAGAAACCTGAGACTGGCCTTGTCTCCATTCCTTGGCCAGTCCTCAGAGTAGCAGAGAAGGTTCCACACTGTAGAAGAGGGTTACTGGGGCAGCACTTTCCAGATGTTTTGCCATTGGCTTCACTTCCACCTGGGAGCATCATTTCATGTGAACTTGTCCCAGATTTATGAGCACCTATTGTGCCAGATCTGCTGAGAACATGCCAACCTCCCCAGGGACCGGTGCACAGGGAGTTCACAGTGATCCTTTCTTATCATGGCATCCCATTCCCTGTTCACTCTGGACATGTGGGACACCCCTAGCATGAAGAAATGCCCTTCTCTCACCTCGAAAGAGGAATGAACCAGAGAAGCACAAAAACTTCAGCCTAGCTGGGATAAACCAGAAATTATTCCCAAACACGACACTAAAGCTCCCACTGAAAGTTAAAAAGCAAATATTTTCAGAATTCATTTTTCAATTTCATGCCACCTCTCCACTAATTACTTGTGGCCAGGATCCTGCCTGCCAAGATGTTACAAAACGCTACCAACGAATGCTACGAGTGAAATCTTCGGGGGGAATTCTCACACAACAGCCCCACAGCCACAAGGAACAGAGGAGACAGATACACTTTGACAGAGCCACCCAGAGCACTTCATGGACACCTCTCCAAAGCAGGTCCCCAGCCCCTGGAGTGCCCTCCCTCTCCTGTCCCCCCGTTCGCAGCGGGATGGGCCCCGGCAGAGGCTGCGTTGCACGGTCTGTAGGGCCCTTGGGGGTGTCAGAGCTGCTCAGGCAGAGGAATCAAACAGCTGCAGAGTTTCTGACCATCTCAGCACAACAACCCCAAGTCGATGCGCAGGGAGGAATGCAGAGACCTCGACGGTGCCTCTCGACACCCATCTGTTTTTTAGAGTCAACTGGCCTGAACTCCTCTGCAAGCTATTAGCTCTGAATGTCCAGTCGAGGGCTGTGTTCTCTGGGTGTGCTTTAATTCCAAAGTAAACTCTTTTGCCTCGAGAAACATGCAACACAATAAACTAATTTGAGTTGAGCTTAGTGTAATCTTTCTGGGCTTTTTGTTGTTTCGATCTGATCCCAGAGGTGGAAGTCTGGTTTAGGTATTGTGTTTTTGTTTTGTTTTGGGGTTGAGGGGTTTGTTGGTTTTTTTTCACTCTTTCTGGGATCTGCTCTCAACAAGCCAGATTCCTGGATTTGACAAGTTCTGTTTTATTCTACTTACACTGCCACCTGCACAGCAGAAAGAGATTTAAAAGGCTGACTTCTCTGTCCGTAAAAGCAACAGCAAGCAAACAGAGAGCTGTGTTCAGGACACGCTGAAAGGAATTCCAGCTCCCTTTCTTCATATTAATTTACAGATGTGTCCTTCCCCATTTTCCTGTGCCCTATCCTTGTACCTGGCCAATGCTTTTCCTCCGTACAGTGCACTTAAGTTGTTCTCCTGATACATGAGCTTTGTTTAATAATCTTTTTTTTTTTGCACTTACTAATTTAGCCACTGCCTGCAGACAACACGGCAGGGAGCACACAGGTACACAGGCTGCCTCAGGGCCACTGCTGTGCTGAGCAGCATCACCTCCGTGTCCTCTCTCCAGGCCAGGAAGACCCAGAGACCGCAGCGATCCCATCAGGAGCCTGATGATGTCATCTGATGTAATTTGCCCGATATTCAGACAAAATGAGGCCAAACTTTGCCGATGGTGAAGTGACTCATGTTGTACAGAGAGTCCTGTGCAGGGTCAGAGGGAGGTTCAGGAGCCCTGATTCAAAATCTCTCGCGTGGCTGACCAGACCACAGCTCAAACAGGAAGGGTGGGGAGCAGAAGCGACAGAGCAGAGAAGAAGGAGGTTCACTGCAGCCCAGGCCCAGCAGCACCAGCCTGGGTTTTTAGGCGATAAGCCCAATGTACACACTTCTGCTGCAAATTTTAATTTTGGAAACCCAAAGGTCAAGGGATTGGAAGTTTTGCTCAGCTCCTACTGAGGTCTGCCAAGCACTGCTGTAACAACGCTGCTTTCTGAGGATGTTGCAGGCACGGTAACGCAAAAGGGAAACCAATATTAATAAAACAGAAACAAGGAATCCCTTCATACAAAAATAACAGCAAATAATGCACTGTAAATATAGAAGCTATTCGGTGAGGTGACATCTGATGTTACAACTCAGTGGGATCCTCCAGCCCAGTGTAGAACTCACAAAATTTCTTAGGAAAAACAGAGTTTTTCTGGACTTTTCATTATTTCCCAATCGTACCACTATTTAAAATAAGTCCACAAAAAAAAAAATCTAAAAAAGTAAAGCCCAACTGTTTCTAAGCATAAGCAGGTCCTTCCCTTCAATCTGTGTACCCTTCCCACTCCCTCCAGGTTCCCTCCCTCCCTATTCAGATAAACCAAAGTGAATAAGCACACCAGGATGCAAGAGCAGAACAAAATGACTAAGACTCCAATGTGTAATGATATGTCTGCACTGTAACTAGACACAAACCTTTTAAAAATTCAGAATAGGTGACTCAAAGCTATGGAGAATTTTCCAAACACCAGATGGAACAAAGAACCCCACATTAAGATATTTTCAGTTAAGGCAATTACATTTAAATAAAGCTGCTTATTATTGTAATTGCAGAAAAGCTCTACAATTCAGCTTGGCTTTGATAAAGAGGCTCTGCCTGAGAAGCATCCAGGGCACACTGCCTTGATTTGACATCTGTCTTGCTCCCAGTCACTCATCTTCACTCACTGGAGAATAGAGTCATAAAATTGTTTGGGTTGGAAGGGACCTTAAGGCTCATCCCATTCCCCCCCCTGCTGTGGGCAGGGACACCTTCCACTATCCCCAGGCTGCTCCAAGCCCCATCCAGCCTGGCCTTGGACACTTCCAGGGATCCAGGGGCAGCCACGGCTTCTCTGTGCCAGGGCCTCCCCACCCTCACAGGGAAGAATTCCTTCCTAATATCTAATATCAATTTCCCCTCTTCCAGTTTGAGCCCATCACTCCTTGTCCTGCCACTGCAATTCCTAATGTAAAGTCCCTCTCCAGGTTCCTTGTAGCCCCTTCAGAATAAGAACAAGACTGTTATTTCAAGCTACTGAAAATTAGATGATGTTGCAAAAGACCTTTGATTTTGTACATAAATCACACCTCCTTGTGAATATTTTAGTGCCCTTTGGTCTGCAGAGAAGGAGTCAGTGCCAACAGGTAGGAGGGGATAAGGACACTGTTGTGCTGCAGATACTGCGTAAACTGGAGACTAAAAGCATGACTTGTTAGTCTGAGCTCAGTGTAGGACTGAGACTCAGAACTTCAGTGCCAGACGAGCAGAATGCTGCACAGCTTGTACTATATACACACTAAATCCCTCAGTCCCTCAGCAAGGCAGCTTCGCAAACCAAATTCTTCTACAATTATCAACTTTCAGCTAAAGAATTCATAAGAAGATCCACATCCACAAAATGCAGCACAGAGAATAACTGTATTCAGCACCAGTTGATCAGATAGGCCCTAAAATACCTTTTAAAAAAAGGAGTAGTGTAATTGAATATTCAATCTACAGTTGACAAAAGATAACTCCACATCAAGGTACTCCTGGAACGCAAGAATGCCAAATATTCCGCTCCAGGCCTAATCCTGATTAGGTGCCTTGGGCTAAAAGGAAATACTTTTTATTTCTGTTACAAAACATGTATAAACAGAAGGCCTGGGTAATGCAATGTGAAAACCCCTGAGTAGGGATTCCAAGATTTACCCCATTAATCATATATTACTAAGAAAAACAAAATACAGAATAGCTCGCTTTGTTTCCTCTATTTTCGGAAAGAAGCAGCAGCCACAAACACGTAGGTAGGGATGATAAACCAGAGGTGATGGTGTAGAAATCCCATCCAGTATGTGCAGGGCTGATTGCTCACGGGGGTGGCTCACTTCCGAACGGGAGGGCCAGGTTGTGCAATGACTCCTTACCCGGGGAAGAATTCCCAGCACAGCAGTGACCCCTCGGCAGGGCCAGGAGACGCCGGTCAGGAGCGTGGGGAGCTGCGGGTCTGCCCCAGCCCGGAGTGGCTCCCGCAGCCAGCGGGGCCTCAGCTCCCCTCCTGGAGCTGGACGAGCATCCAGCTCGCTTCTCTGCCAGCGCAGGTTTGTCTTTAAAGACGTTTTCTAGGATTTTGTCCAGCTGCTTTAAAGAAGTCCTAAACAATGGGATTCCACCACTGCACTGCAGCGGCTGCTTCACAGCCCAGCGCCCTTCGCTTGTGAACATTTCCCGACAACCAGAACTGTGTTTCTCCCCTACTTTACTCCTTTACTGATTGTCCCTCTCTGGCAAGGGCATAGCATAGAATGAAAATCCTTCAGGATTCTCCTGGTTGGGATGGCAGCATTTCATCCCGCAGCGACAAAGCTTCTCTTTTAAGGAAATATTTACAGGATTTTGCTCCAGGAAAGCAGACATCCCCTGAACCTTTATGATCTCAGGAGCCTTATCAGCTCAACAGGTCTGGAAAAGGTCACGGCAATTGCTTTATTCAGACCTACTCTACATCTTGCCCCCTTGATTTTAGGAATGGTTGGGAGCTTTTCCCTCTCTTCCATATATATCCATATCCCACAGGGACATTAGACTCTCACCTTGTACTTCTTGCTGTCTTTACTTTACAAAGCCTCCTTTGGCCATGTCATTCCCAAACTATTCTTTTTTTCATATTTTGCTTTGGATTTTCATTTCACACCCAAAAGGCCAGTGCACACACTGCAGCTTCCTCAGACACTTTATCAAGCAGTTCTCACCACAAGGCTGCATGAATCCTCAAACTCTGACTGATAAATAATGCATTCCAGCAAAATATAAATCCATTTCCTCCTATTAGCTACAATTACAGCCTAAAATAGTAATGGAGGGATCGGGTTACTAAAGCAGCCACGCTTTCATTAAGAGCATTCACCATTCACATCGCACTTCGAGCACAAATAGGATAATTTCACATTCACCTTTCCTTTGGTCATCGTCTCCCTCCACTTATTGGCACTGAGAGGTTTTACCCGGTTTGCTCCTGCACTGCTTCCAGATCCTCGTGGGGGCTAATGACTGAATCAAGCCTTCCTTTGCCTGGGTTATTTAATCCCACCTGGGCATAATAAATGGGAAATCCCCAGCTCTCTTTACAATATTTGTAGCACTGGGACGCTTTTACGACATTATTACAACTGGAGCATTGTTGTACCTTGAGATTTTTTAGAGAGGTCTCACTACAAGGAATTTTCTCTTGATATTTGGCCTGAGTTTTACTTGTTTTCCTTCCGCTGCCTACAGATTTGCTTCTGTTGGCTCAAATGAGACATTTCTGTTTCTCTCTAGTATTTATGTGTTTGAAGATAGTTATCATATACCTACTTAGTCATTTTAAACCAAATTTAACAATATTTAACTCTTCTAATCTTCTACTCATAAATCATCCCTTCCTGGTCTCCTTTGCCAATGTCAGGAATGTTTTCCTACAGTTCCAGAAGAGAAATATGCCCCTGTTACAAAACAGCTTATATCTGATTGCAGCAAGAAGAAAAAATCAATTCAGAAATTACAAGAAAAGGAAAGCCGAATATCCTCTGGCAGGTAAAATTCCCAGGAGCCCAGAGCCTCATGCCTTATGTTCCCTGCTTCAAAATCCTTAAAGAACCTAAGAACTAAGCACTAGCGTCTCAAAATACCCAATAAGGCACCTAATCATTCATGTCACTTCTGACCCTTGCCACCTGAGATCAGGGCACTTCCTTCCTTGCACTTTGTTAAATGTGTTTTTAATCTGCTTAAATTGCATGAAAACATGGCACAGTGTGAATGGGCGCCCTGCCCAGGGGATTTTTTAAAGGCCTTGTTACAAAGGTGGCTCTTTCCCTCTGGGTCAGTGAGATGGATTGGGCCACATCTTGCCTCGACCCTTGTTTGGGGTCTGAGTGAAGGAAGGAAAGAAAAGTGCCCAAATCCTTTGTTCACGTTGCTGACCATGTGCTGCCTCCACCTACCCTGGGATTTGCTGCAGGATCTGGCTCTGTCCTGCCCCTGGAGCAAGGCCAGTGCTGCCCTAGGACAGTTGGACTGCTGCTGTCCCTTCCATCAGAGTCCACAACACGGCTGGGAGGCAGAAATGTTTCTGCATCTCTCTGCCCGATCCCAGCCCGGGGATCCACACTCACCCACACCACACACTGGTCCCACTGCTGCTTGGGTCCCTTCATCCTCACTTCTCTCCTGGGATGGCAGGTAGGGACCTGAGTTCCCAGGGTAATTATTCAGTAGAACAAACCATTCTATCCTTCCTTTTCCCCCCAGCCCCTCCCTTTCTAAAGAGTTAATTCACTAGACTTCCGTCTGCCATCAGCCAAACATTGCAGTACAACTCTAAAGACAAAACAAGGGGGGTTTTTTTCTTAATACATTTCTCCCACTGTTCACTTGTTTATAAGATTCAGTCATTCTCATCGAGCCAAACCTGGCACGACTAACTCTGATCCCACGTTCAACAAAATCTCTGCTGTGTTTATATATCCAGGGGGACTTTTCAGAGGGGGAGAAAAGCACCTCTAGTATGTTAATTCCCAAGGACTCAACGATTAATGAACTAATCTTATTACACGTGCCGGGGGCGGAATCCTGGTAGATGAAACCTGAGCTAATGAATTAAAGCCCAAAAACTCCTTTGGCTGCACAAAACGTGCTTTTAATTTCAGCTAACCTTTCAATAATAATCCTTCAGGATTTTTTTTCCATGATGCTTATACTTTCTGAAGATATGTGACTCCTCTTGGATACAAGCTCCTTTGTTATTTTATTTCTTGGAAATATTTAGCAACGTCCCAATAACTTTCTTGTTAAAAGTGTATTTGCCTTTCCTGTCCTGAAGGTTGTAGCTGAGTTTTTCTCTCTCTATGGAAGACCCTTGGCTTTTTACTGAATTTTTACTGCTGGGAGTAAACACAGAATAGGAGAAATGTTTGCCATATGTTGATATAATGGTCACATTGTGGGAGGGGAGCAGAGAGGAAGGCTGGGCCCCTGACATCATGGTAGAAGTGCCCTTTTTTCACAGTTAAAAGTAGGTAAATAAATTATGGTAAATAAAAACCTGAACTTTCACTGAGGACTTCAAAGGAAACCTAAATACCATAAGATTACAGAGGTTTAAAAAGCTCAGTTAACATTCCACATGTTTAGAGACATTGGTCAGAAAGACACTCACATTAGGAGCAACTTATGTTCACACAAGGACACCTGAAAAAAAAGTCCCTTTTTCCTGTGAATAGCTTAGATGTCATATTGGACAGCAGCAGAGGAAACACAGAGGGAGAGATCTTCAAAAATCATTCCCATTTCTCTATTTCTGTTCAGTTTAGATCCTTAGCAATCTCCTTCGATTCACTGCCTGATTGTTGTCCCTCAGAAAGCACACCACAATGTCTTAACCCTTCCGTATATTCCCATCACAAATCATGGTTAATCTAAGAACCCGTAGCAGAATATATTGATTAACCCGATGCCTTGGTCTCTATTTGAAACAGTTTGGAAGTTTGCTGTGGGAGCATTGAAGAAATTTTGTTTTCTTACTACGCAATACAAGTGGTCAATGAATAATAAACACCAACAATCCTCTGTCTTAACTTCATCCATCAAATAGACTGCCAAAGGATTGGTAATTTCACCTTGATTTTATCTTCCCTTGCTATTTTACACCAAGACATCAGTTCCCATTGATGTGCCAGAAGCCAAAGCTCTGCTGCCTGTCTCGGAGAGGGCAGTGGTGGGGAGGCCCTGCATCCCTGAACCCAGCAAACCCCACCACAGTGCAGCACAGCCACGCCAGGCCCAGCAGCTCCGGCAGCACTGAGGAAACCCCCTCGTTCGATGTTCTCTGCCCTGTCACACACACATTTCTTTTTCCAGGCATGCCACTACACAACATCACTTCCAACGATATTCTTCTGCTCCAGAAAGTTACAAATAATTCTTTCAGGTGGCACAGTGGCCACTCCAAGCCCTTCTCATGGGCACTGCATGGGCAAACAGCAGTTTTTGTTGGCAGCCCCAAGGTCGCAGCCCCTCGTGCCGGAAGGAGGATGGACGGAGAAGTCAAAAGCCAGTGCAGGCTTTGGCAGGCTCGTGGCAGCCGACCTTCCTCCTGAGCTGTGCACACACATGGGTTTATTCCACATGCTGCTGTTCTCTATTTTGGCTGTTTTTTCCCCCTAGACTCCCACTCTGTCACCTCCATAAAATAATACATGAGTATGTGATACCTCAGAATTTGGACAGGGAGGTTGCGAGGCAGAAAAAAACCGCTATTTTAAATTCTGTGGAAAAACAGGTTATAGATTCCATGTTTAAATAAAGGTTAGAACAATAAAACGGCCGGGTTTTTCCACAGTAACTCTCACCTCAGACAGCAAATGCTGAGTAACTGCTCAGCCCTCCTCGCCTGCTCCCTCCCGCGCCCCGGCCGCGGGGCTCCGGCTTCCCTCGTGTTTACTGAATGTCTGCAGCGATGGCGGGGCAAAGCCACAAGGCCGCTCTCTCTTGGAGCCCGTTCCACTTTGTCACCATGTTAGAAAAAACACAAAAAGGGGGAGGGAGGCAGGAGCAGCCAGCCAGAGCCCGGCCCTTCCACACGCCTCCAGCCGCGATGGGGCACAGCAGCGCTGCCGGCCAAGAGAGCGACGAAGGATCCCTGTGGACACAAGAGGGGTACTGCCTATTTTTAGGCAGCTGGAGTTTCCACGAGGATTCCTAAATCTCTAGTTTCATTAGGGTGTGTGGGGCTTTTTTAAGAACAGGTCATTTAAAGTTGTGGTTGTGCCGTTCTACTTCTTTCCCTTCCACTGCGCAAGGCTCGGAATAGAAATAACAGACCGATTAAATCAACGTGCGAGCCCAGTGTAGGGCAGGGATAAGGCCTGGCCTAAAGGCTGAAACCAGGGTGAAGAACGAGGGTGACAGTGGGGTATGGCCTGGCACAGGGACAGGGTGGCAGTGGCCGGTGATGAGTGGCCTGTGCAGTCCCCGGCCATGGCCGGTTGGTTCAGTGATGGATCTTTCCCTGCTCTGGCCTGTTTTCCCCAGGCTACAACAAAGTCAGATTTACCCATTTGAGCCACTCACAGCCCAAACCTGACTGTTTCCCATATGCACATGATTTCTGTACACTTCGAAATAAACAACATACATTAGGCCCAAGAACTCACGCCAAGAACTGCAACGTTCTCACTGGGATCTCCCAGTTTTAAGGCTCACACAGCACTTACAACTGTCCAGTGATTTGGCTTGTCAGCTCACTGGCATAGCCACTTGTGCACATTACCCTCCCGACCCCAAAATAACAATTCCCACCCTTTTATTTTTCATTCCCCCTTTCCTTGACGAGGCTAAACTGTCTACTTACCGTTCCCCACACAGCAGCAGCAGCTGGGAGCATCTGGCATGGGACATATGGAATTTAATTTCCCGATATTTACATAGATTGAAACAATTCCGACTCCAGACTTCAGAAGGCCCATTGCAGCAGACCTCAAGGCAAAAGCTTTCAGTTCATTTCATTTTCCTCTTCTTCTTTTGGCAAATGAGCTGGGAATACCAGTTTAAAGTCTGCACAGGCCTTAGGATGTTGAAAGATACTCAAGTCCTTGATCTATAAGGCTTACAGGGTAAATGCTGCTTTTTTGCTTCTGGGGAATCCAAAAGGACTTTTAAGAGCCCTAGCCACTTTAAAAATATCTTTTTTCAATGACCTTGAGTAGATTTGAAACAGTCCATTTGAGAGTTTTGCACATGTGGCTACAGATAAAAGTTTCTTCGGGAAAAATAAAATAACTGAAGGGAAATATTCGGTCATACAAAGGAGAAGGAAAAGGGACACGACTCGTGCTGAGTGCAGGGCCAGCGTTGCTGCTCTGCTGCTGTTGAGCAGAGAGTTAAACGAGGACTTGCTCCTGAGCAAGACAGATGCTGCATGAAAATGGCAAAGCAAAAATGTGGCTGAAGCACCACACTCCTCCAAAACAGTTGGTTGTCTTTACTTTGTCTGTCAGTTGCCATCCATGACATTTCCAATAATTGCAGAAACAGAGACTTTAGAGGTGGCGGAGTCCATTATCAACAAAGAATTGCCAGGGATGGCAGCACACCAGTCCAGCTTTGCAAAATCCCTCTAAATCCCTCTTGTAACAACACTTGAAGAGAATGGTTTAAAAATCCCACCTAATTTTAAGGACGTCCACAACAGATTCAACAACTAGAAAAGCTGAGAGGACAGTTCATCTTCTTTATGGCTACAAGTGACCAAATTCTTCAGATGGCAGTGGTGCAAATACAAATACCAGCAGTATCAATCATGGAACTCCTCCAACGTGCAGCATCTGAGGACCTCACACACTGAGTTGAAATTTGCCAGTAAAATCCCAGTGGCTGATCTAGGAAGATACTATGGTTTCCTGGGAGAGTTCATCCAACAGAAAATATGTCTTGCTGTATACACATTTTTTAAGACCAAGGTAATTTTTTTGAGTGAGTCAGAACGAGGCCAAAATAGGACTTGGATCTTCAGATTTAGATTCTGAATTTGGATTCCTGTGCACAAAACATTTCTGCCAACCCTAAAGGCACATAGCTCGGTTCCTTTGAAATCCCCAAGCTCCTCTTGGTTTTGCTTCTTTGCTTGGTCAGCTGTGCCATTGAAAATGCTTTAACAACCTTGGAGTTACGGCTGGAACTCAGACCTCCTATCATTGGTAAAGACACTTCTACAGGGCTTCAGGTTTTGTTTTTGTCCCCTCCTCCTTATCCAGTGACTCCTGAGTTCTGATTCAGAGACCAGTAAAACTCACTGCCATACTGGAAAGCTCAGCCAGTGCAGAGGAACCAAGCATCTGGTCAGAGATCTTTCTAGAAAGAAGGAGATTTAGGTCTGAATTCTCCCAGGCAGAAGAGAAAGCTGAATGTGGGTCTCCAACATCCTGGGTGAGCACTCAGACACAAGAGTGGTATGGAAGGAAGGGTCACTTTGGGGAATCTGACCCACCATGAGAATCAGGTCTTCTTTTTTTTTTTTAAATACCAATCTCTGATAACTGTTCAGGTACAGCCATCACCAGGGAGGGTTTGCAAAACACGAGGCAGATTTCCACTTGTGCTGAATTAGAGCAACTGAGACTGGAAAGGAGTTTAAAATCCCCACTCCTAATTGCTTATTTAACTTGCTTGTTAAATTTGATTTTGTACTTGTGTGCCAAAAGATCTCCTTGTTATGGACTTCTAAAAAAAATCTAATAATATATAGTGGTTTTATACTGTGTTTGTTCAACTTTTGTTGCTCTATTTAGAAGACCTTATTATACTTTTATTGCCATTAAAGAACTGTATACTCCTTATGATTATTTTACAGGGCTCAAGACAGTTGATCTGGATGCTGTCTTATTAACTGTACCAGGTGGTAGAAATACCATTTAATCCTCTTTAATATCAGTAATTCAGACTACATGGCAAGGCTGACCTCAGCATCTCTCATGCCCCAGGAGGAACTACATTATATCACTGCATAAGGGGTCAGAGATGAGAGTGCTTTTGGCAAGGGACTTTCACTTTGTAGATGAAACACCCTGATTAAAAATGATGCTTCCTGCATAACACTGCTGTTCTCAGCTCACAGTTTCCAAACCCACAAAGGCCGCTTTCTAAAGATGGGTAAAACGATCCCTCTATGGTTTATGTAATATATTTGCAGCGCAGTTTTAGGGTTTTCAGGATGAAAGTAACTGGAGTACAGTCAGCCTTTAGGACAGGTTGTTTAGCACCCAAAAGTAGTTGGCACTGAGGAGGAATAAAGAGCTGGAAATACCCCATGGCTGCTCTAAAGTGGGTGCGTGCAATTTACACTCCCTATTAACTTAGTTCCGAAACACCATTTATAGCATTAATGCATTTGTCCTCACAAATCCCTTGGAGGCAAGAATTTTAGAAGGCAAACAAACAACCCAAGAAGTCAGAACAAACCAACTGAGAAGGCAACTGAGAAATGCCCGAGTGCCTTCACTCTCCTCACCTCGTTTGGGAGATACATCAAAGAGCAGAGGGAGGTCTCAAAACCAAGTCCTTTCAGAGCATCTTACTTTTAGGACTCAAAAAGCTGAATTGCTTCCTTTTGACCGTCAAACATCCCTTAAGCAGCCTGAAAGTCCCAGCCAAAGACCCCGAAGGCCGTTGTGGCAGAGGAGGGAAGGAAATGCCCGTCTCCTGTATCGGAGGCCCCTCACCACTTCCTCCCACAGCATCCCGCGGGATGCCACGCCAGCCCCGCCACTCTCCCTGGATGGCGTCACACTGGTGGAAACCCCACGACATGGGCAGGCAGAACCACCCCCAAGGTATCCCCAAACATTCCTGTTTGCCCAAGAACAAGAAATTTGAGGCCAGTTTTCTGCGAGCCTTGAGCCCCGGAGTAGACGTGAAATGTAGACTCTATTTTCACAAGTGTTCAGCACGCAATCTGTGGAGCTCTTCTGAAAATCTGGACCTTATTTAGACGAGTAAATGAGAGCCAAGCTCTTTTTAAAAAAGAGGGTTTAATAGAAATGTCTGCCGCCTCCTATTCTTAGGCCCCTAAGTAAGTGGTGCTGGCTGTGGTGGGAACTGCTGGTGCATGACTGGTGACTGGCTTTGTCATCCCAGGAGTTCTCCTGGGTTGCTAAAACATTCATGAAAAAGCCCAACGAAAATGTGCACGAATGGAGAAGATGGGGGAAAAATATCAGCTTCACGCTACAGCAAATGCTCAGGGAAAATGTTTGCACAGGTCTAATGTGAACTGGTTAGAAGTCAAACCCAAGTACTGCTCTCCTGGCAGCTGAACACGTATTACAAAATCCCATTGCCTCAGTTCACTTCAGAATTGTCTCAGCTACTCATTCCTGTATCAGTGGGAAATTTGGAAGTGACTTTGGATTTGCAGTTTCCTTTTGATAAATGTATTAAAAATACCAATATAACAGCTTTTTATATCATAATAAAAATACATGGAGTATTAAATCCTGCCTAACTCTTGCTGACTTGGAAGCAAGCTTGCATGCTTTCCTCACATCCAGATTCGATTACACTAACTCTTAATGCACAGCTTTGCCAGAAATGTTTTTATTAGAAGAAATTGCACTTGGTCCAGAATGTGGCAGCAGGAATGATCTCTGGCATGCATGGTAACAGGCTTTTTTCACCAATCTGAGATCTCTTCATGGGTTTCTAATTTCACTCGGAATTGAGTTGAAAAATTGACTTTTGGATCAGCAAGAGATTGGGCATGATTATAGGTAATGCTGGACTTTGGAAATCTTGGACAAAAAACTTTTGGCCAATAGGCTTTTTGCATTGTATTCCTCAGCTCTCTGCCAGAGTGTACTCACATTCACTCTGGACTTGCCTCCTCTAGTTACCAGTGTGTGTTTTAGCCCTTAAAACATCTTTTTTAAACCCTTTCTTTCCCAAAATAATTTAGCTGCATCTGGAATTGTGCTATCTATCCCTAACAGCTTTTAGAAATATTGATAACTTTGTGAAGGGCTTTGAAGTAGCAGCTGTGAAAGATATTGCAGAGATGAAAAGAGATTGAATGATTGACTGTCTTGCCTTTTTTTTTTTTTAATTGACCCACTTTGTTCTTAATTTAGTCAATCAACCAGACATCTTTCCATAGGGGTTTTTGTCCAAACACCTTTGGCATCATCCACAGACAATATAAAGTTACCCAATGATGGTTTTGAACAGTGAATGATGATTATTGCATTCATCTTTCCATCAGAGGTATCATTTTAAATAAAAAGTACTAGAATCACTCCCATTGCATTGCTGGAAGTGAGTGAAAGCCAAGGGAATGTATCTCCGTGCATTTGGCACAGTGATTCTTCAAATCTCCCTTGGCCAGCAGTCTACTACCACTAAAATGAGGCAGTTGCAATGCAAGACTGGAATTAACACAGAGAGGACTGAGATCCATCTAAACCTGACTAAATTCTGCACGGTTGTAGACTCTGAGGAGGCTGCAAGACCTGCAAGCAACTGCAAGAATCACATTGGGAGTTAAGATTAAAATGAAGGACAGATTGAGGTTTCTGAAACCAGACAAGGAAGCCTAGGTCTCAATCTTTCTGGATTCCTGAGGTGGGCAGAAGACACTTTAATTACATGATCAATACAGTTTCAAAGTAAGCACGGAAGCCACAATGACTCTGAGGGCACAAACATTATTTGAAGGGTAAAGCGAAATCCCGTTGAAGGAAAATGAGAGATCTCTGCCTCACAGAAACCAATCAATGCCTTCTCAGTCTCCTATAAACTGTTAAGTTTAGAAACATTTGAAGACATCTGAAATGGAAGTGCAAAGACAATTCTGCCAAAGCTCAGCAGTTTCCCAGATCCCTGAGAGACTGTGCAGTGGAACAGTCGATCAACAGCAACGAATTCATCTTCCTGAGGAAAAGCAGGTGCCTGAAACATGGCATTGCTTGTTGAAAAATCATGGGACTCCTCTCATGCAGAACAAGGCCTGAGAGTAGCTTGTCCCCTTCTGCACAGGCTGTTGCTTCCTTGGACAAATTAATGAAGATTTCCTTTTTCACTGAGAAAACTCTAGAGCCAGTATCCCAAGGGAGAAATTAGACTGAGATGCTGCAGAAGTAAATTCATAACATATCCTGTCTCTACCAATTAAGCTGATATTCCATAATTACAACATCACTACAGCAGAGAAGATAAAGGAAGAATATCAATGATTCCTGTTGATATTTATTTGTTTTTAGAGAAAATCTTGATTTCTTGAAACAAACACTGTAGTGATAAGTTTCAGCTACACTATTGTTTTAAAAGAAGATCAAGATGGAATTCATAAATCAATTCCAGAATGCCCTCTAACATGGTTAAAGTACCCACCTAGATCTGATTCAAGGCCCAGATAAAGAAAAGGAAGACTCTGAATTTGAGTCATCTCAATCCAAGCCACTGGACAGTGATGGTTTCGGATGGATGTAATTGGATCCTTCCATCTCCCCCAACCTGAAAAACGTTGAAAGGTTTAAATCTGAGAAAAAATGAAAACAAACATTAGAAAGTCAAAAAATGTTTTCTGTTGAACTGAGTTCTCATTTTCGGGCCAACTGTAACAAAAACATTGTAGAAGTACATGAGCAAAGCCCAGACTTTCCAGGCTGGAACACAGCACTGGTCTATCAAATCCAGGCCATCAGAGTCCGGTCCCTCCTGCAACATCTGCATCATTTCCTCACCTGCAGAAATCGATCCTTCTCCAAACAACAGCCACAGTGATTTTCAGCAGCTAAGTGATGCCATCATAGTGTAATGCAGAGCAGAGGTGTCAGAAGGAACCACTGCAAAGTAAATACAAGCTCAAGAATTAGAGAAATTTAGTTGATAAGGTTAAAAAAAAAAAGACAAGCTGGTAAAGAAGAGCTTTTTCCAGTATGCAAAACCCTCTGACTCTTCATTCCCTTTTCCAATCTTTTTTGGGTTCTGCCTACTTGACAAATAAAGTCTTTGCGGCAGGGGTAGTATCAGACCATACATCTGGAGCAAACAGCTCCATCCAACTCGACACTCCGAATCAGTCCCAAAAAGTCCTTACACGCCTGAAAAGAAATACACTCATCCTTGGTCATGCCCCATGAGGTTTTCCTGAGCTTTGAACAGCGACAGTGGAACTTCCAGTAAAATTCAATAGGATCCAGGTGGCAACTCCTTAAAGCTCCTCAAAATACGCCCTCTAGTATAAAAATGTCAGTATACTTTTCCCTTTGTAGTTCATTTCTCTTACCCAAAATGAGTCCAGAGTTAAATTTTACGGACTAAGGTCAAACACATCAACAGAATGATAAAACACGTCCCTCCCAAGGTGTCCCTAATTCCCTGCGATTACGGAATGAGGACACTGCAGGTTTTTATTGCTGATGCACTCCAAGAGCAAGAAATTTTCTCTGTACTTATTGAGAATGATAAAGATGCAAGAGTAATTATTAACGTGCATCTCATGCATTTGCAATTATGCAAATACACATGCAAATGAAGCACAACCTTTGGGCTCCTGTCATGTTGCCAATGCTTCCCTCTGTGGCGCAAATTTTGGATACACTCCTTGCTTTAATATCAGGTTTTACACACGGGCTCAGATGCCATAGGATTCTGAGCATCTCCAAGCCAGCCCTTAAAGGCACAGGGCTCCTTGTGACTTCACCAGGTGCTCAAGGCTCTTCATACCATCTCCAGTTCTCAAAACTTCTCTTGGGCAGGTTAGGAGGACACAGAACACCTCACTCACAGGGGTATCCGTCAGGTAAATCGCTGCTATGTGAAGAAAAGCAGCAAGCAGTGTCCCAGTTTGCTGACTCTGACATCAGTCAGATTAGTTAATGCTGTGGCTCCCAGTGAAGCTGGAGCATATGCCCACCTTTCTGTTTAATTAAAGCACAAAATGTAATTGGTAATTTATTTGGGGGTTCTCCTGGGATGCAGAAGAGCAGAGCTGCTAAGGAAGCCAAGGCTTTGCCGTGCTGAGGTGAAGCTCATCGGAATGCACCTCACAGCGAGCTGCCCTGGGTGTGCAGGAACAGCTCTCCCACTTTCTCCCAGCCCAGGAACTGCTGAAGCAGGATTAACCCACCTCCTAAAGGAAAAAATGTGTTGGGTTTATCCCTCTCCAGCCACACACACACTGGAAATCTTGATAAATGAACATGTTGTTATAAACTTCCTACAAGAACTGCTGACTGTACATCAAAGTTATTGTACTTCCATCACCCCAGGGTGGGGGGAGCTGTTGTTGGGACAGACCATGATCCTCTACATCCAAAAGCCAGGAGGGGCTGGAAGCGTGCCCCAAGCAGGTTTCCGTGAGGGTGAGGGGCTGATTAGGTGACTTGGGCTGAACCTGAAGTGGCACAATATCCTCTCTTCCACTCTTTAACCAAAAGCACAGGTGGACTCGACACACAAACTTGAGCCACTGTTTATTCCAAAAGTTGTGCAAAGCACAAGAAAGCAGAAAAAAAAGGCTTCTTGTTACACCAAAGCAAGAACTCCTCTGACTTTTAGTCACTGCTCTGGTTCAGTGATGTTACTCCTGAACAGGGGCAGATGGAGGTTGGTCCTTTGACTCAAGTAACAGTAAAAACAAAGTGAGGAACAAGGAGTGAGCAGGCACATGACATGCTGGGATTTTTCCCTGCAATGCAGTCAGTGCCGTGCCTCGCCTCTCTTCAAGAGGTGTTGAAATCCAACCTGATTTGATTCCCATCAAGAAGTGCTAAATAGAACTCCCAGATCACAAATGTGCACAGAGGAAAGCACTGCCTGTGAGTACTTGCAAGGTGACAACTGCTAAGGCAGTCTCTGTACAAGTCTCCTACACATCCAATGTCTAAGGATCATCCCTCAGAAGGGAAATTTTCTTAAGGGGCAAAGCAAATCAATAATCAAAACAGGGGTTAAATACAAAAAGGCCTAAAGAAATTAACTGAGAAAACATTTGGCAGAATATTTTAGAACTTTCTTTGGTGGCTCTGGGACTGCAAGTGTGGGTGGAGATGGAGAATAAGCCCTAAAGAAATCCTTTCCCAGCCAGTTATCTGCGAGGCAATGTCAGTGCACAAAGTTTTCTACTGTGCTCAGGACAGCAAGGGACTTCAAGTCCTCAGCCAGGGCCAGGAAGGATTGTGCAAGAGTCCTCTGGACTGTGCTCACTTTGTCTCTCTCATCACAGCACTGGTGGACCAGTCCCTTATTTCTCTGGGGTCAGAAATACGCTAAAAGTTTCTTTTTAAAGTGACCTGGATCTGGGAAGAGCTCCGCTCTCATAATATCCCCAGCAATTATGCCTGGTTCCTCATTCCTGCATAACTGGAAATCTTCCCTTGCATCTTTAAAGCCTGTAATGCCATTGCTTTCCCTCACAGTGCTGGGGTGACTAAAAAGGCTTCCACACTCCCCCCATCTCATCAGCTCAGATAAAAACAGACCAATAAAATCAGTGGCAAAGCGAAGAAGATAATCCACATCCTTTTCGTAACTTTCCCAATCATTCACCTTTAATGCTATTAACAGTGAGGACTGTTGAACCATGGCTCCCTTCTCTTGCCCTGCCCTGGGACTGCCACAGTGCTTATTGTTCCTCCAGCAGTGCCACCACCAGTGACTGCCCCATCATCCATCAGCAATGCACAAACATATGGGGGAGGGAGGGAAAAAAGCAGAAAAGTAAGCCAGGAGCCAAGAAATCCTTCTCACACAAAGACCAGACACGCTGCTGCCAACTGCACTTAGGATGGTGTCTTCCTCAGCTATGCAAAACAGCTGAAAGGAGAACACCATGCACCGGCCAAAATTCTTCATGTAACAGGATGTCATCAGTAAGGCCAGAGACATCAGAAATCTGCCAGATGACACCAGAATTTGACCTCTGAAGCACTGGCACGCACCCGTCAAGACAGTCCCTTGTATCAATGTAGTTCAGAGTGTGCTGAGAAAGTTGTCATAGGTTGAAATTCAGAAGAAACTGGCTCTGTCTGCTGATATCCTTTGTTGAGTCTACACTTCACAAAATATGCAGTGGCACCATTCAAAGCATGAGTAGAATAATCCATCATCAGCATATGCTCGAGTAAAGGAGATGATTTTGCCCCCACAAACCCAGGTGCAGCAGCGGCACACGCTTCCTTAAAATTGTCAGAAATGTATTGCCTGCTATAAATCAGGGCTTGAAATTCTAGATAAAAAAATATCTTACTCTTACACTGAGCATCTAAGAACCTCTGTCTACTAAAACTCCTGTTTTGCCTGTATCCCTTAAAAATGTATCAAGATCAGAAGAGAAAAAACAGGGCACGAACCAAGATTTTTGAAGCTATTACAGGTCTAATTTCAAGAACTTACAACTCATTGTTTGCATTTTCAAAAGATCTCAGAAACAGAAACAACCAGACATAATTTTTTTTGGTCCCATGCAACCAACGCCATTAGTCAACCATTTTTCTTGTCCCAGCAAATGGCATAGAGTGCCGAAACCATGAAAATACACAGATGGTTTCAGAACCTAGGGCTGGGAAATGCCAAACTTCTTTTCATCAAAGCAGTTGAACTCTTATAATTTCCCCCTTAAAAAAAAGAAATAATCAGAACTTTAAACTGAAACCCCCCATCTTCCTTCCCTTTCAGAAGTGTTTGATCTGGTCCAAATCAGCCGGCTCAGCTCCTACCACCTCCTGTTGAGACACGACCTCACGTTCATAAAGAGCCTCAAACATGCAATGCCACACGGACTTTGCTGGAAAAAAAATAAAACTTCGGGAACCAGAACAATGCCAACTTCAGCCTTGCAGCTCTTTCACGTTCACTTTCAAAAAGGAAAAGTAACAAGCCTGGGAAGCTGCATTACCGCAGGCACGGGTCCCTCAATATGCATGTGAACTCAAGTAACCTCCTATTCATCCAGGCCCTAAAATAGGAAGGCACAGTTCTGGACAAGCATATTGATCTGGATTCCTGTAACTATCCCTTTGAAACACAAATAAACTATTGTTAAAAAACCCCAACAGATCTCAGTGTGTGCTCTGGTTCCTTTGCAATGTGTACTATCTGACTACAATCCATCTTGGCAGTGCAGCAGCTACGCAGACGTTCTTCTGAGCCAGCTCTAATGTAAAGGGATGCCAAGTATGTCTTCCTTTTGTATTTACAGTAATAGTCTCAGCTTTCCCCACCGCTGGGAGTGCTGTTGGGGATCAGCTGGCAAAAGTACACTGATCTAAAAGGACCACTGTAATTCCACTTGAAGCTGAGCTGTTTTGCAGGGGTTGTCGGCAAAGACCTTCTCCCACATTAATCTACAACAAGTAACGTTGTGGTGCTGTCACTGGCACGGAGCTGACAGCAAATCCTATTCCTGCCTCCTCCCAAGCTGGACTATCTGTTGACAGACCCCTGGCCTCAGTCTGGCTCTCTTACACTGGTCTATATTTGGAGCGAGGCTCTCTGGCATGTCTGAGCTGAGCTGTCTGCTCTGGAAATGGAAAAACAAGGGTGATCTATCACAGGAACGGGTGCTTCAGAGAGGCAGGTACACAAATGTTGGAATCAAACAGTGCTAGAAAGCAGCTGGGGTATTCTGGCCTCCAGGAACCATCAAGGAGCGGGGAAGGGTTTGGGATGTACGCCCCATCATTGAGCAACCTGCAAAAAGGGCTGGTTTGCGGTAGGGAAATTCACCAGCTTTAGGGCTGCTTCACACTGCAAAGCCTAGAGCAGGTCTGCAGCTGCCCTGACAACACAGCTGGCAGGTCACCTCGAAGCAGCCAGTGGTGCCAGTGACAGCAGCACTGACAGACAGACAGACAGGCCACTGACCTGTATGAGGACTTACAATATCTGGGTATAGTAGAAAGGTTTGCTGCTGATCACAGAATCCCAGGATGGGTCAGTCTGGAAGGGACCATAATGGGTCATCAGGCCCAAACACACCACTCAGGCAGGGTCATCCCAGAACACATCGTACAGGATTGATTCCAGACTGTTCTGGAATATCTCCAGTGAGGGAGACTCCACACCATGTCTGGGCAATCCCTTCCACTGCACAGCAAAGAAGTTCTTCCTCATCTTCAGGTGGAACTTCCCGGGTATAATTTCCTGCCTGTTCCTCTTGTCCATGGAGCAGAGCCTGGTCCATCCTCTGACACCTCCCTGCAGACACTGATGAGGTCCTCTCTCAGTTATCTCTTCTCGATCATCTCCTTTAAGACCTTAACTACACTAAAAGCAAGAGCTGGAGACCAGTTTTCCTTGAACTATGGATGGGCCCACAGGTGTCAGCACTGCCCTAAGCAAAGCACCTGAGGGGCTGCAGGTGACAGACTGTGGGCTTGCCTGCAGGAGAACGAGCTGCTGGTGGGGGCTCAGATTTGGCAGATTCAGGAACTGCATTAGGATTATAATTTTTCACACAACATAGATGAGCAAATCTGCTCCAGATTTTTGGGGGCTTGCTGTGGCTGTCTTGCACATCTCTGTCACATCTGCCCAGCTGAGCATTGCATTCTCTCTTAATAAAACAGATGGAAGATTCCTCTGCATGGGAGCCTGAAGGAGAGAGAATTTATTTTATCTTTCCAGGATATATTCCTGGATGTCGAAGCCCTGCCCAAGGTACTGTTGAACACAAAGCAATCACTCAAGTCTGTGGAAAGGAATTGCAAGGAGTAATTTCCCACTGCTAACAGCAAACTCAGGTTAGAGAAGTTTGGAGTACAGGAAGTCTGAAGTCATCATGGAATCACAGAATGGTTTGGGTTGGAAGGGACCTTAAAGGTCATCTGTTTGTACCCCCTGACATGAGCAGGGACACCTTCCACTATCCTGCTCCAAGCCCCACCCAACCTGGCCTCGAACACTCCCAGGGATGGGGCAGCCACAGCTTCTCTGGAAAATCTGTGCCAGGGCCTCAGCCCCCTCATAGGGAAGAATTTCTTCCTAATATCCAATCTAAACCTCCCCTCTGTCAATTTGAAGCCATTCCTCCTTGTCCCATTACTCCGTGTCCTTGTTAAGCATCCCTTTCAGGCTCTCCTGTAGCCCTTTTAAGTACTGACAAGTGCTCCAAGGTATAAGAAACCAGCCCCAAGGTATAAGAAACCAGCCCGTAACCTCTCCCTTAAAACAGGGCACAATACTGTACAGTAATGAACAGCTTTTGCCACAAAGCTTAAACTCCCACCAGGATTTCAGAAGGACTTTGTTTGTTTTTTTAAGGTGATAATTCATATAAATAAACCACCCCTCATGATCATTTAACATTTAACTTATTATACCATTATCCTAATTTATATTTTGTTAAGCCTTAGGGGATTTAGCTGAGAGCACAGATCCATTGCAGCAAGCGCTATAAAGACACAGTAGAAAGCAGTCCTTGCTTCAATGAATTTACAGTCTGAATAGACAAAAGGCAGGAGAAAAGCAAAATTAGTCTCCAGGCCCCACCAAAACAGCCAATAAACTTACCCCCACTTCCTGCTGACTTGTGCTCCAGAACGTCAGCTTTCATTAAAAAAAGCAACAACAACAAAAGCCATTTCTGGCTCCCATGGTTGTGAAAAGAGTCATGAAGACACATTAAATCAGTGCAATCTCATTCACCCAACTATGCAGATGACTTCAGAGAGAGACACAGCCATTCATCTCTGACAGGGAGCAAATAATTACACACTTCTGCAGCCCCAGAATTCTCCACTGCAATCCAGCAACTCTTAGTCCGTATCTCCCTGTCTTACTTCATCCAACCTGAAGTGGTGACTTACTCTCCAGTTTTCCCACCCCAAATCCACAGGAACATGCATATTTCCATCACTATTGCAGGCAGTCAGAGACTGAAAGCTCTGTCTGCCACAGCTGGTGTCCTTCTTAGTTCTGTGTAGAAGCACAGCACAGAGAGAAGAGGAGTCTGAAGTGAACTGGAACCAGGGCCTAGGGTAATAGGCCAGTGGGAGTGTGCAGAGAGGGAAAAAAACCCCAAGAAAATCCTCCACCTTCCACAGCAACACCTCCTCCTGAGAACACATGTCCACGAAACATCCAGTCTTGGGGACAAAGGGAGTTACATGGAAAGGAAACAAAGCAGCCATTACCATGTTCATAGAATCCCAGAATGGTTTGGGTTGGAAGGGAACTCAAAGACCATCTGGTTCCAACCCCTGCCACAGACTGGGACACCTTCCACTAAACCAGGTTGCTCTGGGCAACCTGTGCCAGGGCCTCACCACTCCTGTTTCTTCCTAATACCTCATCTAACCCCGCCCTCCTTCAGCTGAAGGCCATTCCCCCTTGTCCTGTCACTCCACGCCCTTGTGAACGGGGCACTGCCTAGGTTTGTACCACAAAACATGGCAAGCACCTTTGAGCATCCCCACGTGCAGACAGAGCTTGTGTGACTTCAAAGTCAGCGCTTGTGCCAAAACTTGATTTTCCTGAGTGAAACCAGTAGTGTCCCACTACCTCATCCTTCTTTCCCAGTAGCACATGTTGTGCATTAGCAAGCCTTCCTACCCATGTAAGTATCAAGAACACAGACAGGTCTTCAAACAAAACCAAACCCCAGCCCTGTCGTCTCATCCTGAAAGGACGTGGCCAATCAAGGTGGTGTTGAGAACACTGCACATTTGGGAGCAGACCGGTGCTTCCCCCACCTGCTGGCATGCTCCAGGCAGATCCAGCTCCGAGAACTTCACCTCCTCTGCCAGCAGGAAATAAATCTTGTGGTTTTAGAGTTGGAGAGTGAATCCATATTCAGTTAGGAATTTATGGTGACTTTATGGATCCCACAAATGCTTCACTACCACCATTTTCTGGAAACTGTACAATTCCTGCAGTTCATTCACTGTGTTCAATTGCCTTTTTTTTCAGGGAAGCACTTCTAATTGCTTTTTTACAGATATGGGTTTCTGTAAAGAATAGAATATGCTCATATTGTGTAAAATGTTACCATTGCCTTTTCAACTATATATGGCTTTTATAGCCAGTTTTAATTTCCCCAGAGTATTTGTCCCAAAGGGTCAAATCTGTCCCTCCTGTGACTGAAAAGATGCACACCAAAGTGTATTTGACACAATAACCATGTTGCTACAATTCAAGCAAAATTTTCCCATACAATTCTTACCATCTCACAAGGGTCCTTTCCTCTCAGCTGCAATGAAATGTAGCACTAAGCACAAATACCTGTGCAGCCTGCTCTGATTTACAGCCATGCAAAAACTGTTACCAGCCCCTGCGTCCCCATGGCTGTTTGTTTGTTGTTGGGTGGGTATTTTTTGGCTTTAATATTGCATCAGATTGTTTCACTCTTTCCCTGGGAAGCATTTGTACACGTTTCTGCACCACAAACACTGCAAAGCCCGTATCAATTTTCTTCCTCTATATTAGCCCCTCCGGTACCTTTACATCAACCCAGAACGAATCACTGGCCTCCCAGTCATTGCTTGCTACATCCAGCATTTGAGAAATGGTGTAACTCACAGTTTGGAGCAGGCCTGGTTCCTGCAGACGAGTGTGATGGCTCACGCTCCCTCTGAGCACTCAGCCTGTCCGCACAGCCCCTGGCAGCTCCTTCTCTTCTTATCCCAGCTCTGCATCCAGTGTGCTGCCAAAAAATCTCCACTGCAGCCAGTGCCACACACACAAGGAATGGTGAGGTGACTCCAGTCCTCCCAGCAGCATTATCTGTTTCCACCAAACAGGGGCAGCTTGGAGTGTCAGCTTTCAGTGCCAGCTTGGTGTCCTTTTCCTGTCCAAATTGCTCATCTTTTTCATCAGCCGGCTCTGTCGCCCTGTACAGAGAGAGACACGTGTACCCTGTGGTGGGGACAAAACCAGACAAAAGGCACAGCACACACAAGCTGAGCCAAAGTTTAACAAGCTGTCCATCCATGGCAAACTCTGGGCAAGCTCATAACAAAAAAGAGCCCTTAAATGCCTGTATTAGACCAGTGAAACGTGAGTGTTGTTTAGATTGTAGCACACTCAATGCTCAATGCCTTCTTCCCAGCGGTGGAAGAAATACGGGAATACAAAGGATCTATTAGTGACCTGAGGATTCAAGTTCTGCTTGGTTCCCTCCTGCATGGCCAGCAGAAAAGAGAAACCCAGCACTGTCTGCTCTTTTCACCGGGGACCCAGAGCAGAAAACACCCCTTGACAGTAAAGACTGAATATTTGTTTTCCTCTGCATCACCACCAGGTAACTGCAGAAAGACCCGTGTCACACTTGTTAAATTCAGCATCTCCTCTTGGCCCTGGAAATGTCACCCTCAACCCCCAACAAATACTGTCCCAGGTGACTTCTCCCTCACTATGGGGATAGTAGCAGCAACACAGAGAGACACTAAAGAACCCACAAAGCTGGAGGGTGTCTAATAGGTGTGTGCCCTTGCATACCAGAAGGCAACTGAAAGGAAATTCAGTCACTATTTCAGGAGCAATGAAAACAGCAAAAAGGAACAAATTCATTTAAACAAAATAACAGGGCCTAGGAGGGAAAATACAATTTTTTTCCATCTTCCTGGGCAGAAGTCTCCTTATTTCATTGGCCTTACTCACTCCACTCTCAGAAATGTTGTTATCCCCACTTAACTCGTGAGAAACTGGAGCGTAATAGAAGTAAGTCGTTTTTGAAAGGCCATGCAAGGTTTGTATGGCAGAGCAAGAATAAAATATTTACAGCGTTAAACGCCCAGGCCTTTTTTCCTTCAGGCACTGGCAGGCTGAGGTATTGACTTCTATAGCAAATCAGCCCTGACAACTCCAGTAAATCTGTCTCACGACGAGAGTATTAGGATCAGCCCCCTACAAAACATGGCATAAATCTGTGCCTTACAGTCTGAGGAGAAGGTGTGGATTTGGGTATTAAAACCATTGAAATCTCCCATTGGAGACCCCCAAACCTCATGAAACACATCTGTTCCTCTCACGGCCTGACTTTCAGATCGCTGAGGTCCACACAAAACTTAATTTGAGTTAATACATTTGGAAAATGCAAGACTGAGATTCAAGAAACGCAGTTTTGGTCCACAGTTTTGGCATGAATCTTGTGTTGCTTTTGGCCAAGCGAGCTCCCTCGCCTGCCAGGTTGGAATAGCTGCTGTCTTGTCTCTTTAGCTCTTAAGTTCTTCACGGAGAGGGTTGTCCCTGCAGGAATACACAGGCACTGGAGCTCAAGCCCCAAACGGGAGGATCCGGGAGTCAGGTCACTTAAAATACAGCTTGAAATGACATCAGACACATTCTGATATCCCACAGAATTCCAGTGTTAGCTAAGGTTTGGATCAGGGATTTTTTCTGGTGAAAATTCTGGCTGGAGTCTCATGGAAAATGCCTGAGGGCTCCCCATGACGAGGAGTCAGCGTGAAGTGAAAAAACATCATCACTGAACCCACACTGGTGCCACAGCCCCTCCAAAGCCACCTTGCTGGTGCCTCCCTGAGCCCTCTCACCTGCACAACACACCCACAGCCACGGGCAGCACCTTTCCAGGGGGGTCCAAGGAAACAACCCAGCACATTTCAGATGAGCGTGTTGCTAGGAACGTAAACTGCATTAAAGAGCCCCTGTGTGCACTCCCCTGGAAATGCCCCGCACACATTTGTCAACCCAACACAAATCTGTTTGAATGGATTTCTTGTGGCCTTTTATTTGTGAGGGAACGTCTCCCCCAGTCTCTGGGCTCATGAGAGCCTGGCTTTCCCTTCTAATCTTGACTGCCTATTATTAGCAACCCCGTTTATAGAATACCCCTTTGCCTTATATATCCCAAGTACCCCAGTTTTCCACTCCACATGGGCACGTGGCAGGGGAAGACACAGAGCACTCAATTAGTGGCATTTCAATGTGCCTTTTGCAGCACACTCCTACACTTGGGATAATCTAATTACACAGGGCAGAAACCTCACACAAACATATATTTTCCTTAGACCCTGTTGCCACCAGCTACTTCTACTCCTCATTGAAAGAGTGCCTCTCTTTTTTTTTATTTCCTCCTCTTTTTTTTTTTTCCACATCGTTAAAAATTTATTATTTAGACTGATGATGACATCATCTGGAAAGGGACCCAGGCTGTGGTCATCAAGGCCTTTTTCTGCATTACAGAGAAGCAGTTTCTCCTCTCTCCCTTGCAGATCATTAATTTTTAAAATAGAGCTTTGCTTTAAATATATACAGCTCATTTTGCTTTCAGCTGATGAGTCAGAGGAGCTGTCTTTCAACCAGGTCAGGTGCCCCTGTGCCATGCTTCCTGCCCAAACCAGTACACACAGACCCCAGTGAAGCTCTGGCTTCAGGGCCCTGCAAGGAACAGGAGAGAGTTTCTGTGTAAATAAACAAATAATAGTACGTACAGGTGCCCAGCTTTGCTCTGCCATTCATCCTGAAATGGCTTGGAGAACTCAGGCCATGCCCTGCAGGTGCTCCTCAGGGATGGGGTCTCATCAGCTTTGCCTGCAAATATTTTGTTTAAGGGAAGACTCTGAAATACGGCTCGTCCACGAGGAATGTGAGCAGGTTTCAGCCCAGTATGGGTGTATTTCACCACACCACACTGAGTTTTTGTGGAGGCTCTTCCATGAATCCCGACACTGCCCTTTTCAGCGCTGTGGTTTCCTCTCCCCTGCAGGCACCAAGTGACGTCTCTGCATTATCTGGAGGATTACACCAGCGGCTGACAAAGCAAATGTTAACTGTGGGATGCACTGCTGGCATCCTAAGCCACCTCCCTTCCAACCAGGTGGAGCAGGCAGACGTGCATGGGAGCAGCTCTGCTCTGCAGGCTGGCTGAGAGCAGAACCAGCCCCTGAGGCAGCAGCAGGAGACGTTGGCATAATCTGACATGGGCACCTCACAGTGGGATCTAGGATGGAGCAGATGCAGCCTGGAAATGGAGAAGCTGCAGAGAGAGGTTGGACTTCGTCTTGGAGATCTTTGTCAGCCTAAATGATTCTGTGATTCTGTGAGCTGTATGTCTGCTGTGTCCTTGTTTGCAGGCAAACACCCCTGTCCCTGTAGAGCCATCATTCAGATCTTGGCTTGGTGGGAGCAGGAGCTCTGGGTAGCACAACAGCATTCATCCACCTAAACTTTAATTCAGTCCTAAATCTACAGGAACTGTTTGCTCCTTGTATTACCTGGGGGGAATCCACATTTTTTCTCAACTGCAGCTATTTCTTCACCACTTACACACACAAATCCCTGCAAGCATTTCTCTATTTAAGGCAGTATTTTCCTGCTCCTTCAGATAAAACAGATTTTATCACCCCCATATACATCCAGGGATTCACAGAAGCACACGGAATCAGGATGGATGTGCAGCCACCTTGGAAACACTTTAACATGACACAGCAATTGAGGAGGAAGGGACAAGATGCATCTTATCTGAATGAGGATGCAGGACACACTTAGAGACTTGGATGTAAACACCACTTACATTTAGGTACCTACCTTAGCCTCCATTGTGAGACTCTTGTATACTTAGTGATCGGAAAAAAACAAACTTCCAGGAGGGAAGTAAGAAAAGAAGCTTAATTTAGATGCACTCTCCCTTCATTGACTCAATGGAGAGAGAAAGTGATGGAGAGAGCCTCCTAAATAAGGGGTTATAAATAGCTGCCATCAACACATAGGAGAGACTCGCTCGAATATGTGTCTGACCAGGGCAAGGTTTGCTCAGCCAGCACAGTGAAAGCTGCCACAAGTTCTTTAATGAGTGCAAGTGGCTTCAGCTTTGATTTTAGGTTTACTGCAAGCACAACACCAGTCCCCAAACTGTGCTGGGGCACGGGTTCAGGACAGGTCCATGAAGAACAGTGCTCCCCATTCAATCGTGTCCAGCTATTACCTTCTTTAACGCCTTGTTTTTCACTGAATTTTCCACATCCTAGAACAGGCCCATCCCTTAACTTGTGAGCGCTCAGAAGCTTCTGAAACCCTAGCGTGGAATGCATGGATTCAGGTCTAAGGGAAAGGATTCGATAGTCCTTTATTATGTTATTGCATTATTTTCCATAACTCTCCAGTAGACAGGGAAGGCTGTCAGAGCACGTACATAGAAACCAGTGCCACACTTCTCTTCTGAGAAGCAAATGAAAAGGTCAGAAGTATGAACTGGCTGTTACATGGACATGTGTTGTAATATTTTCTTGGCCTCAGTGATCCAGTAACACAATTCAACAAACTCTGTCAGAACAATCCACAATGCCTTGCTCGCTCTCCAAATCCTGCTTTCCCCTCCAGCATCTCCACCTGACTGCTTGCAGGTCCTCAGCTGCCTCCCCACCCTCTGAGCTTCCATGGGATGAGCTACAGAGCACGCAATAACCCTTCCTTTTGGGCTGAAATGAAACAAAACAGATGGGAGATGGAGATGAAACAAAGAACAGAAGGAGACAGGGCAGTCAAATGCATTTGACTGCACTTAAAAACTACAAGAAGTATTCTCCAAACACAATTTCTCCAGGGAAAAGCAAGGGCAGAGAAGGGAGAGTAAAATGCCGTATGCAAAGGAGCAGCCTATATCAGGGTGCAGGAAGGCTCTACACTATGGACATTTTGAAGGAAAAAAAAAATCTCTGATTCACATTATAGCAGTGCACCCCTTTCAAAACCCAGCATTTTATCTACACCTCCTGGCTCTGATTCTCCTATTGACTCCTCAGACTCTGAGTCCCTCTTTCCTAGATGTCCTGCTATCCTCCACAGAGGACCTCTGCCACCTCTACCACCACCCCTCTGCCCTTGCCCAGGGCCTGATGTTCAAACTCTCTCAGCCCCACTGTGCGGGAACCCTCCCATTATCCGCCACGAGCCTGTGAATTGGGTCCTAATTGTGCTGCTGGAGGAGAGAGGGAGGTTTTATATGCAGCAAAAAGAAGTTAAAATGAATTAGATTATGGTCATATTAATTCAGGGCACCCACCCAATCCTTTCATTAGCTTGATTCTCCTGCTGCTGTAGCAATCTATAAATGTTACAAGCTTTAAATGCTCTATGTACTTTAAGCTTTATAGGAGACTACTACTATTAACAGTTCCACAAGTTGGGAGGAAAAGGAGATGCTATTCAGGGTTATATACGAGCCTGTCAAGGCCATGAATCTACAATCTTAGGCTAAATGTTCCCAGAACTTGGGATGAGGCTTCCAGATACCTCATCTCAAACAGCTCCCAAGGTGACATCTAAGGCAACATTTCCAAGACTGCTCAGGTCCCACCAGCAGCGTGTGACACTTTCCACCTTTTTGGCCATTCCTCGCCTGGAATGAAGACGTCACATGAGTGTGACCACGTCCCGAACACCGAGCAATTCAGCCCAGCTCTTCCCCCTGCAGCCCAGACAACCACAAGCATGTGGTTTTCAGGAGAGTTCCTTGAACTTCTGAACTCTACTTTTTTTCTCTTAGGAGGGGAATTAAGTGGACTTAGTCACAAAGAGCTTCAGTCAGGGGTCTTTGAAGAGAGGAGCTGGCAGTGATAACACTCCGTGTGGATGTGTGGGGAGGCATTTTTTCCTCTTAGTCCTTAATACCATGTTCAGCTTCTCAATGAGAAATAAAACAGGGATGAGGGCAGCAGCCTTCCCATGGAGATGAAATCACTTCTTCCGAATCACCATTGGAGCCTCAGCAGCAGGAGACCATCGGGTCACAATCTAATACCTTTTCCAGTCATAAATTTCTAGATTATCTCTAATAATGGGATATCTCCGTTTACTGGACCTGGGCTTTTCTCTGTTGTTTTTTCTCAGAACAGTCTTATGGAAAAACAACTTCTTCACAGGCTGCATCAAGAATTTAGGGGAGCTTTATCTCAGCCACCGACTGACCATAAATTACATATTTACACCTATAACCAGATGGGTAAACAAGTACAATAATTTTAAAAGTCAAATCTGCATTAAGTTTTCTGTGACTGAAGATGAGGTGGAAATACATCAGCATCGAGCCTCGGCACGCTTTCCAGGAACACAACTGTGCTGCTTTGTTACCTGCCATAAAGAGCTCAGGACAAAAATTAATCAGTAATAGTTTCTCTCCCATTTTATAACGGAGGAGTATTTCTCTAAGCCACTGTTTTCTCTCATTACTGCATTATAATCAGATGCCCATTCTCAACCTTCCACATCAACAAGAGAAAGTCTCAAAACACCCGTTTCAGAAGGGTACGTTTCGTAACCAAAACACACAACTGCAATAGGGGAAAAAAACCAGAAGCACTTGCTCACAGTAATAACTATTTTCCTTTCCTCTTAAAGCAACACAATGAAGCAATTACTGTACTCTGGGCTTCCAAGGGCTTCTGCAGCCAAAGCAATTGGCTGGGAGGCTCAGAGGGGGCTGGAGCTGTGGCACAAGGAAAAGAAACAACTCCTACCAGATATGATTCACTGACAACAAAAACATCCCCATGGTACCTCTTGCTTTTCATGGGATGAGGACAGGTTTTCCACCAGCAGGGTTTTTCAGATTAGAGGAATTTTTCTGTAATGGGAGTGATGACATAGGTGTCAGTATGAAAATAGGAAGGACCTCAAAGGTTACGGCTAAGCTGGGAGTCTCCTTGTACCTGAACCGTCACGGATCCTCAGAAAACTCCTTGTGGTCCCAGGAGGACACCCTGCATGGGAAACCCTTTAATTTACTTGAGAAAGGAGAACTCGTTCATGGGTAATTATCTCTCTGGAATTACGGAGAACGTAACGGAGAATATATGAATAAACATAGACCGGCCCTTGTTAGGAGTCTATTGCTGGACACTCGGCACGGGGAACCAACCCATTAGACCAGGGAACATCATATAAATTAGAAATAGATTAAAGAACATCATGTAAATGTATTCTGTCTCCAGGCAACAAATTATGTGACTCATCAGACCCACTTTATATGTATATATTCTAAAACATGTCTTCAGTTCCGATAGCCTTTGGCACACAGCTTTGCTATGAGTGTGCCTCTAAATCTGTATTTGTTTTAAAAGTATTAAAAAGGCAGAATTGGCAGCAACTTCTACATTTAGCTTGCTTGGCACTTTCTTTTAGAAAAGGTTCATTAAGTCTTTTTTTTGGAAACTTCGAAAAATTATGAGACAACCGCTATAAAATTAAATTGAAGGACAGGCAGGTGGGAGAGAAATACTATTACCACTTTTCTCCATGTCAGCAGGCACTAGTAGTTCAGTGTTTTATATTATAACACATGAGCTTTCATAATTGTCTCCCAGAGATGAAAGCCTGATGAGACAGAGCCGAGGCTGGGGGTGTTTGAGGTTTCTGCCTGTCATCCTGTGGAAGTTTTCTTAATATCCAGGTTGTTGTATCTCAGTGGGGAGTCTGATGCCGCAACACTGGATGCAGTTAAAGGTTGTGTTGGTCTGACAAATGATTCAATTATTGTATAATACATTTGAAGCAGGATTTCAACATGAGGTTACGTGTTTTTGTGACTTTGACTCACACATGGTGCTCCCAGCTCACGATGAGTTCAACCAGAGAGTGAGTGGTTGGTGTGTCTTGGAGCCAGACTTCTTTTAGCCATCACTCAGTGGATGCTATTCTTACGAACAACAGCAGATCATTTCTTCTACCCCATGGTCATGCCAACACAATAAATGGAACAGGCATTTTATACCCAAAATGTGCTTTGGAGGGGTAAACAAAGAGAAGCATGAAACTAAGATACAAAATGTTAATATTGCCTGGCTTTTTTTTTTTTTTTAATAGACAACAGAACAATGTCAAAAAGCATAAACACTAATTTAACTGCCCTCTCACATTAATGAATTAATCAAAGAAAGTAGGTTTAGATTAGATAACAGGATAAAAATATTCTCTGTGAGGGTGGGCAGGCCCTGGCACAGGGTGCCCAGAGAAGCTGTGGCTGCCCCTGGATCCTTGGCAGTGCCCAAGGCCAGGCTGGACGGGGCTTGGAGCAGCCTGGGACAGTGGAAGGTGTCCCTGCCCATGGCAGGGGGTGGAATGGGATGGGCTTTAAGGTCCCTTCCATCCAAATCACTCTAGGATTCTATGATTCTATAAATCTGACATAGAATAAAGGTCTTTTAACCCCAAATTTCTAGTACTGGATAAAATCAGACCTAGACAGAACAATTCATTAAAGAGAAATGCATGACATTGGCAGGAATAGTAGAGGCTGTCGAAAAAGGGCAGGAAAATACATAAACATGCTGCAATAACATAGCTTATAAAGACTGTTCTCTTATAAAAATACAAGGAAATATAAGAAATTACAACAGCATGCAAAAGTTAAAGCTAAAAAATGCCATTGCACGCCAACATTTTCTATCCCATCTGACACTACTCACAAATTTTGTATACTGAGAAGTAGGAAAGCAGAGAAAATGGGAAAACATTTTCTTACTTTTTCTTTTCTCCAGATTTCATCATTTTGATGGTATTTAGAAGAATGAGAAATTTCTATCACCTCAGCCCATCAGCTAAACAACAGTCAGTGGAGCCTAAATTTGATATTTTTCATCTGTGGATGCTCCCCCCTCCTAAAACAGATGTGAAGGACCCAAAATATTCTCATGCAAATGGCTACATCTGTCTTCTATACACTTAATTCTGAAAATGGTACCTTAACTGAGCAGCAAGAATCTCACCTGCCTGTCACCAACACATCACCTGCTAATGCCAGATTGAAGTGGAGCAATACACAGCACTGTCTTAAAAGATCTGCTGATTCATTAATGCTTATGCTTTCCCTTCAATAGCAAATATCTCCTTTTGTCTCAAATAAACACAGGAAAATAAAGCCACCCTTTATGTCAATAAATTACGTTTTGTGTATTTCATTCTCATGCCAATGGGAAAGATACTGTGAGAAGAGTCGTTCGAGAATGGTCAAAGAGAATTGCAATTAATCTGCCAGAAAGAGTTATGGTAAATATTATTATTATGATTATTAATGATTTGTAAAGCGCTGTAAATCTCCATGACAGTAATTATGATGCTTTGTATATATAAATTTGGCATTCTGCATATACAAGCACTTGGGCTTGAACTCTTCCTAGATCATTAGGAAATTAGAGGTCATATCATCGGTCACTTGAAAAGTAATTTCCTGCAGATTTTCAGGCCATTCTCAGATTTATCCTCGCTGTAAAAGGGTACCAATGATTTCTCCCCAGGAAAACGAGCTCACACAGAGGCTGTCATTAACAGCCTTTTCAGTGCAGCCACCCAGCACTGCAGGGACACACGGGTCTGGATTCCCTCTGGGCCAGCCACAAGGGAAAACAGGGTGGATATGGCCTGCCAGGGATGAGGAGCTGGCAGGCTGAGGGCCCACGTTTGTGTTGGTAGAGCTTCCCAAGATAAACTGAATCTGTGGAAAGCAGTAATTTCTAGGGCCCTGCTCTAGGCTGTGTGTCAATGCACTGAGAGGAGCAGTGGGATTGCAATGATCTGTGGTTCTCATGCCAATCCTTCACATGAGAAAATGCTCCAAGAGAGGGTTCTGCTGCTTCCCAGCTCCATTTCTCAAGGTTTAGACTCAGATCTCTGGAAATCTGTGATTCCAGGTAAGGGATTCCCATAAAGCATGAGTTGCTGTTCAAAAGGTTTGCCCAGAGAAGCTGTGCCTGCCCCTGGATCCCTGGAAGTGTCCAAGGCCAGGTTGGGCGAGGCTTGAAGCACCCTGGGATGGTGGAAGGTGTCCCTGCCCATGCCAGGGGGTGGAACGGGATGAGCTTTAAGATCCCTTGCAACCCAAACAATTCCGTGGTTCTATGAAAGAGGCAGCTTCCTCTCTCCTCTCGCAGGGAATCAATAACCTTTCTGCTGGCAGTGGTTCAGCTGAGTTTGGTGCTCTGCCCTCTTTTTCAGTAGATGCCTCCTCTGGTGATAAGTAAAAAGGACATTACAAGTCAATTCCATTGCAGATTAAACCCATCGCCCTCAGCTCAGCTAAATCAGCAGTTTCTGCAGTCTAAATGCCAGCCAGAAATAATTCCCCTATTCCATCTCTTCCACTAGAACACCCTACCTTTCATCCCAGCCAGAAGCACTGCTCCCTGCACTCCTGGGAGCAGCCATGGGATGTGCAAGGGGATATAGAGTTTGCAAACACTCAACAAAATACAGCTTCTATCAAGGAATGCTCACTTGGAGGTTCAACCCCCAGCAGCGACTGTGAAACCAAGCGATAATTGTGATGTTATATCTCACCATACAATGACAGGGAGTGCCCGAGCAAGCTGGGCCCTGACATGACATTATTTGTCTATGAAAAAATAAAAATATAATAAAATCAAAACCACTGGGAGCACTTTACCCGCTCTATTATGACCGAGTTCAATAGCTCTGTGATTCCAAGCTCCGGAGTGATGGCTTTATGAGGACATCAAAAGCACTGAGCCTGACCAAGCCTCCTGGATACACGCACACTTCTCCTACAAGGAGCCACAGGCGGCGGCAGGCAGTGTCCACTGGGAGCTTCCCAAAAGAGAACCTTCCTGAATTATGAGGGCCCACACACACACACACACACACTCAACTTCACAGCCCATTGCTTTCCCAGGAGCAGAGTCTGTGCTGTCTGCACCAAGGCAATATATCTCTTTATGGCCTGCCAGTGACTTTACAGAGAGATAAACAAAGCTTTTAAATCAAAAGGCGACGGAGCAGAAGAAAAAGTTTGGCACCCCAGAACATAACGCCGCTGTTTGTGCTTTAACCCTTCATGAAAAAACAGGGAAGCAGGGAATTCCTTATGCAGGATCTGCCAAGGGGATGACTACAGGAGAAATGGGAAACCCAAGGTGGAAACTCAAGGAATTCTCCTAAGAGTTAATAATTATGTAAATATCTGTGTTCAGTGAAGGGAAGGGCCTGCATTCATTTAAAATACTCTGAGAAATGGATATGGCACCAAACAGAGCTGTCGGATGCAGCAATGGTTTGAGCTGTAGGATAAATAGCCTTAAAGCAGAACAGCCTGAATTTTCCATTAACCAAGATGTGTAATAAATTTGCCTTACCTGTATTGACTGTAAATTTGGGGGGGCAAGGAGGAACATCAACTTCATGTGCACAGCATCAAGAATGAGATTGCCATCAAGGTGAAGTCTGTGGGGGTTCTGAGAAGTAAGTAACACCAAAATAATACCAAATCACCACGTATTGTCCTGATCAGCTTTTCAGCCGTGGAGCCTTTTGGAATGGCAGTGTCACATAGATCCTCCAGTAACTGGGTTTAATCATTTCAGAATTGAATGGGAAGTTGAAATTTTTAAAAGAATAGAAATCCAGAGCTACTACAAGGAAAGCATCAGGAGGACCCAAAGTATTCTAGTGGCTCATTTCTTTAAAACCTTCGTCATTTCTCTGCCACATAATCTGTTTCATGGATCTGGGCCATAATTTGTACATTTGGTGCTTGGAGAAGGTTTAAATCTATTTAAAAAAATATCTCCCTCTTCATTCATAGTATCTTAAAATTTCTTCACCTTTTCACCAAAAGTGGATGTGCTTGAGGTTTCCTGTCATTCCCACCTAGAAAACTCCTGTCTGTCAAGACAAAAAAATTCTCCTTTGTATCCCGAGAGGAACTAGTCCAAATATTACTCAGCAGCTTCTGCTGTACAAAAGTGAAAAGAAAGTTTGTGTGGACAGATTTCACAGGACCAGCTCATTCAACTTCAGGAAAAAAACAAAAAAAAGAGGGCGAGAGTTTGTCACTCATATTAACCAGGCTCTGCTTTTTTGTACCCACTAGATCATGCCAGATGCTTTGAGAGGTGCACAAAGTTTGAAAAGCCACCAATTTGTACACGAAAAATGTTATTTGTGTGAACATGAACAGGCCATTTCTTCACCTTCAGCCCATGTTTGCAGGCAATAAGCCCTCCATGTACAGGATAATATTTTCTAAGGCGGCAGGTGCTTTCACTAAAATTCTAACCCGTATGAACCTATCCTACATCCACCTTCCCAAATCCCATCTCAGGCCATGCTGCTGCATTAAAAGGCTTGTTTCAGACCAGGTTCCTGCATAAGGCGATTTGCAAAACTCAGAGCTAGAATGGGAACGAAGCTGCAAATCCTTCCCCACCTGCTGGGATGCTCACAGCTTTCCCTCACTCCAACCGCACAGCAGCTGAACCCCACCAGCTTCAGTGGGGACACTTCCTGATTCTACCCAGGTAAAAGCCCAAGACCAGAAGCCTAAACTCAGACCGAAGTGAAACAGACTTTCCTTTCTGGCCCTGACCACAAATCTCTCCAGAGCAATCTCCAAAGCCGCTTTTCAGTATTTCTACCTGTTTTCACAAGCCTTTTCCCCCCAAACTTGAAATGCATAAAAGTAATTCCATATTCTTCTGATTTTTTTTTCTTTTTAAATTATTATTTCTAGAATTTTGGGGTGGTTTCTTTCTCTGTGATCACAGCTGAACTTCCTACGGGCCCAGAGGGACTAGAGAGCAATAACTTTAAATGGCCTCATAGATGCAGCCGTGGCCTCAAGCCAGTACTAATTTCCAGTCTTGTTATGCTGAAGAAAGACGGTGAAGGGGAAAAAAAAAATTAAAAAGGCAAAGAGTAAGAATGCAAACCAGAAAAACCAGAAATATGCCATAATGTTAGCGAGAATTGGAAAGTACTGTTGATGGTTTCAGTGACAGATTTAAGTTTCTACTAAAAAAAAAGAAAAGCAGAAGAATTTGGACTGTTTAAAATGAAAGTGAATATTTTTCCTCAGACACAGAACATCCTTGTGACATTCAGGTCTTTGCGTACTGCAGGCAGGATGGAATTTTACTGACCAAACACAGCATCGTCACTACGTGAGTACAACAAACATTTGTGAAAACGTATTAAACATGTCATAAATTAACGGAATTTGGTAGCTGTAAACACTCACTTGGACTTACAGCTCTTTGATTTCACCAGCATATCCAGATACGTGGATACCCAAATTCACCCCTTAACTTGGAAAAGTATTGGCTTTTTAACTCCTTTTGCATTTTCTAAACTCCTCTGGGCCCATTTAGTCTGCTCCCCAACCCCTTCCCTGACAGTGGGTGAAAATTAAACACATTGGGAACAAGGCAACATTCTGCAACACCTTCCCAAAACCCCTCAGTTTCCAAACTCAGGCTTTTACCACGTTGGGGGAAAAAAATGGATTTTCAGTAAGTGCTAGTCAAGACAAAGTAAAACTTTATATCACACAAGGAACAGACACAAATCAAAACAAAACTCCAAGAGGAATTTAGCAAGGAAGTATGGAGTTACCCACATATATATTTGGCCAAGAAAATGGGGATACTCTTGTAAAGAGCAGCGTGACCGCAGTGCCGAGCCGGCAGCGCCACGGGCTTGACTCTTCTCCTGCCAAAGGAGATGGGAGTCTGGAGCTCAAGGCATGGATTACGGAGAGGAGGAGCACCATTTCCTTCCCAGCAGGTCTCTACCACTGCCAGGTAGTGGGAGGATGGCTGGACTGCTCATAGCACAGGACTAGAAGATGTTGGCGTCTTCCCATTTGTTTTTTTCCTCCCTGTGTTGCCTCCCCTCCACCTGCAGTGCACATCCAACCTTCCCATCCAGCGCCACGGCCCAGGAGGAGCCAGCACTGCTCACCTTCTGATCTGGATTTCTGTGCGTGGGTGGAACCACAGAATCCCAGAATCACTGAGGTTGGGAAAGACCTCCAAGATCACCGAGTCAAAGCTGTGCCCAATTCCCACCTTGTCACCAGCCCAGAGCACTGAGTGCCACATCCAGGCCTTCCTTGGACACCTCCAGGGATGAGGACTCCGAACCTCCCTGGGCAGCCTATTCCAAAGTTTACCAGTGAAAAAATGGGCAGGGCTGAAGCAAAACAGAAGTTAGAGTTCAGCTTAATGCTATGAACACAGCACAGAGTTAAATCTAAACTGAGGAGGTCTGGCAGGTAATTCAGATTTGGTCCAAAGGGAGCTACACAAAGCAGCGTAATATGCCCAAAGGTGTGAGGAAATGCAGAGTATAAAAATTAACAACTCATTCTATAGTATCAAATAAGGGGCAAGGAAAAGAGATGCCCTGTTCTTGCACTTTGCTCTCTTTCTGTCCTGCCTTCAAGCATTCCAAATTCACTAGAGAGAGACTCTGACAATTAATGATGTTTTGGTTTGACGTTGCATGTCTTGCACCCCTTGGAAAAGGCAGCAAGCCACACTGTCTCCTTTTAATCTCAACAATTAGTCTTCCAGGCCTTTTATTGCCTTAGGTGACTCAAAGCTGAGTCTAGATTCCTAAATCTGGGCCATCAGATCCAAAGTTTAACTGCAGACGAAACAACCCATGTTAGATCCCCCAAGGGCTGCCACTAAAGCCGAAGAAATTACTGCTACTGCTTTCAGTTCAAAGTCTTCCTGTCTGCCTTGGACAACTCTGGTGAGGACTAGAAAGAGACCCAGAACAGCAAAGCAGTAAAATGTGGTCAGAAACAATCATAGAAGGAGCTCCCTGGCACAGAGCTGTAGGGCTGATGGGACAATTAATGCTGGGTGACAAAGTGCTTCTGCATTGTCAATGGCACACGAGCCACTTCAAGCCCTCAGTAGGAGAGCAATTTCCAGGCATCTCACTCCTATTGATTTCGCACTGATTTGAATTGGAATCAGAGCCTAGGCAGCAGCCAGAGTCCCTTAAGCTTCAAGTGCATAAGGAACGTTTGAAAACATGGGGACACAAATATTTTGGGTGCCCAGTTCCCTGCCCAAACTGCATTTTGTTTGCCTGCCTTCTTTCTTCTTGACTTATTTGACAGAGAATAACAACTAAAATCTGGGTCAGGGTACCTAAACCTCTCCAGAGCCCTCTCTTTGCACACAGAGACCCAACCCCACGTGCAGGAGGACAGTGCAGAGGCAGCATTTCTCTTCTGTGGCAGGAACACGTGGCCCTAGGAGCAGATGTTGCCTCCTAACGTGCACATGCATCTTTTCCCTCCAAATGCCGATTGCTCCTGTTGGTCTGATGCCAGAAACTCCCTCAGGAGACACACACACACCCCTCCCCTGCTTTTCACCTCCTCGCACCGGGGTAGGCTGGGAGTAATTTTTTAAACATCATAATTGCCTGGGTACAACTGCGAGTAAATCCAGCTCGGCATGCCAAAATGAACTGCAGGTTTAGGAAAATATATAAATAAATAAAATCAAAACACCCAAACAACAAAAATAGTCATAATTTCTCAGCATTTTATATCAGCTGTGGGCCCATGCAGCAACTAAGGCAATTTGGTCAAAAAAACAGATGTTAACTGAGGAGACGCATCCTGCACTGCAGGTCCTTGGCAGTAATGAATAAGCTGTGCTAAGAGTCTTGTGCATCTAAATTCCCTTTAGAGGAAAATTATCCCTGAGAGTGAAGACTGGAAGATATTTGGGGCAGGGACTGACTCAATTGCTCTTTGTATAAGGATGCTGATGTCCAGGCATTAATTCCTAATTGCAAACAAACAAACAAACAAATTGGTGTCAGAAAACATCCCATTGTAGAGACATTCTATGCAGGAGGGTTTGGGTTATGGAGGTGCCATTCCCAGTCCTGCCAGGCACCCTTGAAAAATCACTTGAACCCTCTGAAGAGGATGTTTCTGTGGAGTCTCATCAGATGGCCCCACCTCACTGGAAAGCTTGGGAGCTTTCTGCTCCCCATGTGCTTTGAGATCCCCAAGTGAAGACGCTCAGTGTGAACAAACAAACAAGAAGATAAATTACTGCTCACCAGCTTTAACCTTCTGCTTGAAAACCAACCCTGAGGAGCTCAGGAGATTCAACCAGGAGCTCACCTGAGAGCGGTGATGTTGCTGGGGGAGACAGCTCCACCTCTCTGGTTTTTCGGAAAGTGCCTTGCCAGGTCTCTAGTTTGCCAGGCTGATCTGAGGCCAGTGAGGAACATGGTAATTGTTGCTTTTATTTTTCATCTCTCCCATACATCTCCTTCCTAACAACCTTGGCTGCAGCCACATTCTATTTTTTCCCCTTACAATTGTTTCAGTAGATTCTTTATGGTTTATGGGTTGGTTTTTGGTGTTGCTTCCCCCCCTCCCTTTAAACTGAAGCCTGAAATATGCTCTGAATTAAGAAAAAGCTCCATGTCACTGGGGATTGGACTGCTGCTGAACTGTTCCGTGTGTGAGTGTGTGTGTGCATACAACCTCCCGGCCAAAAATGCCTCAGGGGCTCTCCCTAACTGTTGGGGTCCTAAAAAGGGTCCGTGTCTCCCTATTGGCCACCCCCTGAACCGGCTGGGAGGGGGGCAGAGCTCTCTCCACCCCCACTAACACCACACTCCCTCTCTAGCACATCTGTCCAAGCTTGCTCACTGCTGGCCCTTCCCTTCCCCATATGCTACAGGCGTTTTTGGCCTGGCTGAATCCTCAGTGCATTAAGCAGGAGGCCCCTGGTTCAAGAAATCTCCCCCACTTGCAATGTGTAGAGCAGCAGAAGTGATGTGTGCAGAAGGGGTGAGAAGGAGGGATCAGCAAGGAGGAATGAAGGAAAAAAAAAGGTGTATGTGGGGAGGGGGAACATCTCGCCTGTTATCTTTATCCGAAAAGCAGTAAATCACTGCAGGAGAGTAACACACAGCTTTGGCTTTTAACCTCTTGTGTTCCCCAGGCAGAGCTTGGAGGGCAGATTATTTTAGAGAGTCTTGCAGTTTTGAGCATCAACCCAGAGATCTCTTCAGTCCACAGGCCCTGTCTCTAGTTAGGGTGGTTTATTCTGGGATGATGCAGCTGTGCAGCAAAACAGCACACATGAACACCCACTGCTACCCCCTCCAAACTAGGAGCCTTCTGGGTATCACTGGTCCCAGGTTTAAAGCTGGAATCTGGGAACTGGTCAGCACAGCTGGCAGAGGTCCCGCCTGGACTGTGTGGGTCCAGCCCTAGCGAGGGTCATGCACTGGGGCAGCCAGAAATGCTGCACCACCTCTCTCCAACCCACCATCAGGCTACCTAACGCTGCATCCCAGCTCCCAAGGCACAAAACCAGCAATCCCAGGGCTAAACACACACCTCAGGGCCGAGCACTCGGCTCTTGTTCCTTGGACAAAGGCTTCCTGCTGCTCGCACACACCAGTAACCCCACGGAGGGGAGACACTGTGCTGTGAAGGCAAAGGAGATACAAACTTCTGCCGCTTCTCCCAAACTGACCTTAGGGTGATCTCTTAACAAAAAAATTAATTCCAGCATCCAGGTATCCAGGACCCTCCCAGTGCTCTGCCAACACGACCACAGGCATTCCGCGGGGATGGAAGCCTTGCTGTGTCTCAGCTTCCCATAACTGCACAGGTTCTGCTTCAGAGAGGCCACGAGATCCCCGGGGAAAGGCAGTTCAGAGTGGGATAACAGAGCCAGCCTGCCAGCCCTGCTCGGCTGCACCTCATATGGCAGAGCCTCCTCACCATGGCAGCACAGACCAGCCCCTGAGGAAACACCACAGAAACATTTCGTGCTGAAAGGGCACAACTGTGTTTTCTTGTTTGTTTTCTCAACAGCATCGTGGAATTTCAAATGCTGATGGTTTTAGGTATTTGACCTTTCCAGAGGCTGCTCCCATTGACTCAAAACCATGTGCAACAACAGCTCACGTTACCTTTGTGCCCTTTTTAGACTTCTGGTGCATGAAGAATAAATCCCATCCCATAACATATATATTCTTCTAGTCACAGTTCTACAGTTCAAAGGCACAACTGCATCTTAAATTACCTTCCTTTCAGCAGTGAGCTGTTCATCCATCTCAGGAAGTTGTAGGTCTCTGTTTATGTATCACTGCACTCCTTCCACTCTCCACAGCTATCTCACAGCCAACTTTAAATAACAAATTAAGCTATTTAAAAATGTAAGCATGTTAATTACAAATCACAGCAACGTGAAGAAGTAAAACAAAGGTAGAGAAGCATACAAAAACAACTGGCAAGGAAGACTATGAAGATAGGGGACAATTACTCTCAATTATCTACTGTCCAAATAACCAGAGATGAAGAGCAGAGCTCTTCTCACAAACCTGAGGATATTTAGATGAAAAGGCACGTGGCTGGGTTACCCAAACCAGTGAGATGATATAATACAGAATAACCTTGATGAAACCACTTAGTCTGCCTTGCTCCTCACCTGCTGTGAGAAGTGTAGAATTCCCCTTGCACAAGTGTTGTTTGAATAAAACCTTTCATGACTATATGAACTCAGCTGCAACTACAGCGTCATGTCCCTGGAAAGCAGAGTGGACAAACAATCAACTCTCCAGCTACCTGTCAGTTACTAATATTTTATTCAGCCTAATCTTTAAATTCATTTACAAACTAAGACATATGAGCCAGCAGATAGCCAAAGCTGCAGCCTGTTCCCTCATACAGAGGGCAACACAAAATCCTCCCAGGCCATCCCTGACAGATGAGTAACTTGTTTTTAAAGACCTCCAAGGAAGCAGCTCCAGTAACCTTCTCACACAGCTTATTTTAGTGCTGAAATGGCCTTGAAGCTAGGAAGCTTTTTCTAATATCTAAACTAAATCCTTTCTGCTGAAAATTATGTGAATTCTCTCCTCCTCGTTGCTGCTCTGAAGAACAATTCATCACCATTTTCTTTCTAGCGATGTTTTACATATTGCAGGAATGTTATCACATCCTGTCAGTCTTCCCTTCTCTAGACTAAACAAATCCAATTCCTTCAATCTTTCCTCATAGGTTGCGTTTTCCAAACCTCTTATCATTCCTATGGCTCTCCTTTAGTCCCTCTCCCATTTGTCAAGATTTTTCTTGAACTACAAAACCAAAGGAGAGCGTAGCCAAGGCTGTATGAAGGTTGCCTCAATAGTAAAAACTTACCCCTTTTACCCCTTTTCTTTTACCCGCAAGCCCCACTCAAACTCTCTGCTGCATTAATTGTCATTTCTGAAGCGGTTTTATGACATTATACCATATTCAGTTTAGCACTTTCCATCACTCTGCGTTGTCTGCATTGTTAAACACTGCTTCTTTTGCAAAGGATTTTCTGGTTTGCATTCTATTGCATTTATTTCACTAACTACTATGAATTGGTTTTATCCCGTTACGTGTTTCATATAACCAGGTATAAAAATTATTCACAGCTCTGCTTCTCTTCTAGAATGCTGAAATGCCACCCAGCATGACCTCAGGTAATTTTATTAATGTGCACTTTGGAATGCCACACAAGACAGCCACTAAAGTGCTGAGCTCTTCCCAGCCCAGGGCGGGCCCCTGAGGGACCCCCTTTGTTGTGCCCTCCCACCTTGACAGGAAACAATCTGCAGCTACTTTTTGAGCCTTAATTTACACCTGGTTGTGCTCCCAAAACGTGGCAGTTTGAAACAGAGAATGCACCTCTACTTAGACCATGAGGATGCCATGAATTCAAACCTTTACTAAAATACCAACAATCATCATATCCACCTCTTGGTTTTTATTTACCAGTTCATCTCCCCTGCACAGAAATTGTACTGGTTTGACGTGATTTGCTCTTGACAAATCTGTATTTGCTGTTTCTTATTAACTTCTAATTCTCTGAGTGCTTGTAACAGCTAATTCTAGAAACTTTTTGGGTATTGAAGTCAGTTTTACTGTTCCATAATCCCCCTGGTTCTCATTTTCTCCCTATTTAAAAATAGACCTTGTGATTACCCTTCTCTGGGCCTCTGGCTCTACCTTGGTCATCTTGAACTCTGAAAGATAATCTCTACTCACTCTGGGATTGTTGCAGCTAGAGCCTGAAGTACCCCAGGGTCGATTTCATCAGGTCCTGCTGAATTGCAGAACATCTAAATTACCCAAATTTTAGCCAGCATAGTCTTTAGCTATTTCAGATGACCCCCTTGCTAAAACTTACTGCATTAGTACACAGCCACAATCAACCTTTTTCTTTTTTTTTTGGGAGAAGCAACCAAAAATGGCATTGAATACTTCATTCTCTGTAGCATTTGTTATTTCCTTTCCTTCCTTTTTAAGTCATGGGCTAACTTTCTTAACTCTTGTTGGTTTTATACTTGCATTTATGTTTTTAAGGGGTTTTGACTCAGAGACTGATTTATGGGGGGTAATGTAATGCAAGAGCAGGATGTGTATTATCTTGAAACTCAGATACTGTGAGCAGATGAGTTTATGCACAATTTTTGGCTTCAAAATTAACTCAGAGCCATTTAAATAAAAAAAAAGGACAACATTTCCTTAGAAATTAACAGAAGTCCAAATAATATAAATACAAAAGCAAAAGTTTTTGGTGTCCTTTAAGAACGTTTATCCTGCTGTTGTAACCAGTGTACACAAGCCCATGTGTGTGTTTGCATCTCTGTATGAGCTGATGACCCAAAGCATTTGGAACCCCAAATTCACACGCTAATGTGCTCAATATATAATTTCTCATCTAACTGACCAAATCATCTCCAAACACATTTTGTCCACAGATGTCGCAGAAAGCAAAGGAAGATGAGGACGAAAGTACACAGTGCACTTGGAAAGCAAAATAACTTAAAAGTACTTTTCTTTTCTTCCAAGTGTAGCCATTAGCAAGAGATCCTTGGAAACCTTGCGGGTTTTATGAGCTTTGATGAGCTCTTAATTAGAAATGGCTGAAATTTGAACTGAGGATTTCTGAACACTGTGTCTGGCTGGAAACAGAAGGTTTGTTTCTGCCTGACTTCCTACTTTAACCAGGCTTGTGTGCAAATTTGAATAAACCTGGCTAAAAATGATGATGGTGAAGGGGTCTGGTAGCACAGGGCCACGTGTTTCTGATACAGACTGACTAAAAATAATTTCTTCCCAAACTCAGACTGAAATATTCTTTGATCAGAAAACAGGTAAATGGTTCAAGAAGCAGGTTAGAGGCACCGAGAAAGGAAAGAAGGATAAGGCTGGGTCAGAGGAGGCCAAGGGGGAAAACGTGGAATTTGAGAAATGGAAAGAGTCAGGCGATCACAAAAGCTCTGAAAAGCATCTGGGAAAAAATCCCAGATTCTCAAAGCAAGCGAGGTGCCTCACTTTGGAGGTCTTCAGCCTGAACTCCTCCGAAGTGGTGCCGACGAATGTTGCTGGAACGAAGGCAAGAGAGACCCTGCTGATTTCCAAGGCAGCACTGCTAATTCCTTCAGACAGCCTGTATCCTAGGCACGAAAGAAATCTGGCAGCTGAGCTTTGCTGGCCTGCAGCAGGATGATGGAACATCTTCTATCTCCTGTTTATTAACTCACAGACCCCAGATTCAGGAACCAAATGGTGGAGCCCCTGGAATTGCTGCAGCTCTGAGCACTCACAGGAGTCACTGGATGTGAGCTCTGAGGAAGTTCCCTCACGGATCTGATGATTTTTCTCTATTTCCAAGCTATACCTGAAATCAGTACATTTATATCTTGCATGAACATCTTAACTGTTCTCCTTTTCTTTGAATTTCAGGTGGTATTTGATTAACTCTGGAAAATATTTGGGGATGTAGAGGGTCTGGAACAACACACACCAAATAGATGATGATTATGCAGGCTGAACTGAACATGGGCCAGATTAGCAGCTACACCAGACAGCCAATCTATTTAAGTCTTCTGCATTTCATTGTGATTTAATTTAATTAAAATACGGTGCGGTTTTTCCAGAGTATTACTTAAAAATAGGATTTCTTATTTGTCTGGAAGATTTGCATTATTAAAGGGTCCTGAACAAAAGCCCTCAATATTTTTGGTTAAAACTCTAGATTTTCAAGTAATTTCATCTTCTAAAAATTATACCTCTGATGAGGAGGATTCTTGTTCTCCCTCCTAAGCTGAAACACAAAAGTATCTTAGCTATTCAAGGTTTAAATGGTAGTTAGTGAATGACTTCTTAAAAAAAATTACAGGCTTAGAACAGAGATATTGTTATTTCTAGTAGTAATATTAATGAAAGCTATTTGCTAATTTCACACGTCCCTTTGGTGCTGAAGAGCTGCACTTGATGCTTTTCAGGGCCCTCTGTATCTTACAAACTCCTCCACTGCTCTTTCCTTTTCTGAGAAGAACGTGTGATCTTAAGGGAAAGAATCTCAGATCAGTGTTTCAGTGACGATGTGCCCAGATTTCCCAGGAACAGAGGTGTCCTGTTTGCACATGGATGCCCTTTCCAAACACCTTTCTTCTCCTCTCCAGGACATTATCCCATTGCAAGCTAATGGAGGTGGTTTAGGGAGACCCATTTTGGAGCAAGCTGGGGGATTGCACAAAAAGCAGAAGCACTCTCCTGAAATTCTCGATTTCAACCTTTTACTTCAGAAAACTGAAGATAAGCACCAGCAGCTGGGCCCTGAGTAAATCACAGCCACGGAGCCTGTGTAAATACTGAGGTTTCTGCAGGGTGAACTCATGCCAAGGAGCTCTGTGCCGGGAAGGGGGGCAGGAAAGATCCATGTTCAGAGAGAAACTCCCTCTTCTTGAGCGGTCAGTGGACATGTCCGGACAGGCCCGAGCTCGCCGGGGCCGAAAGCCAAACAAATTTCTGCCCTTTCAGTCTGGCCCTTGTGTTTAAATCGGAGTGATGAGATCAGAGGGAGCGAGGGCTCGGGGATGGGAGAAGGAGGGAGCTGCAGTGCCGCAGCTCGGCGGCTCTCACACACCAAGTACCTCGGCTTTCACTCCGGCACAGCCTGGCAAGAAATCCAGTGCCCGTGTTCCAGCCATGGCCGCAACAGAAAAGTGATATGATTAACGAGCAGAGACACCTACGTGAGGGGAGGGATGGGAAGGAAGGGATGAGAAAATGTGCTCTGGAGGCTCGGGATTAATTAAGGACTGCTCTCCAACGAAATAACCAGCTACAGAACTGCATGCCAATTGCAAGGCCTCCCGTAACAATCTCAGCATCTCCTGTCTCTGCTGCTGGAATTTTGCACACTAATGCAGCCAGAGCTCCCTCCCAGCATGTCTGTCCTGGGGAGCCGGGCACAGCTCCTCAGAGCCGCCGTGGGGTCACACAGCAGGGAACAGGCAGCCCACAGGGGACACCGCAGGGACTGTGGGGAACAGGGGTAGCTACAGTCACTGGAAACCAGGGGCCGACAACCAAGGGCGAGTGGGAGTCAGGCTCCCAGTAAAGGATCAGTGAGAACTGGGGCATGGGCTTCCTTGTCCTTAAATGTGCCAGCACAGACCTACGCAAGGCTCGTTCACTACAAGGTAAACCCAGTTATACGACCTACAGGTTTATTAGATTTTTCTGCACTCTGGAAAATCTTTAAGCCTCCTTGTAGCTTGGTATATTGGGTACACACCTGTACCTGGCTGGAACTCCTCTCTGAAATCCAGAGGAATCCATATGAGAACAGGGAAGGGATCCTGTTTCAGGTCTTCCTTGGCCTAATGTCAAAAAAGATTGTTCAATTGTCGGAATTTCATAAAATTTCATTTTACTAGAGTTTCCAGCATTCCCTGTGATCATGGTAGGATTAAGCTTTACCTGTCTTGTAACAGTTACTCTGCTATTTTGCACCATGCTGGGCATTAATTACAGTGTGGGGGGAACTAAGCCAACTCCTTTTCTCTATTTTTTTTTGTTTTGTTTCTGATACAAAGACAACAGACAAAATCTGCTTTAAAGGGCTGCAAGACAAGTCCTACCCCTTCATGCAGAATACAATCCCTGAGAAAGTTGCTCTGGCCCAAAAAGGTCACTTTTTGTGTAACATTATTCTAACTCAAGAGCTTTACCCTAATTGTTTTGATCAGCAATAACTTCTTCTGCTTTGCCATTTTATGGATATTATGTAAAATAAAAGGACAATGAAGTAAAATGGATTTTGTCAAAGCCACCAAACCATTACAAAAGATTCATTGCATAATAGATGCCCTTTTCCCCATAGGGAAAGAAAAATACCCTGGCTTCAGCTTAATTTTTTTGTTTTGTCTGTTTGATATCTGATGCCTACCAGAAGGATTTGTAAAGAAACCTAAGGCATTTAGCCTCCAATTTAATGGGATTTAAGCATTTACTTCTGCTGGAAATGTTTGAAAACAATATGCTAAGGACCAAATGAACTATTGAGTTTTAATCACCTTCAAACTCTGATACCTTCAACAATAACACGTTGAAAAGAGTAGAAAATTATGAGGCTGGAGGTAGCAGAATGCAGCTCATGCCCTGACTTTCCAAAACATTTCAGGCTATTTATTCTCAATAATTTCAGCTGGGGCTGCAATTACTAAAGACTTCTGAAAGTCAGCTGTCAGTTTTTAAAGTGTTTTGTGGTGTTTTTTCCCCAATAATAGCAGATGGTTTGGAGACACAGTGGCTTTAAATGCTCACTTGAGGGGAACCTGAAAATTCCAGAAGTAGGAGATTTTTAAAGCTGACAGTCAATTGATAAGATTTGAGACTATTGTGTGAAGCTGAGAAAAGGCGAAAAGATCAGGAGGAGGCAGCGCAAGAGAAAATATGAACAGGCTCTCTCAAAATAACCAGAGCTCCGTGACAGTAACAGGGGAATAACAGAACCTGCTCGGTGCCTGCCTCAGCTCCTCCTGCCCTCACTCTTGTTGAGTAGTAGCATTAGTTTCACTGAAATCAATCAGGCTGCCCCTGAAGCTGGCTGTTATTTAATTTCACCGAAGAGAAAAGGGCAGAATCAAGCCAGTAAATACTATCACATTTATAGATACGTTTTGTTATGTTACATGAGAAATAGTAGCACGGGACTGCTGGGAGTTTTCAGACTGATAAAGCTGTTATCGGATTTCTATTTTTCACTGCGGAGCTGCAGCACCAAGAGATCAAGGTCATGTTTAGTAGAAAGAGCTTAACGGGTATTCTACATATGAAGAACTCTAAGCGCTTGGTTAAGTGTTTGTCTGAACCAGAGTCTCTGCAAAAGGCCTAACACAATAAAGACCAGGCGAAGTCCACAGCACAGAGCCCCAGGTAGCTGTTCAGGGCTGTAACTGCAAACCCATAAACTCTTTCCAGGGACAGCTCTATTAATGTGATCATCTTCTTGTCCCTGAAGAATATTTCTGCCCCTTACAGCCCATTCAGCAAAGCAAAACAAGGAGACACGAGCTCCCAGTTGCTCTCCATTTCTTATCTAAATACAGCCTCTCAGTTCATCAAGAGCATCACACTGTCCTAAGCCTCTCATTTAGCAAGACATGAGTTTTACCTGAAGTGCTTCAGCGACTCTCTTAGACAAGTCTGAAGCTCTTGAGACTAGTATTAAATGCACTAGGTGTTTCTTGTGCATTACTCAGATCCTTCAAGGAGTCAGCGGGAGAAATGAATATGTATTCTATATGTCAGCTGGTTATATCACAGCCTATCTGTGCCTAATTATGGAAAACAATCTGCCTATGTGAAGTTAACGGGGAAAGCTCTAAACAGATGTTGATTAAAGAGTGCCTCTGTAGAGTACTTTTTGAGAGGTCATTTTGCTGAGTTTAGATTGAGATGGATGAAGGTGAGGCATTTGGCAGGGAATTGCATCTTTGAAGTGAGTGACGAGATCAGGTTTGGGGATGGCAGCACAGAGGTTGCGGTGACATTCAAGTGGAATATTATGGGAATGAACAAACTAATTCAGGTGAGTGAAAAACCTCTCTGCAGTCAGTTGTTGCCTTTCCTTTAAAGGTGCGTATGGATGCATAGGTTAGTCCGAGTCGTGAGAGAGAAAATTAGGGAGCTTTTTGCTGGATATTCAGTTTCCAATGAAAGTCTCTTAAACAATGAGCCTTTAATTGAGAATTAAGTCTTCCTTACCTTGTCCAGCATGAGGGGGAATACGTTCCATTAACACTTCTTCAGGTACTCTCAAAGGTCAGCCAGCTTCCCCAAGCAGGGGGATGACATTTTAGTACCCTAAACCACTGAAAATAAAGCATGGTGTCACCCTAAACAGTTTGCAGAGGAAGAACCCAGCCCTTCGGTGCTGGAAAATGATAAATCTGCTGGGCAGAGGATTTGGTCTGTATATTTAAGCCTTCGTGAAGATGATGCCTGAGACGGAACAAAAGAAATGCCACAAGTTCCTCTCTCTCAAGTGATGTTGGCACTCCTCATGACTATCCCAGCAAATTTATTACTTCTCTGAAAACATCCTCCTGCGCTTTATACCTCCTTGTGGAATTGCCACCATTTACTGGTAGCCAGAAGCCATTAGGTGGAGATGTTCCTTTCTCCTTCCCTTTGGTTTCAACAAACAGAAATCCAATGTGCAACAAAGAGCTGTGGATAGGAACTCCACTGAATGTTTGACTGTAAATGAAACCCTCGGTAGCTCATTGCTTGGAAGTAAGAACAGAGGTTGAAAAGTAAATGCACTTTGTTCAGGGCAGAGCATTGCTAAAATAATTTCTGACAGTCTGTGCCAAAGAACTGAAGTCAACAGACTTGGCTAATCCACCCTGATAAATGCAACAGTTACAAAAATAAATATCTTCAAAAAGCAGCTGGGATCTGGCCAACATGAACAATCAGACAGCCACACTTGACACCCCTAAACCCTGAAACGGGAGACAGGGACAATTACCTTTGCAGTGACATTCCTGTCAGGCATGGACAGTCTCTGCTCACCACCAGCCATGGACACCTCACTCATGACTCTCCTATTTCTGTTCTCCAGGACTTTCGGTGGGTACCAGCTGTACAGCCAGGGTTTATTTCCATGAGTTCCTTCATCCAAACAATCACCAGCTCTAAAATAGACCCAGTACTCAAACTGCTCCACAGGACCTTCTGCCTGCTTTGCTGCTTCTTCAGCGTTGTCATCACCTCGTAACTTACAGAGATGGGCAGAACAGTTTGAGGTGACTTTTGAAGCCACTGCAACAACACTGGAAATAACGTGATGCTCATATTTACTAATTCTGCTGTATTATTTCACACAGAATGGAGAATGAAAATATAACTTAACTATTTTCTGGCAGTTACTCCTACTTTTTTGGCAATCCAACTTACTTCAAAGCATATTTCACTAAGTACAGTTGCCATGGGGAGAAGTGTATAAAGGAGAAGAGTGAAATAGATAATGTATGTAAGAACTGTCTTTCCCTTTGGCCTACTTCCCGTGGAGCCTCTCCACCTAATTTATGTGGCACTATGAATCTCCAAAAAGTCAGTGGACCTCTTTGCAACTTCCAGAAGAAGCCAGGAAAGAAAGATGCAAGTACTTGTAAGGAAATCCTTGAATTTCCAATAGCTTTCTATGCAGTGGCTTAATGTCTAGACTCTCTTGGAACGAAGGCTGTGGATGATTTTCCTTTTTTCTCCCCAAGTACTGCCCTGCATGATGAGCCAGCCTCTCTCAAACTGTAGTCAGTGCTCTCAGTAAACTTGTATCTCACTTTCAAACTTTATGAAGTGGGATTCTATTATACAAAGGGATATGGAAAGCCAGAAGGATATTTTAATCACCACAGATTTTAGACTTCTGACTAATTCTACATTAAACAAACTTTCAGAATATTACCATTCAGCAACCGGCTACCCTCTCACAAACTGGCCTTTGTTTCATGAACGATTTTATATCTTTTCACACAGGATTAAGCTGTAACTCTCCACATGGTGCAGCTAATCTCAAATTCATTGTTTTAGAGCTTGCCCATGACAACCACTTCAGTTCCACATACAACAGCTCGTTGGTGTCAGTGTCAGTCTCCCTGAGTCCTGACACAAGGCTTTAGATCTGCTGCTGCACTGGTTTTGCAGGTCCACCTCTACACCTTAGAGAGGATGAGAATTTACTACAGTTTTGCTCAGACTTCACTTTTTTCATCAAGTACTAGCAATTCCTGCTTTAATATTGCAGAGACAAGCACCCACCCCACTCCAGTTCAGGTTAGCCCTGGAGAAAATGTACTCTGGTTGTCACCAACAGTTATGTGACCACCAGCGGTCCCCACCCTGACCCTTAACTCCTGCTTCCAAGTATGAAACCAGAATATATGGGCATGGGAGTAGCAGGAAGCACCATTTCTCAATAACATCCATTTGTAGAAAAAGCCCAAAAAATCATATCCCATCACAGCTCTAAACTCCCATCTCCAAAACCTCAGCAATGCTACCCCAACACTCTGTTGCACTCACAGAACGGGGTCCCACCAGAGTAACTGAGCCCTGTAAAGCAATTTTATAGACATTGGCAATCGTGGCGTCACTGTGCGTCCCCAGTAGGAGCTTGCGATGATTTAACAACCAGAGGTTCCAAACTATTATTTATTTTTCATGCTTTTCAAATTTGAAGCGTAGAACAAAGTCATGGTGGCAATGGGAGAACAGGATTTGTCAGGCAGCCCTAAATCTGGGATGCATTAATGGTGGTTGGAGACAGATTATTTATGAATTCATACTGTAAATTCACAGAGTTGTTGTCTGCTAATCTGTCAATCCAGGGAGATGTTGATCTGAACTTGAAAGAGTGTGGGATCATCTGGAGAGTGACTCCTGTGACTAAGGCAGTGATGAAAATGAGAGGCTTAAATCTAGAGAAAACCTGGGTCATCTGTGCTGGAGGTGCCCATACTTTGGCAGTCCTGCTTTATTCTCCCTTTATGACTCCAGCAGCAAAACTTTGCAAAGGTTTCTCAGCCATTGCCTCCCTTGAGACATAGATCCTTATCTGGGGTATTAACACTGAAATCGGATGATCAAATTATGAAAGGCCAGCCCAAGTTATCTCCTGCCCATGATGCACTCCTTGGGATGAGCCAGAGCGACAGGACAGAGCCCCAGAATACATCGGGCATTACGGCTCATTTCTTGCCTCTCAGGCACTGCATTCCGACATCACTCCCTCGCAGGAGGCATGAGAGAGGCACTAATATATGCATGTCTTAGCACAGCATGTAATGCAGTGAAGGCCTGACCTTGTTCAAAGTTACTAAGTGCTATTAATATATATAATGGAAATAAATATTAGCCTTGCTTTGCAGAGGGAGCAACCCAAGACACAAGGCCCCTGAGTGGTTTGTCAGGACAGACAGGGAGCCAGGTATCCTGAGAATTCCTTTTACGTTGAGCACCTGACAAAGTTCATTCCCATCCATCCCAGGGCTCCCGCAGAGGGGGAAAAAATCACCTCTAAAAATGTTCCTGCTTTATCAGCAAAACGAGGGGGATAACAAAAACAGCTCAGGCCAGACAAAAGGTAATTGAAGCACATGGGCTCGTGCAGATTCATAGAAGCCTGGCCTTAAAATAGCCCAGCAAGACCAGGATGAATCTTCCTCGAGCTCTGACAAGGAAGCAGCAGTCAGCATTAAGGCTCCAAATGAACCACAGGAAAACGTTTCCAGGCAGGTCAGACACCTGCATCAGACTTGGTGAAAGGACAACAGGGCCCAGGGCTCTGAAAGCAACAGTGACAAAGGCCAAGGGATGCCCCCAGGGCAGCCCACACCTCCCTCGAGGGCGGAGCAGGAGCTGCTGATCCCCTCTCTGGGAACCAGCAGGAGGACATGAGAAAAGGGAGTGGAGCTGCATCTCAGGAAGTTCAGAGCAGACATTTGGGAAAGGGTGGTTGATCCCTGGAACAGGCTCCCCACAGCACTAACTCTGTCCAAGGGTCAAGGAGCTCTTGGATGATGCTCTTATTTGAAGGGAGCCAAAAAGAAAGATGGAGAAATACTATTGACAAGAGCATGCAGTGACAGGCAAGGGGAATGGCTTCAAACTGACAGAGGGCAGGGTTAGATTAGAGATTAGGAAGAAATTCCTCCCTGTGAAGGTGGTGAGGCCCTGGCACAGATGGGAAACTGTGGCTGCCCCATCCCTGGAAGCGTCCAAGGCCATGTTGGACGGGGCTTGGAGCAACCTGGGATAGTGGAAGGTGTCCCTGACCGTGGCAGAGGCTGGAACCAGATGGTCTTTGAGGTTCCTTCCAACCCAAGCCATTCTATGATTCACTCTGGGAGGAGCAAAGAGTTGGATTCAGTGATCCTTATGAGTCCCTTTCAACTCCACATACTCTATGATACCTCCATGAAACAGCTGCCTAAACTTTCTGCTGCACAGTCTGAGTCCTACCGCGCTGCTGCCTTAGAGCCAGCCTCACATCTCTGTACGAGATCACGGGTATGGAGGTGCTACTGGTGCTGCACTGGAGTGACCTTCCCTAGAACCTTGAATATAAATGGAGAACACCACAGGTGACCAGAGAAAAATTTGACACATTGCCTGGAGAGAGAACAGACTGTTTCAGTGCTTGGAACAGGAATGCTGCATGGCAGTAAGCAATAGGCAGCATCCATTAAGCAGGATCTCTTTGGACACAGATCTGGGGGATAAGTTTTCAGTGTGACATTGAATTCTTCAGACACTGTAGTAGACTTAGCTTCTTTAAAGGAAATTTGCTCAGAGGAATATAAGCCATTTCCAAGCATGAAGAGAGTACATTAAAGCACTGACTCAGGCTTTGATTCAGAAAAGCACTTAAGCACCCTTCTTGTAAAGGGATACTGTTCTGTGCTCGGACCTTGGAAAGGAAGGTGGATTGTGGTCTCTTTGGCTCAGCGCCACATTTCAGAGCATAAAATAAACCTCAAACTAATGCAATTAAGGAAGAATCTTTCACAGTGGACATATTTAATCCATTACTGCCCACTGCAGCAGTTCTTGCACCTAGAACTGGTCATGGCCAGGAGCACACGCTGATTAGACAGAAGAATGACCCATTTTGATAAAAGCATTGTCTGAAATATTTAAGGAAAAAAACCCACCCTCTCACTTTGCAGTCTGAATTTGAAAGGGATGACTTGGGTCTTCTGCTGTGACAGTTTTGCATAATATAAGTAGTTTTTTATGATGTGAAACACAAAAAAATGGAGCTTCCGTGGACAAAGGAGCTTCGTGCCAAGAGAATTGATGGGTAATAGTCCCAGGGGTCTGTGGAATTTTGTCCATGAGAGGTGGGGTGTGGGAGGGAGGAACAGAGGTAGAAAAAGCTTGACTTCATAAAAAAATGTTTGATCTAGAAGAGGAAAAAGAAGCAAACCAGGGTGAAAAAGCACAAAGCCACTCATTTCATAGCTAGCTGAACTTTTGGGAAAAAGATTAATAAGAATCTCACCAAAACTTACTTTTTAAAAATTGTGCCAAAACTTCCAAAGTAAAAGGAAAACCTGACAACTGCAGTCCTCTTTACTAAGAAAGCATCAGTGCTATTGATGTCAAAGCTTCTAAATCACAGACTCATTCATCTTAAGAGCAAAATTCATTTGTAATTCCCTAGCATTTTATTTTGCGATGCACTCGTAAGTGTTCAGTAGTGCATTTTGCAATAATAATAAACTAAAAGCAACATGAGATGTGTGCTCTAACTTGGCTGTTAAATCTTTCCTTGAAAGTGCTATGGGCTTGCCAGAATACTCAGTAAGAGATGTCAGGGTTGCAAATTCACACAAAGAATGGACCAGGTTCTATTATACACTACAGATTTTCTTTTAGTTGTTTCTGTTGTGATTAATCTCCCAACTCCCTTATAGATGTTTTTATTACAAACATCATTATTGACATTAATATTCCTATTGCAGGACACTTCTAGTTTTAGCACAAATTCTGGTTTGAATGTGATCCTCATCAGTGGCGCCATAGACACGACTTCCTTACAGCTCTATCCCCTCAAAATGTAATTGTCACAGCAACATTATATAACAAAAAAAAATTAATAAGGTAGGAAAAAAATTTCCTTTTAGATGAGAAAACTGATCTTCAGTGTCATAACCACGGTTACATGAGGAGTTAAGAGCAGAATTAGTTATTCCTGTTCCAGTGTCTTAATGATGCAATCATCCTTCCCTGGCAGTTAGCTCTCCTTGTAATTACCGTGTGCAGTGACGCATGTTCTGAGAGGACAGACAAGCACTGAGCTAAGATCAGGGTAAGTGGGCTCTCAAGGAACTGCATCAGTTCTCTCTAAGTCTGTACAGCCAGGGAAGCTCTCAGAAGAGTGTGACCAGGGCAGCTGTGGATGAAGAACATCCAGTCAAAATCTTTGCAGCCTAATTCAGTTCCTTTCCGTAGTTCCCAAGGAAACAGAGGGTCATCTCCAAAGTGTGAGGTGCAGCGCTTCCCCTTGGAGCACCGGTGCAAAGTCAACTGATGCTTCTCCATGGAAAAGAACTCATATTTAACCATGTCCTGGGAAGCATACACTCTGAGCTCGCTCATCTGTCACCAGGCGCTCATCCCTCTCCGGCTCGTTTCACATCTCTACTTTTGGCCCTGGCCGCTGCACAAGAAGGGCAGTTTGGCTTTGAATTCTTGAGGATCCCTCCCCTATTTTTAAGTTTCATGACGAGAGAGCAGTGCAGCTGAAGGTAGTGTCCTGTTCCACGAGCGGGAGGATCCTCTTTCACCAGTCAAACAGTCCTGGGCACAATCTACCTGCTGGTGAGAAGTGTCAGCTTCACAGTTCCTCCAAAGTCATGAACCCGGATGAACCTTCCTGCCTGCGCTGACTTTCAGCCTCTTGAAACACTGTGCAAAATTGTCAGCATTTATCTTTTAGATGCTGTTTTAGAGCAAGGCTTGGCTGGACAGCATCTTCCACTCCCGTCCGTGCCAGCCTGGCAGGACCATGTGCTGCAGGTAAAGCACCAGCTCTCACCCTCACTGGCCTTGGTGATGCCTCCTTCGGCTTCTGGGCACAGACCTCCTTGCAATTGAAATGTACAGCTTCTTGCCCTATTGTTCTTCTCCAAAGATAACACGTTTTTTCCTGCATGTACAAGCCTTTTATGCATTTGAAGGCTTTCCTTTCTTCCTTTTTTTTCCCTTAGATAAAACGAGCCTAATTTTTCAGGATTTCCTCAGAAATCACACATTCTGTCTGACCACCCTGCTGACTAAACCAGATTAACTGGAGAAATGGGATAGGAAACCATTCACAGCTTCGCCATGTTATTAAGGATTTCTAATGTCTTTGCTGCCACTCAGGCTCGTGCTAAAGGTCTCTGCAGAACAGTTTCTTTCTAATTGAACTTTTAATAAACTCTTCATGCTTCTGACTTGGTCCCCTGATCATTAATGGCCATTTGCCTACTTCTGTAAGCCCAATGAACAAACATTAATAGAAACTACTTGATTTGCACAAAATGAGATTTTACTGCTATAATAAATGGGTACCATAATAAAGGCTGAACCAAGTTATATTAAGTGCTGTAAAAATACATGGAAAGGAGAGGTCCTTCCTGAAAGATTTAAACTAAGTCAGAAAACACAGGAGATTTAAATATCATCATCACTCCAATTTAGCAGGTGAAGAACAACGGAACATTTAAAAGACTTGTAAGCAGTCAGGATAATAGGTAATTTCCTAATTGGACCCTAGCCTTAACAAGTTGCTTTGGAGATCTACTCAGTCTCAGATCAACACTTCAGCCACACGTTATCCAATCCTCTGCAGTTTCAAGGGAAAAGGTTTGTTTGATTCTTCATGAAAACAGCTCCATTTTCAAAGCCCAAAGAGGCTGTGAAGGCCATAAACTCTATGAAGACCACACTGTGGAAAGGAACACTCTGCTGAAGCAATGAAAGGTATGAAGATCATCTTGTGAAAGGCTGAACTAAGATCATGCCCCTTATGTCAAAGAAAACTCTCTCAATTTATCTGTCAATTTTTATATCCCATTTCTTCGGGCTTTCCGAAGCTCTGCAAACCAAGTCCAGAGTTTCATTATTTATTTGGGATGCTGTGTGTCACAGTGACACATTGAGAAACTGGCATCTGCAATTTTCACATGTCAGAAAGACTGTAACTTGAACTGACAAAATAAATTGCTGTTCACACACTCCCACTGACTTTGTTATGTCCCTGAAGCCCCAGGCCTATTTTTTCAATTAAGATCCCCCCTTCTTCCATCCCCCCTCTTCCTACTGCAAAAGCACAATGAGCGGCTGGCAGGAGGGAACGTGCCTTCCACAGCTGGCAGTAGTTGACTGGGAAAGGCAATGGCATTGCTGATACAGAGAGCAAATAACCTCCTTAGCTTTTCAGGAAAATGCACACGTCCTTCTTCCATCAGGTGATGCCACCAAACCCCTCAGAGAAGACAACAGGGCTGTCAGGTTTGCTGGAGCCTTTTGGCTCACAAAAGGAGTGGAGCAGTTCTGCCAGGACAGAGCAATTCTCAATTAAAACCAGTGGAAAATTTCCTCATCGGGAGATTAAATTGATTTCTTGATCACAGGAATGTCAGATGTGTGAGTGAGTTCAGTGAGAAACTACCCTCATCTCCCTGGCAGAGGGGCGAAATAAAACCTCACATATGGGGACATCTGACTGATTGTATGGTCCAGCATGAGAAAATAATCTTAAATATCTTAAAGGCCTAAGAGCCCCCTAAGCCTGGCCTACTGAAGGCTCAACGTGAACATGAATCCTCTGCCTGATTTCCCATTAGTGACCCTGAGCCACGACCTCACTTCCGACTCCTAGCTTCATTCCTCCTTGTCCTGTCACAGCAGGCATGGAAAACATTCCCTTCTCTGCAGCAGCACAGGCCAAAGAAAGCAAGGAGAAACTAATTTCAAGCACCAGAACTAGTAAGGCTCATGAAGCAACTTACTTGGGCCAGTGTAGGTTAAACCTCACCTGAGCCCCTGACTTAGACTCCACAGTCTTCTCCCTTTGGCACAATGCACCACACACTCCTGGATGCTACTGAAGGAAAACATATTTTGTTTAATTCTCCAGGTTGACCCATGTTGCTCCCTCATTTTGTAATCCTTTCCATTTATTTGAGCTGAATTTGGAGCAGCAAAACCACATGTGGCTTGCGTGACATTTAATTGCAAGTACTTCACACACTCCTGAATTCCTTCCTTTTGTGTGCAAGCTCTACATATTTAGTCAAGGACACATTGGGGAAAGTCCGTGGGAGGGGAGAGAGAGGAGAGATCTTCTAATGCACTGGCCATTCCAAAAAGAGCCTTGCTCACCACAAGAGCAGTTGTCCCTATGAACAACCCAATATTCCTATGAGCATAGCTGTGAGGGCGAACTCAGTTATCCACCAACAGCCACTGGCTGGGCAGTCATCAGCTCAGGGATGTATCCGGGTGTCTTGTGGCCTAGGAAGTTCTGAGAACATCCCTGGATTACAAATGGGGTCACTCAGAGGCCTCAAGGTTTGCGGTCATGACTAGCTCCCAAAAAATCCTCCTTCTGGGCTCTGGGACTACAAACAACAACACGGTTCTGCCTGTCCCAGATGAGCCAGGAACACTGAAAAGAGCAGGAGAAGCAAAGAGGAAGAGAGCCCAAAGTCTCCACTCTAAAGCTGTGGAGTATAAAATATAGACAAAATTGGTGATATCGAACTAATGGCAATTATTCAGTGAAGTGTGCAAGAACAGTTATTGTGTTTCCTAATTGTAATTCTAAAATTATATGGTTAAAACCAAGGGAAAAATCAAAGAAAAGATTTCACGCTCCTGTACAGCCAAGCCCATGCCTCAGCTCAGATTTCTAAGCTCAGGAGTAAATGATTTAGTCTCCAGCTCAGCTGTCACACCACAATTCCCATGCTGTCAGCTCTTGCTTAGCTTCCTAAGGGCCAGTCAGGGGCTTTCCAACTTGTTTCCATTTCACTCCAATATTTAAATGCATGGGGAGGAGGAAGTAAAATGGGAGCAACGGTTTTCCATGAAAAATTCCAAATTTCTATAGTTTTGGTCCAAAGTAGATGCCGATTTTTCTCCCCTTAAGGCTTTCCTGCCTAAGAGATACTGACCTCAGAGCAACTCTTGTCCATCTGAGATTCCCAAGCTGCCACTACCCAGAGAGTGCTGCTTCCCTGTGCTCCTCCCAGTCCATCCCAGGTGTTGTCCCAGCCAGCTGGGTGTGCATAGACAGATCTCCTCTGGCCTGGTTCTGCCCTGATTTCCACCACAGAAAATGGGAATGAACAGCGTTTTTAGTCAACTGAAGCTTCTACAGGAAGGAGAAGAGATGAGTTATGAACAAAGTGCTCTGCTCCCCAAAGTGACTGAGCAGGAGCTCAGTAACAGCAGCTGAACAGGTGCCTGAAAGAGAGGAGAGTTCATGGGCAGAGACATCTCAAACACCAACAGGAGCTTCATTTCACACCATGGAGATGAAACTTTCTTCTCAAGTGGGCATTGGCAGGGCCTTGGAGACTTCTGGTTTCTTGCTAAGGAAGCAAAGGTTTCTCTGCCTTTAACTTTGAAGTGAATCCACCAAGAACAGAAATTGCCAGTTCAATAGTTGATGAGAGTCTGTTCCTCTGCACCTTTACACAGCAGGCAGAACAAAAACAGCAATAGCATGAAGTTCTTACCATCAACTCCCTTCTCATCATTCACCTTCAAAATACCAGTAGGATTTTACTGTGCAAGGAAGGCACAGTATTCCAAAACTGTGTTCCCAAACCCCCACAGGGATGGTGGATCAGCAGGAGGGGTACACAGGAGAACCAGAGGAACAAGCACAGACTGGAGCAAGCCCACAAAACTCCCTCCTGCAGGCAGGCCAAAGCTCTAGAAAATTCCCTGAGAGCTTCTGAGGTCAATGTGTCGCTGTTCCCTTACTCACCCCTCTCTGGTGCACATGAAAAAATTGTTCCCATATGAAACCATGAACAGCAGATGCACAATAGAAATTTAAACAAACTTCCTCTGCAGGAGGACTGCCCAAGGAAGAATGGTCTGATTCATGCAACTTAATGATGACTAAAGCCACTGTTTGTGCTTTGAAAATGTGCTGAGGTGTTGGCAGCCATCTCAGACCTTTGTAGCGTGTCAGCAGGTTATGGATTTGAAGACCAACATAAATCTTTCAAACTTCCATTCCAGAGGAAGGCCTTAACATTTGACCTCTGCAATGTTCACTAGAAATATTTGAAAGAAAATACCAATTTGTCAAAAACAAAGCTATTCTCCTGAGGTTCTGCAGAAGCAGAGAGATGTTCCTTCCTGCCCCTTCATTCAAATAAGCAACAGTAGCCGAGCGATCACAATACTCAGATTTGGGCAGGTTGAAGATGTGTCAGGTTAGCCAAAAACACCTGAATTCAAGTGTTCAGCATGATATGTCAATGTCCTGACAGCCACCACAGAGCTTATTGGGCTGGGGAGCGGGGGGAAAAGAGCAAATACCCTCTTTGGAAATAAAAGGACAGAAAAGAAAAAAGAAATCTGGTTTGTGATCTCATTCTGCAGCAGAACACGTCTGAACCTCTGTGACACCCAGCTAGACCATGTGTTGTTCAACAATCCCCTGGAGCAGAGGCACAACTTTCCCATTAAGAGGGCAGTCCCTGGGAATTCAGCAAGGCTGAGACTGCCCTGAGGTGCTCCCAGGCAGCAGCAGGATGCACTCAAGAGATCCCATCATTACTGGACAACTTCTACCGAACATGTTCACATAATATTCTCCAGAATGCAGCACATTTTGTTTTCCTACTGCATTGTAAGTTACACACAGATGGGAGTTTAAACAGCATCTCTTCTCCACAGAAAACATTCATCCTGTCCCAAATTTTCCTTGACCACCTCCTCTGGAATACAAACACTGTAATAACAGTCTCTGTTCCAGGAGAGCTGGGCTTGCATCTGTTCATCTCCAGAGATCCTGCTAAATCTTATTACTGCTTCCCCCCTCTCCTTCCAGAACAGAGCTGATTGAAGAACAAAAGAGAACTTCAAGGTGAATAAAAGCCCTGTGTTAAGCATGAGGTTATACACAGGGGTTGCAGTATCACAGCAGCCTTGGAAATGTCCATGAATCCCCAAAGCTTTGATTTCAGCATTAAGTAATGCTGGCCTGAACATTCATCCGGAAATCTGCGCTGCACAGAATTTTTTATGCATAAACTTTTCTTTTTCAAAAGGTTCACTTCTCCCTTCAGGTCGGGAGACTAAAAAAACGCCAAGAACATCGGATTCACTATTGGGGTCAGTCCAGCAATACATCTCCTTCGGCTCCCTGCCTGACAGATGAGGTGAGCCAGCACCAGCTGCTCCAGTGGTAAATGTGAAACTCTGCAGTAGGCAGCTATGAAATAACCTTGGTGAGAGGAGGTTTCTTGCTAGCCTTGTCCTAACCCCTATCATTTAGGAGCTGGCTTCCACCCAGAAGTCCTCAGCACCCAGAAGGAGCATATAGACCTTTTAAAATTATTCTTACATAATTGGATGTTCTCTCATTAGCCTTACGCATTTCTATCGTGGTCAATCATCCTGGAAATCAAAATGCCAACTACTTATTTACATGTCGGGGCAGAATATTCACAATATTTAATAAACATCAAGTGTTTATATTCCATCAGGCCTCCCAGTCCAAGTCTGGCCATGCTTTCTGCAGAGTGGGAGACAGGAATAAACTGTCCTGCCTGAACAGCCGAGCAGCATCACCCCTGTCGAGAAAGGAGGCACAGGAACATTCTGGGCAGAATTTGCTGTTCACAGAGCAACAAACTGGTCGAGAAGAGCATTTCCCACGCCATCTAAACCAACAATATTTTTGCACACTTTTTGTGGCCACCTCACCACAGTCTTTGGGACCAGTTTCCCAGCCTGGGGACAGCTGGAATGTGCAAGAGCCTTCCCACCCCGTGCAGTAACCTCGAGGCAGACAGGCAGGGAAAACTGGGATAAAATTATGGAAAATTTGGCAAAGCAAACATGGTTTAAGACACCAGGAATATTTTTCAGAAACAGTTCTGAAAAAAGCTGGTCACAAATGGAATCAGACTTGTCAAATGTATCAAGAAATTCCTATGCACACACACGTGTGCATGTGTATATCTGAATTTATACGTATTTATGTGCCCTGGCTTTCTCAACCAGGTGAAAACTGTCCAAGCAAAACTTCATGATGTTTTTCTCTGCTGTTGTGTGCATGTTAATGTTGATGAAAAATTTTCACTGCTTTCCTCCTTCTCAGAAAAGAGTTAGAACAGGATATTTCTCTTGCCTGGTGAAACACTGTCAATTATCCTCCATTTATCTGCAAAATTCCTAACAAACACTTTTAGTGGGTTTTGAGCAAGCTTTTTTTATTTCCCCTGCCTTTCACTCCTTCTCCAAAGCAGAGGTAAAAATAAAATTATTTTCACTGTCTTTCCAAAACAGGTAAGATTTTCCTTTGCTGGCTGGGTGCTCCCCCACTCCATTTAGCACTTTTTTCCACTGCTGGGAAGATCCATCTTTCAGCAGAGCTACTTCTCCTGGTTTACATGGAAAGTATATACAGACAAAGGCAACAAGCACTGATAAGAACAGCTGGGACCAGAAAGGAGCTATCAGAAATTCAGCATTTATATTACAGCAATACAGTGGGGACTGAGGAAAAATCAGGTCCTTTCCCTGGGACAGGAACTTGTAATAAAAAGAGACAAGGAAATAAAACAGCGAAGCCCATTCTCATTGTAAGTAGTCAGTATTTCCAGAGTGAGAAAATTGGTATCGTTTTTCGGGGGCAACACAGGCTTCCTAAGGATTCACTCAGATCTCCTAAATGCTTTATTATTTCATCCTGACTCAGAGGAGCAAACATCTTTGAATATCCTGCTCTGAGTCTTCTTGCCCTGAACATAAAAGGCTGAGCCCTGGATCACAGAAAAACCTGGAAAGTGCAGAGAAGGTCCAGCTACAGCAAGCTCAGTTCACCTTCCTCTCCATAAGAAAATAAATAAATAGCCCTTAAAGCTTTGTTGAGATCCAAACCTTTGTTAGAGGGTTTAACTTCACTCACCACAGTGGGTCAGTCCTTCCAGAGAACCCCAGTTTTAGCCATGGAAACCAAGGGAAATGAGACTGGAGGAGGGGGGAGCAGGAGTAGGATGGGGAAGAAAGAAATGAGTTTTCTTCAGGATTTGAACACACAAACCGAAAAAAAGGGCCTGCGAGGTGCCACCATCACCTTTCTCACAGCTCTGAAGCCACATCACTTCCCAAGGCAGGGGAGAAGCAGCTCTGAACAGCTCCAATGTATTTCCAGATGCAGAATAAGTTGAAACACCTCATGATCATAACATAGCAAACACCCCACTCAATGCCATCAAAACTGCAGGCCTCGGAGCTGAGAGCAGAACTCTTCCTTGCATCTCTCCAAGACCTAGAAGGAATTTCAACCTGGCTGTAGGATTTTTTTTCCAAGTCTCCCACCTCCCTCCCGTGTCTCTGAACAACAAGAGCTGTTTTCCCTTTAATCTGCAATGCCACCTTGTGGCTATAAACAACGAGAACACGGAGAAGACACCAACGTTTAAAACAGAATTCTAGGTCACTTTGACCACAAATTCAAGTACCACATCTGCAAGAGAAACACCTGATGAAGGGGGACAGAATTCATCTGAGAATGGCTGCGTTTTCTCGAAGCTGGCGTTTGCTCTGTGTGGGTTGCAGTGACCCAAATTCATAGCAGCACACGGAAAAGCAGCTTCGAACATAAATCCCGTGGTGGCTGATTCCATTCCATAGAACCATGGAATCCTAGAATGGGCTGGAAGGGACCTTAAAGATCATCTATTTCCAACCCCAGTGCCACTGGCAGGGGCACCTTCCAGTGTCCCAGGCTGCTCCAAGCCCCGTCCAGCCTGGCCTTGGGCACTGCCAGGGATCCAGGGGCAGCCACAGCTTCTCTGGGCACCCTGTGCCAGGGCCTCCCCACCCTCACAGGGAACAATTCCTTCCCAATATCCCATCTAACCCCTGTCACTGGGAAGCCATTCCCCCTTGTCCCGCCACTACAAGCCCTTGTCAATATTCTCTCCCCATCTTTCCTCTAGGCTCCCTTCAGGCACTGCAAGGCCACAGTGAGGTCACCCCAGAGCTTCTCCTCTCCAGGCTGAACAACCCCAGCTCTCCCAGCCTTTCCTCCCAGCAGAGCTGCTCCATCCCTCTGATCCCCCTGGTGCCTCCTCTGGACTCTCTCCAGCAGCTCCAGGTCCTTCCTGTGCTGGTCCCAGGGCTGGGGCAGCTCTGCAGGTGAGGTTTCACCTGAGCACAGGGGCAGAGGGGCAGAATCCCCCCTCCCCTGCTGCCCAAGGACGTCCCAGCTGTAAAAGCAACAATTACAGACACAGCTTTTAGCTGTGTGCTGCAGAAAGCTCCAGTCCTTCCCAACTCTCCCGGATGCAGGCTGCCCCATCAGCCAGGCTGAACTCCTCCATCCTCTCTTCTCTCTGAAAAGAGCCTCATTTTTAAGGAGTTTGTGCCTTCTTTAATGGCTCCTTCAATCCCAGACTGAGCGAAACACCCCCGATCCTTGCTGTGTTATGCTGGGAGAGGCCCTGGGTCCCTCTGGACTGAAAGGCCTGGCTTAATCCCAGTTGGACACTGCTAACCTGTCGCAGGGTCCAGTATCTAAAAATCTGAGTACAATTCAGCACTTTTCTTCTGAAGGCCTCAGAGGCATATTTTGAAATAATTCAGCATGTCTCTGAGTTGCCTCTTGAGCAGACAAGTATTCTTCCCCTCTCACGGCTGGCAGGCCAAGGCACACAAATACTAAACCCTTCTGGGTAGGGAGTAGCTGCCCTGCTATGCACAAAAATTATTGTATTTTTAAGCTTTAAAATATGATTCTCTCAGGAAAATTAGGAGCAGCTGTCCCTCCCTGGGACAAGCTGGCTTCTCACAAATATTTGGCATTTGGAATACTCTTGTCCTTTGACCGCTGGGCCTGGTTTTCAATTAGGCCTGATTTTAATGGATAACCAGGCTATTGCTCGGGGTTGCTGGGGCACAAGAGGCAGCACAAGGCTAAATTCAGCAAGAGTGCAAATCAGGGCATTTACACAAATTAGAGCTCGCACCTCGATGTCACTCCAGATCCCTAATCCAGCAGTGGCTTCATTCCCTACTCCTCGCATCCCATGGAGCTGTTGGCACCTGGGGAGAAGCTGGTACAGATTATTTCCATTAACACTTCAATATCTACTCAATCAAGGTGCCTTCACCCCCTGCCAGCAGGGCAAGCACAGAGCACCCAGAGAGGGGGTTCCTCTCTCCTGGGGAGCATTCAGCACATTATCTACAGGATGGAGGATGAGGAAATCTCCACTCATGGTTCTGCTGGGAACTCCACGGACTCCTTTCAAGTGACAGCACTAAATACTGGCCTAGATTTATCCCTTCTCACTTTATACACTTCCTGAAGCCTTTAAGTGGAAGGTCTGGGAGGCAAAGCCTGGAGTAAGCCTCCTAGATCCCCACTCTAATCAATAAAGAGACAATAGCCCTCCTGAAAGTAATTAAGATCTTAGGCAGACTAAGACAATGTTTCTGTAACTTATGATGTCACTGAGACTCTGCCAAAGCCCTCACTGAAATCTCAATACACAAATCTGCTGCTGCTCCTCTGTCCCCAAAACCGAGTGCTGCCCCGCACAAGGAAGTTGGGTGGCTTTGATGAGATTTTCGGCATTTTAAAAAGGTTGCTGGAGTACTTGTTCATGTACTTTCTCAGAAACTGATGTTAAGTTGGTGGCTTTCTAGCTCCCCAACTCCTCCTCTTTCTTCTTTTTTAGGAACACTCACTGTGCTGGTCTTTTCACAGGCTTCTGATTCTCTCCTTTGCAAGTTAACCCCACTTGCAGGACTGAAATATCTTTTCTTCTTTTTTTTTTTAAGTATTCTAAAATTAAATTCACAATTCCAACCCATTTGAAAACACCTAAATCATCCAGGTTGGCCCTAACCCATTTTCCCACACCTAGGTTGGGACCTTACTGCTTTATAACTAGTCCTAATTACAGAAATCATCTAATTAGTGTTGAACCTCATATGAAGAAAAGACATTAAACAATTATCCCAGTGCTGATGTGTTGATAGCTCCCTTTCCCAGCTGTAGAGCAGAACAGCCTCCTGTAGCAGTGATACAGAGCTGGATCTCCTTCCTGCCAATGGCTCTTAAATGCTGTATCTTTATTTAGTTCTTTGGCCTTTCCGTCTCTGCTCCTGCTCCACTTCTGTTCTCGTTCTGGGAGCCTGACCTAGTTTCTCCTTATTGCATATTTCTTTCTTTCATTTGAGGTCAGCGATGAGCTCATGACTAAACCTCTCTGGTCACCTACTATACTTTCTGAATGGGATAACTTGAACTTGGGGCCTTCAGGCTCCCTAAGGCTCTGCCAGCTTTCCTTATCTAACTTTTCCCTTAGCTCACCCTCTCAGGAGATTTTTTTTCCCAATTCTTACCCTGTTCCAGTTACCCTTTGTTGCTGAAAGCTATTTTTTTAAGTTTTGCTGTGATTTTTCACCATATAAATACACCTGTTTTGCCTTTACTGTCTCTATAAACGACATATAATCAATAAACATTTATTGAGATGTAATGCATGCTTAATAAAATGCAGCAAGGAGGAGTGAAAGAACAGTGGTAAGAAGCAGTAAGAGGTGATTCTGTGAACACCTGAGCACTTCAGCTCACCAATAAATGATACTGTAAAAGTGCAGAGTTTGCCAGAGCCATTTGTTAGGCAGCACACACAGAACAGCTTCAAACTGACAGCGTGCAGTGCTCTGGCCAGAGCAGAAACCTCCCCAGAGAAGGAATCAGTCGCACCCCTAACTCAGGCAGTGCCATTCTGAACACTGCTATTGGAAGCAAACTGTGTGAGAACAGAGGGGGGAAAAACCCACTGAAGTAATTGATGTAATTAATCAATTTACCAATGTTATTCTTGCTGAGCATCCGAACAACTGGAGGTGAATTTTAACAACACACACAGTGCATATTTAAATCACAGAATCACAGAATGGTTTGAGTTGGGAGGAACCTTAAATCTCATCCAGTGCCACCCCTGCCATGGCAGGGACACCTCCCACTGTCCCAGGCTGCTCCCAGCCCCGTCCAGCCTGGCCTTGGGCACTGCCAGGGATCCAGGGGCAGCCACAGCTTCTCTGGGCACCCTGTGCCAGGGCCTCCCCACCCTCACAGGAGACAATTTCCTCCCAATATCTAACCTCAATTTCCGCTCTTTCAGTTTGAACCCATCACTCCTTGTCCTGTCACTGCAGTTCCTGATGTGGAGCCACTCACTGGTTTCCCTGTAGCCCCTCAGATACCAAAAGGAAATTTGCTCACATTTAGGGTACACTGGATACATAGATCCACAGAAAAGGAAAAGGCCAAGAGAAGGAATGAAAGGAATCTGTATATTCTCACACCAAGAATTAAAAAGAGCACATGGTCTCTCTCAACCTATTCTGCATCAATCCAAAACCGAAACATGAGGAGCCACTGTTTGAAGGCTTATTCCACTTGCCCTCCTCAGATGCAAATAATCTCACTGGCTGCAGTGTAACCAGCAATCCCCATTTGTGTTACCTGGAACTGCCAAAAGGCTGGAAGGAAAAAAAGGAAAGCTGGATAAATTCCAGCTTTTTTTAAAGAGACTCCTGTGGTCCCAAGGTGGCCCCTCTGCCCCACTGATTTTCTTTGCAGCCACCCCTGCATTCACCTCACTGGTGCTGCAGCAATTTTCCTCTCCAAGAGAGCAACATCTCGTCTCTAATTAAAAATCAGTACGATATTCAGCTCAGCTCACTTACTTACTGTGATTATGTGCCCTAGACATGAGTAAAGCTGCTGTTTTCCAGGTCTCTGAATGAGAAGATGGCAACAGCCCTTTCTTCCTCCACCACCTACTCCTCGCTCTGACCCTTATGGCTTTAACAAGCGGGTTGACTGCCATATAATTTAAACTTCACAAATGAAAAACCACCTTCAACTGCTGTTTTCATTATTTCCCTGCTTTCTAAAAGAGTACCCTCACACTTTATTCCTTATCTTCACCTCCTGCCAGGTTGCTCATGTCCTCTTTTTCCTCAGGGACAGGGGTAGCCGGTGATCAGCCCCTGAATGAGCATCCAGCTTCACAATTTGGGTGACCTGTGCACCACCAAAGTGAAAGATTTACTGACTTCCCACAACCTACTTCGATAGCTTCATCGTTCAGAGGGATCACAGAAGCAGCAAGAGCAACTGCTTTTTCTCACTTATTCTGTGATGAAGCATAGATGCCAAATCGTAGACAAACAAATGAGTTATTTGGATAAAGAAAAATCGAGAGCCACTCAAATTGGCTGAATTACAGCTGTTGTCAATGAAGCATCGAAAAAGTGCATCTGGGGCTATATACAAGAGTCTCTGCACTTTACAGTCACTGAACGTCCTTTAGCCTCCCCAAAGAGGTCAAGATGAGATCGACAAATAAACGCGAGTCCAGCAAATGAGCATATTTACTTTTTCCCAGTGTGTTTTTTTTTAAGTGCTGGATCAGCCTTGTAAACTCTCTCATGCCGAGTGCACTTATTTATGCAAAGTTTGATTGGTCTCAGCCTCCCAGAGACACCTGAAGGGGAGGCTGAGATAAGCCAGCCTTGGCGTTCTGCTGCATCCCTTATAGCAAAACACGGAGCAAAATGAAGCATTAATTCTGAAACCTTCAGGAGAATGAAGAAGGATAGATTCACTTGTCAGTAATGTCCATACTGATTAATATAAATGCACATGGCAGCCAATATCAGAGTGTGCTATGTGGATTTATTTACATAATTATTTGAGAATTCGCCCTCCCTCCTTGACTTTGATGCTTGGTACATATTTATTTACACAACACTGTGCTGCCAAACAAGCCAAATGTTTCCCAGAAAGACATCAGAAGAATTACAATTGTTTGAGCAGTGGTTATTTCAGGATGATAAAAAACAAACTCAACTCAAATCCATTTAGCAACTGAAGTGCTTTCCCCAGATGACAAACAATGCTGCTGCTGTCCTTGCGTGGTCACTGACCTTGAGTGGCTCTGAAGGCACCAAGGCAGCTGAGGAAGGAGCTGTTGTAGGTGCAGCTCAGGTGGGAAACAACTGTGGTGTTCAGCAAGGTGGGGGCAAAGCCCCAGTGCCCACAGGCGGTTTGGACAGGGAAGAAATTTTGTGATGTTCCATCATATTACAGGGAATAGAGATGAGGGTTTAGTGGCTTTTATGAATCTGTATCTTTACCACAGGTGATGTGCAGATCTTCTGAACCCAGCCAGGTGATCCAGAGCCTAATTCCCATCAGTTTCCAGATAGACAGAGACAGAAATAGAAATAGATATAGACAGAGAAATACCCCACAAGCTACCAGCGGGCTCCCATTACACCAACAGACATCACTGCTTATGTCTGGTTCTTGACACCTTACTGAAATCAGACCACAGGCACCACCTGCTGATAAGGGGACATGCTGTATAATGCCCTTTATGCACCCTCGTCACTCACAGGATGGTAGAAACCCACTCTGATGGTCAAAGCACCATTTTCACAGCAAACATCAAGCCTAAAGCCACTTTTGCCCAATTAAAATCCAACTAGTTCGGCTCACAGGGCTTAGTCCTGAGCAGTGTGAGCACAACCCCGCTGCATTCCTGTTACAACACTGAGAGGTGCACCCAGCCAGCATTCACTTGATATTCCATTATTTTTATAATATGTCTCATTAGTTTGCTGAAATTAGAAAAAAAAAAAAAAAAAAACAACAAAAAACCCCCCAAAAACCAACGACAAATCTCAAAAGTCAAATCAAATATAGGGGGAAAAAAGTTAACTAAGCTTTACAGAACTTCCCAAGGTATCAGTTGGAGTTTTTGGCAGGGGAGACTCTGGTTTTACATTCATCTGGACACAACATGTTTTTTTTCCAGATCCTAACAGATCACTAGAGTTACTCAGCACACAAACAATGCCTGTTGTTTTGGAGCTGATTTCTCAACCTATTATGTGTATTCCTGTTTACAAACAGTGGCTGCAGCATGCAGATCTGCAGGCAACTTCACCCACTTAACTCCTCTGCCTGCATGTGGGCAAACCTCAAGTACTTTTCCATGGTCACACGGAGCAGCAGAATCCCAGGATGGGGCAGGTTGGAGGGGACCATAATGGGTCATCTGGTCGAAGCTCCCCACTCAGCCAGGGTCATTCCAGAGCACGTGGCACAGGACTGTGTCCAGATCTGGAATATCTCCAGTGAGGGAGACTCCACACCCTGTCTGGGCAGCCTGTTCAGGGCTCGGTCACTGCCCAGGGAAGAAGTTCTGCCTCGTGTTCAGGTGGAACTTCCTGGGCATCAGTTCTTGCCCATTGCCTTCTGTCCTACTGAGCAGAGCCCGGTCCAGCCTCTGACACGCTCAAAGCACCAGAAACTGAACCCAGAAGCCTCAAATGGTGGAAGGAGCTATGAGGAGTAGGGGAGGTAACCCTGCAAAGCTTTTAATAATTATAACGATTGTCATAATGACATTGTCATAATGACATGAGATGGTGCCACATGCTTTAAACACGTCAGACAATTCATATTGTGGAGCATATGTGGACTCCTGGGGGGAAAAGGCAACCAAGCCTTCAAGTTATCCAACCTACAGCTGGAGACATCAGGAGACAGGGAACAAAGCTGTATCCATTTGCTGGAAGTTTTGGGTTGTTCAGGATCACGGGCCCAGAGTTCCATCCTCAGCTCAAATGAGAACAGAAGTGCTCAAAAGCTGAGTGTGAAAAATCAGCCAGAATCATGAAGTTTTGCCTGGCTCAGGAGAGGGATCAGATTCATGTAAAATTATAGTTCAAATTGGTTTCCACCCAAGATCATAAATCCACCTAGGTTTGCCAACAGGATTCTGACTGTCAGCAAATCCTTTCTTTTGGCAATGCTGGATAATTTCAAGAGCTTCAGAGGAAAGCTCTGAAGGTTTGCCTGAGCCATTGGTCTTTGAGGGGAGAGATGGGGATGAGGGTCAAGGACACCCCTGAGGACAAACACCCCAATAACCTCCCCACACTGGGATTACAGTGACAGGGACATGGCCTCAGGGGTGTCTTTGCTCCTGGGCAGCTGCCAGACAGGACATCTGGGGACCAAAGCCCTCTGATGTTTATACTGAGCTTCTCCTATCTCTGCTTCACCACTGGCATCTCCCCTCAGCATGCTGTACAGGTAAATCAGCACCTGACTGCCAGGAGAATTAGAAAGACACATTTTTAACCTCTCTGAGCTCCTGTGGATATAAATCCTAGAATCACTTAGATTGGAAAAGACCTCCAAGATCATCAAGTCTGATGGTGAACCCAGTACTGTTATATTCATCACTAAATCGTGTCCCCAAGGGCCACATCCACACAGCTTTTGGACACTTCCTGGGACAGCAACTCCTCTGCCTCGCTGAGCAGCCTGTTCCAGTGCCATTCGAGGAAATGGTGGAGTCAAATCCCATCCCTTAAATCCCACCAAGAGACTTTCATCCTCAGAAAAATACATCCAGTACCATCACTCCAACACAGACCTGATGCATTTGGCCAGTGACACAGGCCAGGCCCTCAGAAAGGGAAATAAAGACTAGGCCAATGGGGATAAACTGGGGTTTTGAAATGAAGGGATGATTAAACAAAAATAAAAATCCCTTCTCAGAGCCATAGGGATTTACTATTTTGCCTGTAGCTTTGGAGGCTCAAGGAAGCAGCATTCACAGTAGTATTCTCTCCTGATAAGTGCAAAGGGCCTTCTCATATTTCTCCTTCTTTCTGCAGTTTAATACACGGGGGCTGAGGCTGTGACCATGACCTCAGCTGTCTTACAATGCCCCCCCTCCCCGGGGAAGCCCCACACTTATCCTTTAACCAAGAATTAAGTCTGCACGCAGCGCTGTGCATTGAGGAAAATCCCAGCACACATTTCTCCTCTTCCACCCAATGCAAAACGAGGATTGATTTTGCTCCAAGCAAGGAGGAGCATTTGGAATATAATGAAGCTGGAAAGGGTGGAGTGGGAGTACAAAGAGATGAGTCCAAGCTCAGCATGACAAATGGTACACAGGACCACTTGGTTTTATTATACACTATCAAATATCCCTAACTTAAACAGCAGAGCTAATAAGCATGCCAATGTATATATTTACATTGCCTGAAATGTGCACAACCCTGTACAAAAATTAGAGTGCAACTGTTACGATCAAGCCATTAGAGAAAACAAAATCAATCCAAAGCATAGACCAGCCTTGCTAACGAGCTCCCTGCTTTGCTGCCTCCCCTTTCCTCACAAACTTTGCAGCAGAGTGAAGCTTTTCTGACCTCAGAATGAAGGAACTTGCACAGGAAAGCTGTAGAACTAATTGTAATGGTACTTCATCGAGCTAAAATGCAAATAAAGCAGCAGTGCTGGAAATAAAGTCCATGAACCAGCATCAGGGGCAAGAGGGAAGTTAATTCTCTTTGCAATTCTGGAGACAAGACTTTGTGGAGTATTTTGGGCAATGGGCATGTCCTACCTGCCTCCTCTCTGTAAACCAGAGTGATTTCCCTCTTGCTCTTAGCTCTGGACAGAAAAGGATTTCAGCATTTTGAAGATTCTCCCATCTCCATGCCCAAAAAAGTTGAAATTGCAGAAAGTTTCTATGGAGCAAAAAGCTGATGGGGAAAAGGAGAAAATGCAGTTTGGCTGAAGTAGAATGCTCTCCTTTTAAAGGTTAAAGATATCCTGTTTTGCTTTAGATCACTTTTACTTCATGTCTCTTTCTCTATATTTAGCTTAATTTCAGCTATTATATAATTTAGAATTCTTTGTTGTTGGATAAAAGAATATCTATAAAAAAACAGAGCCCTTCTCATGAGAAATTTGGAAAAATCCAGATTATTCCTGTCCATGAAGATATTAATATTTTTACTGAAAATTTTCCAAACCAGTCCCGCCTCTCTAGGCAGAGGGAAAGCTCTTCATAAGCTTGGTTTTGCAGCCCACATGGCCTTTCAGTTCTTCAGGCTTTTATTTGCAGTAAGTTTTTAAACAGTCTAAACCAGTAGTCAGTAAAACCCTCTCCAAAGGGGTTGAGGGGCCTGAGTGTTTTGCGGGTTCACCTGCAGCTCTGGAGAACTTGGGGAACTCCAGGCAACCAGGACTTCCCCAGACAATGGTCTGGAGAGTCAGCCCTGGGAAGAGAGGCTGAGGGAGCTGGGAAAGGGGCTCAGCCTGGCGAAAAGGAGGCTCAGGGGGGACCTGGTGTCTCTGCACAATTCCCTGACAGGAGGGGGCAGCCGGGAGGGTCGGGCTCTGCTCCCAGGGAACAGGGACAGGAGGAGAGGGAACGGCCGCAGGCGGGGCCAGGGGAGGGGCAGGCTGGACATCAGCAGGAATTTCCTCATGGAAAGGGTGGTCAGGCCTTGGAAGGGGCTGAAGTCCCAATCCCTGGAGGTGTCCAAGGAATGACTGGATATGGCACTGAGTGCCGTCACAGACTATCCTGAGCTGGAAGGGACCTACAAGGATCATCAAAGCCCAGCTCCTGGCCATACAGGACACCCCCAGCAATCCCATCCTGTGCCTGAGGGCATTGTCCAAACACTTCTTGAGCTCTACCAGGCTCGGTGCTGTGGTACCACGGTCTTTTTGCAAAGGTGGGGATTGGTCAAAGGTTGGACTTGATCTTGGAGGTCTTTTCCAGCCCGAATGAGTCTGTGATTCTGATTTCTCCTGTTTCTGCCATGGGAGGATGACAGCCTTGCTCTAGGATATTGCCAGGCTGCCTCCTGACATGAGGATGTTGCAGCCTCCACACAACAGAGCCCACTCTGTGCCCGTCACGACAGCCCAGGGGACAGCAACAATATGCAAAGGGCAAACAGAGAAGAATGAGCATTTTTAAAGGTAACTGTCTCTTAAGCCAGCAAAGAAAACCTCCTCTGGACTCAGAAGATGGTTTAAATACAGGAGCAAGTGCTTGACAAAGAAGCCAGAGACAGGTCCCTGCCTGCTTACACCTTGAGCACTACGACTGAAGACATCCTGGACAGATCCTTGGCAGGTAGAAATGGGCATTTACTAATTTCCATCTCCTGAGGATCCACTTCTCTGCTATCGTGTCAGCCGGGATATACATAAATCTAACGTAAAGAATAAATTTCCATGACATTTTTATCTGCAAGGAGCCCCATAGAACATATTTAGCATTTTTCCATCAAAACGTGGTTGCCAGAAAGGTCAAGTGCAGCAGCTTCTCAGGTACAGCACGATGGATCAAGTTCATCATCCCCACTGGAAATTGCACCAAGGAAGCAGGGTACAAACACAGCAGCTCAGCAGGTACCCTGGGACAAAATCTTTGACATTTCTATAGACCTCTCTGCAACCTAGAGGTTGAATTTTGATTTTACAAATCTCCAAGGTGACTCCTAACACCAGATCTGTTGATGGAGCATCAAACCATGAAGGAAAATTGTTTTGCTGCTCAGTAACTCGTGCTCCCCTCATCCCATCCATAGCTCATGCTGCAAACATCTCCTGTCCCAGTCCTGCACTGGCCGTGGTTCAGGCTCATGTGCAAGCTAGGCAAAACAAAACACATTTTCTCCTGGCTCCAGCCATATGCCAGCAGATGTTTGAGCTGAGATTTTCAAGATGCATACAGACTTTTGGGTACGTAATCCCTCATGTTCCAAATCCCTTGCTTCCTAAAGCAAGCCTTTGAGCCCTGGAATCACACAGTGTCCAAAAAAGAGGCATCCAATGCATTTTAAGGACAAGGTGTTTTTATCTGAAGCACTAAATCATCTTTTCACAGCAGTAAATTACTGAAACTGTTATTGAGCAGTCCCTGAAATGAAACAGAGGCCTGACCTCTGCAACGTCTCCAGCAAACGTGAATTCAGGCCAACAAGGTCAACCAAGAATCACTTGCACCCTTTGCATTCTCCCAGCTCATCAGGAAACTCTGCTAGAAGAACCCTACAACGAGCTAGTAACTGATACAGGAATTCAGGGAAAAATAGAACATCAGGTAATTTCATCTGACCGTTATCCTCAGTGAGTGCAGCTCCCAGAACAGGGCCTTTGCTGCCTGAATTCAGAGGTGCAATGAGAAGGGCTGCAGGGCTCCCAGATCTCCTGGCAGTACTTTCTATCCATCACTTAAAAAAAGTTTCCACTGGTTAATTTTCTTTAACTTCCTGGGTCATCTCCATCTATTCCCCAAGCTGACCTAACTTGCCATCATCCCTATTTCTGATGTATCAGCATAAAACCATAATATCAAAATCAAGCAAAAGTGTGTGCTGTAACAATGAACAGCAGAAAAAAAAAAAGAGTTGATGATCTATACTCGACTATAAGTGTTCCTACAGAAGAGTTTAGGTCTATGTTTCTACAGATTGAAAAACATTCACTGCCTGCAAAGCCAGTTGGAATTCTGTTTTGAGGAGATTCATAAACCTAAACAACCCTGGGCAATGAGTGACTCACATTTTTTGGCATTTCCTTTGGATTTTTCATGGCATTAAAGGTGAGAAGCAAATTAGCCATTAAACCATCCATTCTGAGCAGATGTCATTTATCTCTTCCACCAGATCTTGGCCACAAAGAATTTCTTGAGAGCTGGGTTAGGGCAGACGGAAAACGTCCTCATATAACCTTAGTGCAGAAATCATTTAGATAACTGCAGCAGGAGTAGCTTGAAAATTCAATTTTTTCACAAATATCTGAAAGTCTGGCACTGCAAGGACCTTCCTGCATGATATAGGGTTGAGATATTTCGAATATGGTTTCCTAAATGATATTTTCACACCGATCTGAATCCTCCTGGTGATACATCTAACTCAAAAGAAGTGGCACTAATAGCCCACACTTTGATCCAGCTTAGCCCTTATTATGGCTTTTTATCTATAAAGTATTTATAGAGTTAAGTTCTAATAAATGTTTAATTACTGCTTAAAATTAAGCTAAACCAGCTATTTAACAGCTCTCAGCTGCTATTAATATTCATACCAGAGCTCTGTGATTAATGCATACAGGGTTTTTATGACCTTTAATTCAAATTCTGAATCACTGTTTGATTTGGCCATTGTTAACATACTTTTTGTTGGCTACTCACAGATTGTTTTACAGTTTTGAAAGCATTTGAGAAACACTGTTTCTCTGCGCAGAACAACTCGATTTAATTAGCCCTCTTTTAAGAATGCAGTCTGCTTAAAATTTGAAGTGTCTGAAAGGCAGCAAGGGACAATGATTGTTATTGCACAACATTTCTTTCACCCCAGTCCTAGAAATCAATCTGATCAGGATGTTCACGATGCTAAGAGCTGTATAAATACATAACAAATGGAAGCCCACCTCGCAAAGAACACATCTTCTGAAAAGAACACAAATACCGAACGTCTGCTGAGACAGCTCTGCCTTGGGCTGGGCTTGGCAGAGGCAAAGGACTGGTATTAAATGTGACTCCGAGCAGGAATGGTGTGTTAGAACAGACGCTGGTTTATAAATATGATAATACCTTAAATTGTGTTGCTATCAGAGCAGGGACTCGACAGTTTACAGAGAATAACTGGAACAAACTGCCTTTTCTTAAGGAAGAAGAATGGCTGAGCCATCACAGCCCAGGCCCCTGACTGCATTTAGCAGTGAGGAGAAACAGCAAAGAATACATCGGGCGACGGCAGCACAGCATCTGCGTGATCAATATATTGAGTGCTACAAATTTCACATACGAATGTACCTATAAATATATAATGGTGCATAAATACTGGTTTCTTGTGGCCACAAGGGCTCTAAGGGCCCTCTTCAAAGTTCCACCAGTTTGTCAATCAAAGCAGGATTCCCGCTCCCCCAGGGCCTGTTCCTGAGGAGAAAGGATCCCATCTGTGGAGCTCTGACAGCCTGTGCTGTGGAACATCCATGGGACTGACTTCACAATGAGCACTCTCGGAAAAAACAGCCTGGAAAAAAGGTGGGTTTAGGGTGACCTAATTGTGGCCTTCCAGAACCTGAAGGGAGCCTAAAGAAAAATGGAGACCGGCTGTTTATAAGGGCCTGGAGTGACAGAACAAAGAATGGCTTCCCACTGCCAGAGGGCAGGGATGGATGGGATATTGGGAAGGAATTGTTCCCTGTGAGGGTGGGGAGGCCCTGGCACAGGGTGCCCAGAGAAGCTGTGGCTGCCCCTGGATCCCTGGCAGTGTCTGAGGCCAGGTTGGACAGGGCTTGGAGCAGCCTGGGACAGTGGAAGGTGTCCCTGCCCATGGCAGAGCCGTGGAATGGGATGAGCTTTAAGGTCCTTTCCAACCCAAAACCATGCTGGGAGATTCTGTGACTTTTGGAGGTTTGATCCTTGCCTCTCTATACCACATTACAACCTGCAAGTTATGTAAGGAAATAAGTAAGTAATTCTTTCCAGATAATTTTTCTTTTTTTTTTTTTTTTTTTTTTGCTAGAGAGAATGCAGATGTCAATATCTATACAAAAAATAAGTTACTGAAACACAAAGCAGTGCACTTGCAGGAACAGCGTAGGAGGAACTGTGAGAAACTATGTCACCACATTGCTCTCTGGTTTTGGGCAGTTCCAAGTTCCCCTCCCAATTTTTGTTTCAATTCTAAGCATTTTAAGACTCTCAACATTAGATGAAAACAATACTCAGAGTACCAAAGGCCAGATTCCCATCTGGGACTCAATGATACTGTAATAATCATCTCAATACTGAGCGATATTATAACACAGAAACCCAGCGTGATGGATCTTTTCCCATCCCTGGAGGTGCCCAGGCTTACAGATAAGAGAAACGTGGGAATTCAACTCTTCAAACTTCACGTGTCTCATTAAAGAAGTAATTTATAGTCTCTCATTAGAGAAAGTGATTTTGTTTAAATTGTTGTGCATGAGAAAAAGCCAACTATGAGCAAGGGAATTACTGAAGGTTATCCTTGCTCCTTTATCCACCAACTCCGAGTGGGATTAAATTGCCTTGATACAGATTCAAATTTAATTTTGGAAGAATGCATCATATTTCTCTGTGCAATACCAATCTGAAAAAAAAATAAATTATAACAAGCAAAAAGGATATAAAAGTATGATATCAGATATGACTTGTCTCCACTTCAGCTGAATGACTTTATTGTTAGTCAAAAAAAGAAGTTGAGCTATTTCTCTGTCCATTGAACTTCTGACTCTGATACATTTCAAACTCTGATGCAAAGGGATGGAGCTCTGGCTGAGTCCATCTTCCTCTCTTCTTGGAAAATGCTGAGGTTTTGATGAGCACTATAATGACAGCAAGTTTGCTGGTGCTATTTTTTCAATCATCAAGTCAAATATTTCCTCCACAGCCATAAATCGGAGCAGATTCTGTGAAAAGGCTTGACTAGTTTAGCAAATGATTGGCACTTTTCACCACTACAAAAAATGACTTAAGGAAAAAAAATGTATTGCCACAGTAATTATGCTATTTGTGTGCTACCATTGGAGAGAATAATAACACTTCTTCGTGTTTAGAAATATTCATATTATTCCTTCCCAGCATCCTTCCTGTTCAGACTTGGATTTAATTCATGATACAGTTCAACAACCTCAAAGAACTTCAACTAAAACAATTTACATTTGGAATTGCCCTGTTCGAAGAATCTGCAGTGTGTCCTTAGTCCTGCTCCCTCAAGTTAGAGATGACACTGGAGACTGATTTTAGTAATTTTTGGTTCACTTAAGGACAGGATTTATTCCTCAATCCTGATTATTCCTTCCACAAACACCTTTGCTCCAGGAGCTACCTGAGTGAAACTTGCCTACCCCACAGAAAATGCAATTCCATTCCTGTTCCCTGCTAAAGGGTATTAGTTTAAGCCAAGTAATTCATGGTTTTAGTTTCTCCTTCACAGTTATGGCCTCAAGCTTTTGGACAGAGTTTCAGTTTCTACTAACAGCTTAAATTGTGTCCATCACAAGTGTGGCTGTTGCAGAAAGAGAATTGCTGTGGAATTCAGTAAATTAGGATTAATTTCTTTTGCCTAAGAGAAGCAATAATTCCAATGTCTGTAACACACTTTTTCCCACCCCCACAAACCACGTGCCATGGAAAAACTCAGTCAGTCATAGCAGCTAAAGTCACCTCCTAAATCAGGATGCAATGGCACAAATTTTGATCCCAAATCCCACTATTCACAAGCAACATTTGCACATCACCAATGGCTTTTCCATTTGATTCTCACATCACCAGTGGCTTTGCTCACACAGGATCAATAGCAAGGCTCTAAAACAGATAAAAACTAACAATACACCAATGTTCCAGGGTTCGAACCCCTCCCTGCTGCAGGGTTCTACAAAGATTCTGTCTGCACTCTATAACAGATGGCTGTTTATTTTTCAACAAACATGCAGTAGTCTCAGAGAAGAGATAATAAAAATTTTTAGTTTCCAATACATGGAGGTTATTGCAGAGTGAAGTTTGTATCATACCAGAGATGGCTGAAATTATTTCTCAGATTAAACAGTTTTCTTATGGCTGGTGGTGCTGGCTTGGACTTGATGATCTTAAAGGTCTTTTCCAAGCTTAATGATTCTGTGATTCTAAAATGCTTTTTCAAACACAAATGTTTTATTTTGTGGAAAATTGTTGACACTGTTGAATGTTTTCATTGGGAAGAAGAACTGCAGCTTCAACTCCTTGAAATCAAAGTGCAAAGCTCTGAAAAGGTTTCACACTGCTCATTTTGGATTGTTTTGCTTTTACCTGCTCGGACTCCTCCTTGGGTTTTGTGGCGAGTGTGATGAAGATCCACGCACAAGCTGTGCCCACTGCTGGGAGATGCTGAAGTATCTGCAGAAGTGAGAAAAACTGATCTCTAAGAACAGGTGTGAATATGCATGTATGCGTAGAAAAGACAATGCTCTACATCCCGCTCTCACCCACCTCTGGAGTGATCTGGTGTGTCAAGACACTGAAAGTTGCGGCTTTACACGAGACAGAATCATAGAATGGCCTGGGCTGGAAGGGTCCTTCAAGATCAACCAGTTCCAACCTCACCTCCCACTATCTCAGGCTGCTCCCAGCCCCGTCCAGCCTGGCCTTGGACACTTCCAGGGATCCTGGGGCAGCCACAGCTTCTCTGGGGCACCCTGTGCCAGGGCCTCCCCACCCTCACACAGTAGGATTTCTTCCTGCTATCCAACCTAAATATCCCCTCTGGCAGCATGAAGCCATTCCTCCTTGTCCTGTCACTTCAGGTCCTTGCAAATAGTTTCTCCTCTGTCTTTCCTGCAGACTCTCTCCAGGCACTGGCAGGCCACAGTTAGATCACTCCAAAGCCTTCTCTTCTCCAAGCTGAACAATCCCAATTCTCCCAGCCATTCCCCCTAGCAGAGGGTGCTCCATCCCTCTGATCACCTTGGTGTACCCCCCTTAAGTCACTGGGTGGTGGACAGGAGCCCATAGGTGACCAATGCATACATTAAAAAGCAATAACGTTCCAGTCTCTCTGCCAGAACGAGCAGGAGACTCAGGGCAGGATCCCCCAGGACAGAGTTTGAGATCACACACAAACTGTTCAGCTCTCAGCACATAGCTCAGCACTCGAAATCTAAGTTTTGGTGCATTTTACTAAAGCATGTGAAGAAAAAGCTGCTGTCAGAATTGCTGGTCGGGTCACAAAGTCCCTGGGGCACAGGAGGAACAGAGTGGCAGGAGCCAAGAGCTCTTGCACATCTCTGGATAACCAGCACGCCCAGCCTGGCGGCTCCCTGCCCTTCCACAGGGCAGCTGCTGGGGAAAACAGGGCACAGCTCATGAGGGGAATGGGAATATTTTAACTGATGACACCCTGCAGTGCTGTGAAACCAGCCTGGGTTCAACCAGCCCGGGCAAGGCTGCCTGGCCATCACTGCCCCGACCTTGGGGACGCTTCAGTCCCTGGGCCACCACTGACATGTGGGCAAGATGCAGTTCAGGCACCAGGGAGGGAAAAAATGCTAAGGAGCAAAGGGAAACAGCCTGACAGGACACAGAAAGTCTGTCTGGCTCTTTCCAATAGAGCAGGAAATGCCCCCCAAAGCTTCGTCTCATGTACAGGCCCTCAGAAAATGCAGGGATTGGGATTAGCAGCCCCCAGAATGCGGCTGGCAGCTCACTGGCAGGGCTCAGCTTCCCTCTGCTCCACACTCTTGGCTCAGGGAGAATTCACTGTGCACAGAACATCCAAAAGGAATAAACCCTCCCGGTGCTCAGAACAGGACTTTTCCCCCTCTTGCTGCTTTGTGCTCTCTTCCTCCCTTTCATACTTTCAGAAATAGAGAATATGTATTTTTAATAATACAGATTTCCAAAGAACTGAGTATGCAACATTTCTTTGTCCCCCAGGAACACAGCAAACGCTGCTCTAACATCGACACGGAGGAGAACGCTTTGGAAATCCATCTGCCAGGAGAGGCAAATCAGAATTACATTGACCATAAACGCCGCAATTATGCCTTGGGGCTGAGCATTAGTGCTCACCTGAACAGTCTGTGCACGGCAGGGATGGCGTGACTGCAGAAAATCCTCCACCTCTGCAGCGAGCTGCACTCCTGGGCCACAGAGCCATGAATGTTTCATCTCCCCGCGGCCCTGGAGAGGAGGAACCACGGGAGCTCCAGGCTGGAATCACGCGGAGCAGCTGTTAATGAGCATCGCCTTCAAACCCTTCTGCTGCTCCAAAGGGATCTGCAGGGAACTGGAGAGAGCCCCAGAACAGGGGGGAAGTATGCGGGGGCTGAGCCCCTAAGCTTAGGAGATGGCTGCACGGCGTGGAGAGGGATGCCAAAGGATTAAGCTTCGTCTTACAAGTCTAAGGCTTGACCTGAAGCTTATTAAGGTCAGTGGAAAACCTTCCACTGATGTCTCTGAGTTTTGGTCCAGGTACACAATGCACTAAATCTCAACTACCATCACTATCATTTATTTTTGCCATTGCAACTTCATGTATTTAATTCAAGTTATAGCTGTTGGGTTCTCATGACCTTCCTCAACTAAAATCCCAGGCTATTTAGGTAGAAAAATGGCTTCCAGATTTTCATAGACAGTCTGGTTGTAGGGAAAACAAAGAGCTGAAACTTTCACCCAGGATAAAAACAGGAAAACTAAGGAAAAAAATAGACATTAATCCTAAAAATCTCCCTTCTGTGACAAAGAAAACAGAGAAAAAAAAACCCAAACCAACAAACCCAAAGAAAATAAATCAATTCTTTTCTTGGTATTTGGCTAAGGAATTGGTTTCAAAGGTTCTCCTAAAGCATTTTTGTGCTTTGACACTTCATACTATAGATATCGGCTCAGTGCTTCCACACCAGAAAAACAGACTAGAACACCTTTTAGCACATCATCAATCCTGATCAGAAAAGGACAAATTAGACAAGTTGCTGGGGAAGACTCCAGTAAACAAACTGGAGAACTTCACTCGGCTGAGATTTCAACCCAGCCACCTGGGTACCAATGCAGAACACGCAGCGCTTGTGTGGCTTAAAAATAAATAAATATTTTTTCTTTAGGAAAGAAAAATCTGACAAATAGATACAGCCTGTGCAAAATTAAACCCTACATTTGAAAAGGCAGGAAGAGGGAAATGGGTGGGAAGAGACAGATAATTCTATACAAACAAAAATATATGTCAAGTGGCCAGAAAAAAGTTCTGAGCTCAGAGAGGAGCATGGGGCCAGATCCTCGGCAGAGATAAATCAGCCCAATTCCATCAGAATCAAGGGAGACACAGCTCACTGCACCAGCTGCCAATCTCATCCACCAACCAGACTCTCCACCAACTTGCATTTTGGGTCCTGCAAAAAAATTTCCTCTTGGAGTATAAAGCCTGTATTTATTCATTGGCCTTAGAAAGTATGCACAGCTGTGACATAAGTAACCCCTGCTCTGTTTTTAAATGTATGCAAACATAAAACGAAGAAGAAAAACGACATTAAAATAATGTTAAGGATTTGGCTGGGGGCCATCAAAGCTTGGACATTCCAAGTTAAAGCTGAAACGACATCCTTAACCTTAAGTCACCCCATTGTGCCTGGGTATTGCAGCTGCTGAAAGGGGAAAATCAGAGCGGTTACGGTCTGGCGTGTGAATGAGAGCTGAGGGACTCTTAAATCCAGGATTATTTGGCTGCCGCACACCACGCACTGCAGCCACGTGCTAGCAATCCTTATGCAATCTTCGCTGGGAGAGGGGAAAAAAAATATCCCTCAGGCTGCCTTTGCACACTGAGGGGACTTCGGGAGAAAGCAGAAAGGCCACTTTTTTAATTAAGGCAAGAGCTGTAGGTGGGTTTGTGGAGGGTGTGAGGAGCAGCAAGGACCTGAATCACCAACTCAGGTACCTGAGAGGGACAGGGAACCTCCTGCACCGCTGGTCCTGGGGCAGCAGCAGGTGAATACCTCACCAGTCAGCTGCTTTTCATCCAGGAACTTTTCAGAAGAGGATCCTTCTGACCAAAAAAGTTCCACTTTCCAGAATTTTTTTTTTATTCAGAATTTCAACACACCAACGTCAAATTTCCTGAAAATCAGAACTGCTATTTGTTTCCAAAAGGAACACAGTGAGACATTGGACACACTGCGGATTTGGGTGAATTTGATTTTTTGCTTCTAGGCATTTACTAGTTTGGGCATAGATTCCTTCTCTTTTCTCCCTTTTTTCTGTTTATACCAATGCATCTCTTCCATCTTTCTCCACCCCTAAAATGGCAGAAATAAAGACAGAGAACAGAAAAAGTAAAACTATAAGAAACCATCACAGAAATCCTTCAAGCCCAAACTCACCCAGTGTCTCGAGAATGCTGAGCTGTAGGTAAAAGCAATTGTAAAAACCACTTGTACACGCACATCTGCACGCAAATAAAGAGCAATACATAAATATTTGTAGTTTAGACTAATATTTGCTTGACTTTAGCAATAAACAACTGGGGAAAAGCTGGTTAATATAGACTTTATATTTTTTTTAAAGTAGTCCAGATAGTCCCTGAGTTAAAATAGTGGGTGAATTGTCAAGCTCAAAGGCTCCCAAAGCCCCCTCTAGCCCCAGTTCTCTGCAGTTCTCTGGCCCATGGGTTTAGCACATCCAGAAGCACTCAGGTTACTGGGGACAGTCATTAAGAGCTGTGGCTGAAGTGCAAATTCCTGTGACAGTCTCCAGGAACTTGCTTCTCCATCCAGTTTGCCTTTTTTTCAAGCAGCTGCCAGCACCCACCACTGGGCAGGACCCTCGGCCCTGGTCTCTTTTTGCCTTGAGATGTAAGGGAGATACTTCCCACCAACAACTGTCTTTTCCAAACTCAGTGTTTCATCTTGCAGGAGAAAGCACAATAAAAGGTAAAAATGTTATTTTTATAGAACACTTTACTATATCTGAGTCCTTCTGCTCCAAAGGGATAGGAAAATAACCAAATGGGTGCAACAAACTCTCTCTATACTCCTCTTGCACAGTACCAAGTTTCTGCCTATGTAAACTCAGCCCTGATCTCAGGAGGGAGAAGAGACAAGGAGGAATGGAAAAGCCTAAGGGTTCCAATGTTTTGTTCTGCCGCAGCCTCCAGCAGGATTGTGCCCCTTTGAATGCTGTGGAATTGGGATTGTTCAGCCTGGAGAAGAGAAGGCTTTGGGGTGACCTGATTGTGGCCTTGCAGAACATGAAGAGAGCTGACAAGAAAGATGGAATGAGGCTATTTACAAGGGCCTGGAATGACAGGGCAAGGGGGAATGGCTTCACACTGACAGAGAGGAGAGTTAGATGGGATATTAGGAAGAAATTAACCCCTGGGGAGGCCCTGGCACAGGGTGCCCAGAGAAGCTGTGGCTGCCCCTGGATCCCTGGCAGTGTCCAAGGCCAGGCTGGACGAGGCTTGGAGCAGCCTGGGACAGTGGAAGGTGTCCCTGCCCATGGCAGGGGGTGGAACAAGATGATCTCTAAGATCCCTGCCAACCCAAACCATTCTGGAATTCCATGAAATTAGAGTCACCTACAAGACACCTACACCCTGTTGGGTGACATATTTACCAAGGACTGGTTCATTCACTCAAAAGATTTACGCAGAATCTCCACCATCTCCTCACTACTCTCCCTTCTCAGTCTCTCTCTGCTGCTGCTGAGAACATTTCATTTCAATATGAAGGGAGGGGAATGGCACAAGGATGGATTGCGATAATAATTTAATCACAAAAAATAAGCTCCACCAGAAAATACTGAAGAGTGGTCATATTTAAAAGTCTGGCGATTATGTTTGATTAAAGTAGAGTGCAAAAATAGTAATTAATTGGGCTAGTTACATAGACAGCTTTATGTCCTGCAGCAATTCATGTAATAACAAATTGATTTTTAGCTAAGTAAGCTGAAAGAAAGGAGGAACTGGAAACAGTGCCTGAATGCATTAAAGTAGCCTGAGTGTGAAGTTATAATGTATGTGTGGCATAAAATGCTGGGGAGAAACACAGAGAACAGTTCCTTCAGTGAGAGAATGAAAGTTAATTCATGTAGTGCCCTTTGCCTGTTTAAATTCCACCATTTCACATTCATGTCATTTTACTCCACACTGGGCAGACTGTGATATTAAAAACCCCAAAATAAATCTGCAATACAGTGACAAGTTAAAGAAGTTTTCTATGGAAATGCCTCCAGCTGGAATAAGGGACAGCTGTATTTCAGCTCTGCACAACCCAAGTCACTTCCAAAAATAACAGCACCTTCCACCACTCTCGACAAGCAGAGCCAGAAATAAAGGTTATATAGATAGAAATTTGGTCCAGGTCCCTAAATCGAGTTTAATGGGTTTGTACCATGATTTCAGTGGGATCCTGAGTGAGTCTCACGGTGGGGCTGCTGTGCAGAGACCCCAAAAGAGGCTGATGCCTGCACACAGGAATCCCATGCCAGGTTGTCTGATGGATATGTGAGGCTGGGGCAGCAGAGCACACCCACAAATCTGGATTTTGCCACACTTATGCCCTGATCCAAGCCCCTGATCTGCTCCTGAGCTTGGCTTCAGCCTCTGGACTCCAACCCTTGAGAGCACCTGAGGGAAAAACCCACTGTTATCCAAAAGGTGGGAGATGAATGGGGAACAATGAGAAAAGCTTCAGGATTCTGCAGCACTGGTGCTACAGCGAGAAAGAAGAAAAGAGAACAGTTAAGCATGGCCAGGGCAGAAGGCACCTCCTGCCTCACCAATACGCTTCCCTTAATCCTGCCTCTGCTTCCCACCAGGATATAGGGGTTTTTTTGAGGGAAAACAAAGAGCACTGAGAGGCCAGAGAGAAAAGCGAGGGGTTTCAGAAGAAAGCGAGCACTCATGTGAAAAGTGTCACAGCTACTTAGGAAATTGAAAATATTTTCCATCCTTGCCTGAATGATCATTTCCAGATTTTAATTATTTCCCGATTGTCTCCGAGAAGGATACATGGCCACTGACCTCATTTGGGCCTGAGGAAATAAGACTGTCAACATTTTAGGATAGATCTGATCAGATTGAGAGATATTTCGGATATTGAACATAAGAATTTGACAAGCAAGCTAGAACAGTGGATGTGTTTGGATACGTGCAAAACCCCAGAGTATTTCTGCAAGCTCATGCCTACTTCCCTGGGCTGCTTGCACTGAGTTATGAGAACAAACAGTTTGAGCACATTTTCCTCTATATTTGATTCTTTTCTCTGTTTCTACTCCCAGCAACAGCTGGTTTCAAACAGTCTGAGTAGAGCTGAGCAGTAGCAAAATTAAAGAGCAAGAGAAAGCCTTAATTTATACTAAGCTAGAAGTGGGTCGCAGGCATAACCATGGAAAGAGGGAAAACCAAGGTCAGTAAATCGAGGCTGAGCTGGACCAAGCTCAGGGGAGACGTTCTAGGATGGTAACAGATCTTACATGAGAGCACAAGAAGTACAAAGAGCAGTGGGTTTGCTCTGCCTTGGGCCAAAGGAACATCTTGTCACTCTGCAAGCACTGAAGAGGGGAGAAATAACGAGAAACGGAGTCCAACTCTTCCTAGAGATGCACCGAGAGCAAGAGGAAACACACAGGTTGCAGCAAGAGAAAGTTCAGCTGGAAAAGGAGGGAAAACAGCTCTAAGAGCAAGTACTGGAACAAATTTGCCCAGAGAGACTGCAACCTTCGTCCTTAAAGATAACCCAATCCCAGCTGTACAAAGCCCTAAGCAACCCCACTGAGCTTCAAGGGGTCCTGCTGGGAGCAGGAGGGCTGGACCAGAAACACCAAATTCCCCCCCTCATACCCAACCTAGTTATATTCTATTTCATCTTCTACTGAGACAGTACTTTTCCTAAAAGAACAGGGAGTTGATCTTTTAGCAACAGAAATGAATTTTGAAAATGCCTTGACTTGAATACAACACAATTGAGTCCAGCCCCCCAGCCCCTTTGATGTCACTGAGTGAGCAGCAGTGCCTCTGACTGCGAGTACACTGAACAGAACCTCCTGTGAAATAAGGATTCTCTTTCTAGTGCAATTTGATGCCTTTGGTTTGGTGATACAGACGGGCGAACAAAAGCAATTTGAGGAGAGATTGGCAGAGCAGCTCAGCTTTCACATGTGCCTCACAATGGCACAGTGGTTAGTTCAGATCCTCTCTGAACAGCGAGAGCACAAAGTCCAAAACTGCATGGGCAGGCACTGGCTGCACTTCAACAGCCACCAGCACAAAGGGAGGACATTTACTGAGTAAATGAACATTTCTGGGGGCTCAGCATCTGATGAGTTTGATCAGAAGCAAACAGTAAAGCTTCTATCCTCAAGGCTGGCCCACAGCAAGCTTTCCCAGAGAGCTCTGATGTTATATATAAGTCCTGTGCAGAAAGGAATGTGGTGCTCGGGGTGCATTGCACAACCCCAGCTCCCTGCACCCTCCTCCTCAAGCAAGGCATTCATTCCCCACAGGAATTTTCCAGTCTAAGGAACAAAACAAGCCAAGAATGTGTTAAAACAGGTGTTCCAATCAGCTCTGGGTGCAATCTTAGCACAACTGAGGTTAAAAATATTTGGGAATGATGTAATATAAAGATGATAAGTTGTTACTGTATATTCCCCTCCACCCACCTCGTAAGAAGGTCTATGTGGAGGTTGTCAGTTGTCTCTCCTTTCCTAAAGCCTGAGCTCAGGTTCAAGGGCCAGCACCAGCTCTGAGTTTTGCCATATTAGGCCAGACCAGCCAAGGCTGGTGAGGAACCAGCAGCAGCAAGCCCAGACGTGGAAGGAAGGAAGGAGGAACTTTGTGATAACACAGCACTGCCTGGATGCCCTCCTGGGCTGGGTGTTCACACCAGGAGCAGCAAGCAGTAACCAAGGAAGCATGTGGAGCTGGAAAGCTGTTTCATCAGCAAGGACTAAGGAGGCACCCAGACACACCAGGCCTTGCATTTCCAGGCCCTGTGTGCTGTAGTTTCACCAGCCAGCCATGCCCCTTAAATAAAGCGTGATGCTCCTGCTCCAGTCCCACTTACTATGCTACAGGAGAGAGGTGCTGCTGGCTGGCCTGGTTAATATGCAAGTGTGCTGCCGCTCACATCACTGGCTGCTACAGAAATCCTGGCAGTGCCTGAGGGATGATCTCTGTGCATGCAGCTCAGGCAGAATAAGAGCTCTTCATATTCTCCCTCTCTGTCACAGGAGATGAGATCCTTGTGGGCTTGCAGTGAGTTTTCCTGGGGTGTGAAGTTTGCTAGCGAGTTACAGTGTACCCCTAAATCAGTACTGAGGTGCTACGTGCATTATTAGTGCATTATTACTGCTCCCTTTGTTGCCTCCATACCTGAGCCATTGTGTGTTTTGTCGTGGCAAAGTGCTTAAGGAGGCTGTCAGCACAAAAGGCACAAGAGCAAGGCCAATTCCAGCTGAAACGAAGGCTGTTAACAGACAGATCATTTCCACCCTGTATCCTGATTTCAAGAAAGACCAGACCGCTTGGTCTGGATACTGAATACTTGGAAAATATCACATCACTTTACATTCTACTCTCCCCAGCTATAAATCATTGTTTAAGACCTACCTGATTTAAATTTGGAAAGCATCCATCTGTCAAGCTCCACATCGCCAGCACCTTTTGTGCCAAACACCCCCAGGTGCTCTTATCAAATACTCACATTAACAGCTCAATTAATTATGAGTTAGCCAGATCAAACAGGCCAGTCTCAGGCTTGACAGGCATCTGATGTTCAGATATCCTACCTATGCAAACTTTACAAAGTCAAGCAAATTCAAATTCCACAGGGCTCAGATCAATACCACATTAAGATGCTGAGCCTATCACCTCACTTGAAAAACTTGTGAGAGAGTGTGGAGAATCTGTTTGTCGATTCATCTATGGAATCAAAATGGAAAAACAATCCACTAGATCTTAACAGTTTGATGTGGTAGTAAAGGACACAAGCCAGGAAGAGAAGCACAAAATTCCATGAAGGCAACAGAAATAAGTAAGTGGTGCCTGCAGAATGAACACAGGGATGAAAGTTGTTCTCAGAGATACGGAGCAGTGGGAAAGAAGACATTTCCTAGCAGGCACAGGATCTGCAATCAAGTCTGCCCACCCCGCTCTATTCCCCTCTGCAAATCTCAGCCTAGGGAGACGGAAAAGCTCCACAGACAGGTTTTCTCTGAGCACCTTCCTCTCCCTTCCCCACCTAAGAAACCCTCCTGGGGGCATTTCTCTCACTGCTCACCAAAGCTTCATGAATCAAATAAAATCATCTCCTTCTGAGCCCATCCCATTCCTCCTCCAGGCTGGTGATGCTGGGAAAGGGTTCAACACAACACTGCTCCAAATTCAAGCTCTGTACATGGAGGAACAAACAGGCTCCAGCAGATATCTAGTGCTTATGGCTCTGGGATCCTTAGAAACCCTCAATGCTCACAGAGTTTGGGATATCCCTTTGTTTAGATAAGAGACCAGATAAAAGCCAAGCTATTAATCCTGGCTGCAAAGAAATGGGAGGAAAAACATACATTGAGATAAAAAGCTAAAAGCCCTCAGCATTGCAGAGCTCCAGGTCTCAGACCTATTCGGAAGTTTGAGGACCTTTTTCCAGCTCATGCTTTTAATTACTTAAGCTTTGTCAATTCAAATTTGTCAGCTACAGATCTGTAGCTGAGTAAGCCTTTACGCATTTATTTTGTTGTTGTTAATGACACGGGCTTTTATTTATTTAAAACTGAGGAACTGAGTCACAGATGCCACAGTGAGAGCTGTACTTGGCATTTATGGCAAATAACGTTTCCCAGTTTCCCAGCATTTTACAGGCAAAGACTAATCAATCTTCCCAGCATACATACGAGATAAGGAAGTATTATCTTGGTAATGTATTATTGGTCAGATCTCACATGCTTAAGGGTACGGAGCAATATTCCTTCATTTCAGTCACTCTATCGAATTGCACTGAGGAAAACCTCGGGGGAAATCACAAGTGTTTACACATTTCCATAATCTGTTACATTATTTGTGTGGTACCTCCCAGCTGGCACAAACTAAAGGTAGGATTTGTGCAGGGACTTAAGGAGGGGGGAAGTTCCCCCCTGTGGCTGTGGTCGGTGGGCAGACAGAGCAGCAGAGGGGCTGTGATTCCCTCATGGGCAGCTCGCTGCTCCTCCAGGGCCACGCTCCACGCCTGGCACAGCCCTCAGCAGGTGGCTGCACCCAAACCTGCTCCAGGGCTTTCCAAAGAGCACACCTGCCTTGACCTCGGGTGAGTGTGCTGGGTGAGATCTGTACCTGCAGCTCAACCTGCCACACCCCCGTGCTCCTGGTGAGGGAGTTCCAGCTGCACAGCTCCAGCTTCCACTGGCTGCCTGGATTTTATGGTAGAGACCAACCTCCACACACCTCTATCTGTCCAGAAAACTGAAAGGGTTGAGGAATCACAGAATGTTTTGGGTTTACAGGGACCTTAAAGAACATCTATTTCCACCTCCTGCCATGGGCAGGGACACCTCCCACTGTCCCAGGCTGCTCCCAGCCCCGTCCAGCCTGGCCTTGGGCACTGCCAGGGATCCAGGGGCAGCCACAGCTGCTCTGGGCACCCTGTGCCAGGGCCTCCCCACCCTCACAGGGAACAATTCCTTCCCAATATCCCATCTAACCCTGCCCTCTGGCAGTTTGAAGCCATTCCCCCTTGTCCTGCCCCTCCAGGCCCTTGGAAATTGTCTCTCTCTCTCTTTCTTGTAGCCTCTTCAGGCAAGGCCACAGTGAGGTCACCCCAGAGCTTCTCCTCTCCAGGCTGAACAACCCCAGCTCTCCCAGCCTTTCCTCCCAGCAGAGCTGCTCCATCCCTCTGATCCCCCTGGTGCCTCCTCTGGGCTCTCTCCAGCAGCTCCAGGCCCTTCCTGTGCTGGTCCCAGGGCTGGGGCAGCTCTGCAGGTGGGGTCTCACCTGAGCACAGGGGCAGAGGGGCAGAATCCCCCCTCCCCTGCTGCCCACGCTGGGGCTCAGCTCAGGGCAGGGGGTTTCTGGGTGCCAGCAGACACTTTCCAACAACTGTGTGCTTTATTGCAGTTACGAACATCTAACTGAACACAGCTCAGACTGAATACTTGGGTTTGAGTCCCTCAGAAGATACAGAGAAAGCAGTGATTAACAGGTGAGCACAGCAAGGTTGGGACTTCTGCAAGGTCAGTCAGGGATTCTGTGGCAGACTTACCATCCATTCCCAAGGCACTGGTGTCCATTGCTTTGATCAACATCATCCCTTTTCCTAATTCCTATGATTTGATGCCACTGCTATTCACTGCTTAAATGCAATCAAATGCCAGAGCCCTTTGTTGGATCTGGGTCTTCTGACTGACCCTTGCCATTGGCAGCTGCGTGCTGAGATAACAGAGAATGAAACACATAAAGGCTGGAAACATCAAAAGGGGCTAAGGTATTTTTATGGCCAATTTTTGCCAAAAAAATGTGGAATACCCACTGGGTCTCTTGAAAATTTCAGCTCAAAGATTGCGCAGCAGGGCACAACAGAGGCATCAAACCAGCCTGGACCAGAGAAAGTTTCTGCCTTACAGTCAATAGAGAAAGAGAAAAGATTGTCCACAGGGTGATTCAGAGCTCTGGTGGGCTCTTAAATCTGCCTTAAAAGTACATTTACAGCAGCAAAAGATAGTCACAAACATGCTAATTCCTCCAGGGACATCAATTTCAACTGCCACAGGAAAATAAGTCAAGTGAAATGAAAATAAAAGGAAATAATTTTCTGTTAAGTTTAGCTTTTCCTCATTCTTGGTTGTTTGTTTTATGATGCATTGTCTGTTATGATCTTGCACTAAGAACCTCTACTTCATCCACCGGGGCTTTCCTCAAGGCTGAAAGCACCATGGTAATTGTTTTCCTCTTCCATTATCATTTATCTTTCATAAGGAGGTGTTAACTATGACACTTGCCTATGAAGGGCAGTTTTTCTTGCTGAAAGCTTAGCTTCAGAATAATGGGAAAGATTAGCATACCTTTAAGTTGTCTCATTTCTTTACAAAGCCATGACAGATAAATGATACTTCACAGAGCCGATTCCCTCATTTTAAGTACTGCATTTAATTAAATGAAGGAGCACAACTGTATTTCTTAAAGGAAGCTTTTGAGTTTCCCAACTACAGGTTACTCTCAAGAGTCACCATCTTCAGTTTGCTGGTCTCTAACACACAGCTCTGGAAGAAAGGGTTTTCTACAAAATCAGGAGTGAAAACAGAAATTATCTATGCCTCTGTGAAAAATACAAAAGGCCAAAAACCTTTTTGAAGTGGAACAAGTAGAATATCTGTTTCTTCCCTACAGAAGATTGTGATGACCAGACGTGAGTCTTCTGACACACAATCTTTTAAGTCTGTCTTTTAATCAAAAACATCTAAGATGAAATCTTCCCCAAATTACCTTTTTCTTTTCGATTTGGGGTTGTTTGTTTCTGTCTCAGGAGGGGAAAATTGAGGTTGTACCACTTGAGCAGCAGCTTAGTGAAAACTGTAACGAGATACATCAGACTTGTGGGAAGTAAAGAGATGGGAATGTGATTTGTCCGGGTACCTTCTCCAAGGGAACTAAGCAGGACACTTCCTTCAGCAAATTTGAAATCCTCATGTCTACTCAACCCAAATAACAACTTAAAACTATTTGTCACAACGACTCCTAAACATATAGAAAACAATGTGAGTGATAACAAGGAAAAAAGTGATAAATTGGAAGTTGTAAGTTGCATATTCTTATGGAAACACAAAGAATCAAATTTGACACACTCAAGATGAGCAGGAGTCACAGTTTACACAATGTCAGGCTCGAAAAGATGCATCATGAATTGAAGTTCACCGCCAAGAATTTTCTTTGATGGACATCACAAGGGTGGGAAGCGAAGAGCTCGGATGTAAAACTGATTCCAGAGACAGAACAGGAGCAAACTAAAAAGGCAAAATCCCTTTTCTCCATCCCTCCAAAACCTAATCCATGACAGCACCTCTGAAGTCATTTGTATAAAGCAGACCAAAGTGTTTCCAACAGATGTCTGATTTCCAAGTGGGCTCCGTGTCTCTCAGTGCATCTTTGTCTCTGCTCCATGGACATTGTGTTACAGTTCTAAGGCACGAGGCATTGTGACTTTTAACAATGGGATTAGAAATCACTGGGATCGTAAATGCTCTGGAGCAGGGGGCATCTCTCTGGCATTTGTACAGTGCCAAGTACAATGTGGGGGTCTTGTCCGTGGCCAAAGTCCCTCAGAGTGACAGCATGAATAAAAGTTAAACTCCCAGAAAAGTCCAGGTTTCAGCAAGATCAAGCACCTGCAGCTTCAATTAGCACAACGGGGCAGTGTGGTACTAATTATTGCCGTGCTTGGAATGCTTTGGTTGCCCAATGGGGGAGCAAAAAGGATCCCACATCACCGAGGGGAATAGGAAACACATTGGGGCCCGGAGCTGGAACGGGACCCCTCGGAGCTGCCTCCAGCAACTGCACAACAACAAACGCTCTGCAAGCAAAGCAGCCCTGATTTGCGACCTCCTAACGAGGAGAAAGGCATTAAGTTGTTAATCCTGGTTGTAATGAGGGGTTTGGCCCATTCTAGGCTTGAGCATTCAGGGCTCTTGCAAACAGCTCCGTGATCCCTGCCAAGCTGCAGCTCAGCTAATTTCTTCCTTACATCCCTACCTCCCAATTCCATTATTTGTAGTAAGTCAAATGCTGAGCTGGAATAAGCTAGACCAGATCCATTCGTTTATGGAAATACACTAATTTTTACCAGCTGAAGTCTCTGCTCTCTGTGATAAATGGTAACTACATGAAAAATGACTTAAATTAAGAGAACCAGTGCTGGCTTTTTTAAAATGTAAAATATTCATCACTTCTTCTATTCTGCACTTCCAGAAAATTTGAAGCATTTTCACTGAGCTAAAGCTCACGTCCCACTTTTTTTTTCCCCTGGATATCCTTATTCACAGCCCAGTGGAGCTGGCACATGTGCTGTGCTCACCACAGAGGTGACTTGGAACCGCAGAGGCTGAAAGAAACTCGCTGTGTGATGGAGCTCTCACTTCTACACGGGGTATCAGTTTTCATCCTGCTGCAGCCAAAGCCTGGAAAATAGCAGACCCAAGAGTTTCTGTGGCTCTGAGTTGTTAGGCAAGCCATGGGGCCAGGTAAATAATGCTATTAAAAGGAATTGGAGAAAGCAGGGAAGAATGAAATGAATAGGAAGAAAGGCCTGGATGGGCAGTAGGGGAAGTGGGAATCATATATTTGACTGCAGGGACTTCATGGCAATTTTTCATTGATTTTTTTTTCCTTTTGTTAAGCACTCAAAATTATCTATTTCAGTGTGGGGCTCTTTTGGCAAGTTTCTCTCTTTTACATCTTTCTTAAGCTTCCTTACAATTTCTGTAGGATGTAGAAATAGTAAAATAATATTCTTTGCACAGTGCTAGGATGCTACTGATAGCAGAGAATTGTGCACCAGGACAGAAGCCACCTTTTACGGGTTTCAGTTTTATGTTACTCCAGAGCTTTATGTGTCTAAGTTTCAGTATAGAGAAGGGCTCCATATCCACCCAAAAACTGTAACATCCCACATTAAACACAGTTAAGGGAAAGAGCAAAAATGCTCCAGAGCTCTGAATATGCAACTTAACACAAAGGAATCAGGAATTTGCTGGTAGTGCTGAGATCTAGGGAGAAATTCACCTTTTCTCCTGCCAGCCAGCAGCCCCGAGGAGCAGCACAGACAGCTCTGCTCTGCCCAGGGGTGCCTGGAGCTGCTTCACAGCCAGCTCTGACACTCAAGTGACTCCAACATCTGTTCTGTCACTGAGTGGTGCTGGCCAAGCACTTCTGCCTCTTCGGCTCCAACAAACCCTGAGGTGTAAAGAAATGAAGGTGAGTGTGAGGATTCTGCGAAGCTATGAATAATATGAGTTGTGTTAAGGCCTCCTGGCACATTCCAGACAAAGTTAAAGCAGCAATAAATAAGAAAAATAAAGCGGAAGCTCTAAGGCACGACAGTAATACAAAACCAAACAATACCAAGCTTACACTTGGCAACACTGCTGTCCCTACCACAGTCAGTGCATTCCCTGCTTTAAAGAGATCATCTCCACAAGTTAACGTACCTTTTTAAATTATTATGAATGCATTATTGCTTTAGAACAGGCAAAGCATTTCAGAGAACAAATAAAGCCCTTGCTCAGGTGGATGTTCCATGACACAGCACTGATCATCAGGCTCGCAGAATTTAAACCCTTGAATATTCACCCAACTCTTTTGCCATTCCTGTCTGCCACCTTGGTCTGCAAGATTTTGACAAACAAACTTTAAGCTGCCTTTTAGTGCCTGTCCCCCATTCCCAGGAAACTGAAAAGCAACAGAGAAAAGTAAAACAGAGAAATAATGAACCACAGCATTGAGAACATCAAGCAATCAGAATAGAAAAAGAGGAAGTGATCTCCACTCTGGAGTAGCCCAACTCTGTATTTGTTATATCCACGGTGATTCTTTCACTCTGCACAAAATCGATCAGAGTCTGGGAGCCCCTGATATGGCAAACTTGAGGAAGGTGGCCAGCATAGTTTAACCTCTGGATGAGGGAACAGGATAATTCCTCAGCTCCGGAGGAAAAACGTGAACCCTCACCCATGAAGAGGAGTTCCCCTTAATGTACAGTCTGTAGGGAGAGTTCCCCACACATTTCTGGATCCTGGCAAGAGGCTGAGGGTCATGCTCGTGCCCTGCCGTGGCCTTTGCATGGCCAACGTGGGAAACGAGTAATGGAAACCATCTTTGGCTTCTCTCAAAAACAGCTAAAAATAACAAATAGCTTTGTCAACTGACTGGAGGGAGAACCCCGCTCCCAGAGGATAGGAAAACATGAAAACTATGGGGACAAATCAAGTGGATTCCCCAAATGACATCCCTGCTCCTCCTTGGAAACTCTTCCATTTTCAGAAACAAGAGTCACAGGGTAAACACGACACTTGCTGCAGTGGCACCTCTCCTCACTGAAAACTGACATTCCTGGGAGTCCCTAAAGAAAATGGGGGAAAAAATAAACAGGCATGAGACGTCAGCACTCGGGAGCAAAGGCAACATAACCAGAATGGGATATTTATAAAGAAAAATATATAGGGAAAAGGACTTTCCCTCTGACCTACAGCATCCCTTTGAGAAAGATGCCTGGAGAAGTTCCCCAGTCTTCCTACAGTGGAGTTACAACTATAAAATACAAATAAAGTAAAAGGTTTTAGAAAAAAAATCTTTGAGGAAAAAACCTAAAATAACCCCCAGGTGCCTGGAGAAAGCCCCAGGCTTTGACCCATTCTCTGCAGAGGGGTGCACAACTGAGTATATACAGAAAACTCATTTTTCCTTTGCATCCAGCTGCCATCCTGGTGCTGATGCCCAGGCCCTGCAGGCTGGACAGAGCTGGCCCTATCCACACCTGTGGGCAAGGATGGGGGAAAGAACACAGCCTGTGCCCTCCCAAATGAGGGAGAACCTCACACAACAGAGCTTTGATCCAGCATGGCCAAGCACAAAAAATCCCCTGAGCAGTAACCCCTTAGTCCAGCCATGAATAATCTGTACTTCCATACTCCAGTTTGCTCCGATGCTGAAGTTACTCCTCTGCACCAGTGTGAGACCAGATTAAGGATGCAAAGCCTCAGGCTGCCAGTGCCCACCCTGCACCACCACCTCTCGTGGTGCAGGTGGTGGTTACTCACTCTTTTCACACAGTAACACAGATTTCAGCAATGATTTGCTCGTGGCAGTGTTGGTACAACTCCTCTGGAGTCTCAAAAAGCTCGTTCTTGGCAGGACAGATCACACCGGTGTGTCACACAGTGGGACATGCTCCTGCCACCCTGCACCACACGGCTCCTCCCTCTGCCCACCACACCAGTGGCTCTGGGGGTATCACCAAAAGGACATCGGTCAGGGGCCCGGGAAACAAGGTTCTGCTATGTGCAGATGGGTATTTTAGGAAAGTAAATAAAAGCAGCGTGTATGAAAGATGCAAGATAATCCCCTGCAGCAGCTCCAGCTATAGGAAATTAAAAAGCTGGAGTGGGAGCTGTTCCCGAGCCAACAGCGGTGCCCACAGAGCATCACTCACTCTGCAGTGAAGGCAACACGGATCAGCTTCCCCTCCTCATGCTGGGGATTCTCTCACCTTGTGAATATTTTATTTATTTTTTTAGCTTGGTCAAAACCATTAAAATAGCAACTCCAAATATATGCAATCATTTCTAACAATGTTTTTCCTCTTTTTCTGTTGGGGGAGGGATATTTTTATATTTATGGTTCAAATTCAGGCTTTTTCCATCACAGAAAGCATTTTTTTTTTTTGTAAATTTCCTACTACACAGACCACAGAGCTTATCTGCTTCACAAAAATGAGTAGCTGAGTCAACTCTGCTGGGATTCAACCCTCTAGGCTCAAACATCATGAGTGCTTCCTCTCCCTCGTTATCTAAAACAATTAGTAGGGAGAAGAGAAAGCTGCATTAGAGCTGGCATTTCCTGTGCTCATCCCCTGTATGGCATCTCTCAGCAACGCCTGTATTTATGTGAGCTGATCTTCAGCCCCAGATATTGGATCCAGACATGGATTCACACTGCCATCAATCCCCTGAGCTTGAGGCTGGGCAGTAGAAGTGATGCAGTTCAGGCACATCAGTAAAGGAGGCCTGAAATTCAGTGATTTGCTCCAAACCTGGCTGGCATTTTTGGGAGAGGGGCTTTCTCACCTATTCCTGTTGGGTTCATCTCCAACCCCCATCAACACATTGTCAGACCCTCAAAAATTCAGTATTTTCAAACCCCAAAAGTGCCAACATTCCAGGGGGAGAAAGCACAGCTACCATTCAAAAGCAGCTCAGGGCCCAGGACAACAACTACTGCAGCTCATGTGTTTCCAAGGCTTTTGCCCTTTGGGTTTAGTACACACCAGGTTCACTTAAACTCCATTCTGAAGTTAGGAACAGAACAACTTAGGCTACAGGATAATATTCTAGATGAGGTATATGTTGAGGATATGTTTAGAGATGTCAATGATCTGATAAAAAGTGAATTTTAGTCCCATTTAGAGCAATAAAACCACTTAAGCAGTATCTTTCTTGGAAGGCTGAATCATTGCTCAAGCTAAGCCTGATAAGAGTATTGCTTAAAACTGCCTCTTTCTGCATTTAGAGTTGGTAAGCAGAAAATAGAGCCTTCATTTCTTACTGAAGGCTTTATGTCCAGTCCTAATTTACTGCCTCGGAAACTATTGTCAGGAGAGCATCAAAGCGAGGCAATGAAGGCTGTCAGAGACTGTCAATCTTGAGAACATCTCATTAACTGCCCTGCTAGGACAGGAACAATGTAATTTATTCCGAGGCTTTAAGGAAGGGGATCTCCAGACAGATCTTTAGCTGAAAGGTAGCAGGTTTTAAGGTCTCTCTGCTGGACTTGGGAAGACTGGACAGAGTTACCTTTCCTTCAGAAAAAGGCTGATGAGGCAGGGAGCAGGATATGGAGTTGGCCTGTAGTTTGCTAATTATCTGCAGATTCCCCAACCTCTTTTATTACCAGGACTTAAAACCTGCAAACCCAGAGCCAAAGGAGATTTGAAGTTCACTCAGCAAACCAGCTGACTTTGATGGGAATTACTTAAAGTTCACATAAGGGCTGCAGGACTGGACAGCGAGAGGGGAAAGCGTGGAGGAGGATATTACATTCTTGGATGTGAGTTGCTGGCTAAGGAACATATGAGAGGTGAATAGGCACTAAAGAGCACATTCAGGCTGATGAGATTTCTCCCGAGTCCCTTTGCCTCTTGGCTGGCTTCAGATTCAGGTCTTCAGATCTTCCTTTGGGTCTCCTGAGGATTTCAGTAGTGCCTGGATTTTGATAGAGCCTAGGCAGAGAGATGGAGGTGAAATTTGAACTCTGAATAAGCCTGTACGTACCATTATTTTAACCTCCCCATGAAGGGCTTTTTACTCTTGAGGGAATGCTTAAGAGCAGAGCCTTTGCACATTTAGAAGCTCCATGTGCTTAGCAAAAACGTGAACTTTTTGCTGGTCTGTGCAGTCTCTACTGTTTTGGGAGAAACTTTGTTATGGCCATCGCTACAATATTTTTCACACCTCTGCTGCACATTAGTGTATTCCCCAGGAAAACAGCAAAATGGAGCTCATATTACTCATTAGAAAGGTGGAAATAAAGCAGAATACAGTCAGATTATAAACAAAATAAATAAAATAATACACTAACCAGAGGAGTTCATGCACAGCCTCCGTGCAAGCCTTCCCTGCAGCCTCAGACTTTACACACAGGCACTGACCCTTAGCCATAAGCAGCAGCACTGAAGCAAAAGACATGGTGCAACTCAGCATTCCTGGCCAGCCCCAGCACTCCCAGGGCTTTGCAGAGAACAGGAGGTTTGAGAGCCATGAGTTCAGGGCCACTGTGCTGGAGCTTGGAAAGAAAAGACGAGTTAGGAAGTTTTATGTTGCCCGGTTTTGATTCCCATCCTGAGCAGCAGGCTGAAAGAGGAGCACTCTCACCCTGGTGCGGTTCATCACTGTTTGTACACACTTGCATCCATGGTTTGCCAGATGTTTTCCAGGAATTTAAGGAGATTAAGCCCTGCTCTAAGAAATTCACAGTTGAACAACGTAAAGGGATATGTCAGACGGAAGAGAAAGAAAAGGTGGCACTATTTGCTTCACAGCAATCACCACTGGAAGTCTCTATGAAGGTGTATCTGTTATAAGGAGGGGAAAGGTGTCAGAGCAGAGATACACAAGGTGTCCTTAATCTGGTTTGCTGGAATACCGGGAACAGCGAAGCAGGAGCTGCCAAAATTAATCCTGCACATGCACAAAGCCTCTCAGATTCACTCTGTGCACCTTGCACTGAAGCCTGGACCACTAAGGCACAGTTTTATCAGCCCTTGAGCTACGTGGGCTAAAGGCACTCTGTATATTTGGTTCCAGAGTCGAGTCCCTTTCACCAAGGATGGAAAAGAGGATTTGTAGTAACTACATGGAAGATATTTTGAAAACTCAATTAGTTAACCTTCAATTCACTTATTTTTATGTCCATATTTCTCTATCCCAAACTCAGACTGCTTTTTACTAACCATCCTAACACACAGGGAGCCTCCAGCCCCAAATACCTGCCCAGCAGCTGGGTTGGACACTCACAACAAAGAGGGTTTTCCCTCTGGTGCTGGATGTGATTGAGGCCTCCGCCCAATGGCAGGTGCAGAAGCAGCTCTTCTCCTTGGATCCTGGAATTATCCTTGTCACCAAAAGAAGGGCTGCTGAGAAGAGCTGTGCTGGCCCTTTTTGACAATTGATGCCACAATACAACTTTTGGCCTGGTTCCTGGGGAAGGGTCTGCACTGCATGCAGGTACCATGGGCTTCTTTTAAGTGTTCGTGCTCTTTGAATCCTTCCTGGCATATTTTATGAGAGCTCTACAGACAGGCACACATCTTCCCCAGAGGTTTAAGACAGTGCCATTACTAATATTATTTCTTCAACCTCTTACACGGCAGACGGTTTTAAAGGAGCCATGTGCGATGCAAGTGACCCTCTGGAGACAACCTCTCCCGTGTTGCTGATCCTTCTCAAACAATTCCAACTTCACTGGATCTCCAAAGTGGACTCTGTCACCATTCCCAGTGGGAGAGCATTCACTGGTCTGTCTCTATCCAGGCAAATCAGGAGTAACAGCACCAAAACCAGGTTATAGAGCTGTATGTGCTGTTTATGTTTGTTTTACTGCAGGAGCCGTTTCCTGGTTACCCTTTTGCCTGACCAAACATTTTCCTGTGTGCTGGGGTTGGCTCAGAGAAGCTGCTCTGCGATGTCCACATATTCCATGCAGGTGTGCGCAATGGAATGTACCTCCGTCACTCTACAAGGAATCACTCCCACGCCAGGGTCATCCCAGGCAGGTGAAGAGGTTAAATACACCCTGCGTACCCCATCCCCACACAGCTCCCTCAAGCACTCTGCCAACTGAACAGACAGAAAATGAGTAAATCTTCCTCACTGAATTTTTTCTGTCCTTGCTGTCCCAAGGAAGAGGAAGGCACAAACAACCCTGAGTTATTTTTTCCTCCAAATACCCAAATTATAAACACGCTCTCTAGGAAACAGAATGTTTCTCTGATTGTGCAAGAACAACTGACAAATCTACAACCTCGACAGCCCTACAGATGCCATCAAAGGTGCTACCAGAACAGGAGCTGACCACCCTTCAGCAAAGGAAGGGCAGAATGAAGGGACAGGCCACTGCCAGAGGTCTCCAAGAATTCATTCCATGCCATAGCTTGGCAGATGTCAGATATGGAAGACTTTATGACCTGATGCAAATTTAGGGAAAATCTGGGCAAGGAGCTGACTAAAATTTTGGTCCAAGCAATTTTTGATGCCTCAGGTTTGGAAAAAGGGATCTTTGTAATTTGCTTATGGATTTTATAAGTCAAGCTGGGGCATGAATCATTTCAACTGTGTTTTGTAATGCAGTAATACTTAAAGCTGAAAGAAAGGGTCTGCATTTAAAATACTGCACTTCAATGAAAACTCCCATATTTTCTCTTTTAAGTCTTCTTACTTTCCATTTTCAAAATCCAATAAATGGATAGACACTAAATGGGGCTGATAGTGGGGAGCTATTGATTCTAAGCAAGATCTGCCTGAGAAAGAGAGCTAAAATGGGCTAGAAAATAAGAGAAAATTGATGTCTGAGGTTTCAGACAGGCATACTTCCAGAGAAATGTAAGCCACACAGGTAATGCTGGGCCAGCAGGAGAACAACGTGTATTTTTCTGTCTACCTGCCTTGCCCTTAATGCAAGGTGAACAACACTGAGCTCTGCCTCACACTCCAGCTGCACTCTCAGCTCTTTCAGCCCAGCCTTGCTCACATCAATTACAACCCTGCTCACACGTGCACAGGGACCAGCAGGATGAAGCCTCGGGATAATCACAGTCAGGGCACTTACAAGGCCTGGTTTTCACTTTGAGCCAGCCTGTCAGGTGGTGCAAATTAGCAAAGCTTCCCCAAAATCGGGGGTTTTACCCCAGCAGCAGTTTTAGGCCTTTGGTCCAACAGAGGTAAGAGAACCCATTCTGGCCACAGGCCCTTTGTGCACAGGCACTTTTAAGGGCTTGGTTCAGGTCTCACTGGCTCATCGTGAGGCAGAACTCCCTTAAAGATGAAGCACAAATTCTCAGCTCGTGTTCAAAAGCCACCTCCTTTTAACTACACGAGCTGTGTCCATAGAGCAGCACAAGCATGTCAGGATAAGCAATTGAGTTCCTGCCTCAAAGAAAAGTCAGTGTATCCCTCTGTCATTCCGTGTTTGTGAATTTGAAGGCTGGGGAAGAACATCTGCACTGCCTCAATGCCTACTCTTCAAAACCCTCTCCGAGGAAACCAACAGGTAGCCAGGAAAACTTTCAAGCTCCCTAAATTGCTTTCAGGCCTGGGTTTGATACTTGTTGTTACAGAGGTCTCAGTGCAGAGAGCTGTTCCCACTTTGTTTCTCAGTGCACAGAGTTGTTCCAGTTGTTTTTAATCAAACTGCTTAATTACAAAACACTGGGGAACTCACTGCTTGCTTTTCAAGTTTGCTCATTAATCTGTGTTAGATTCTACCCAAATGACGGTGGCACCAAGCCAGGCTCTGCCTCACAAACCCAACATTTAAGGAAGTAAATAACCGAAAATGGTTAAAAGCCATAATTATTTTTGTAATGCAACATCTAATTAATCCTTGAATCTCACTGAAACAAGTGCTAATTGATGAGAATACCTTAACAAGCTTTTCAAAAAGAATGATTAGGCATGGTTAGGAATAGCTGAAATCAAGCTGCAAAGTCACTTTCCCATTTCTATATTTAAGCTGAGTGCAGGCAGGGCTGGGAAAGGCTTCTGTCTCCTCGCATGAGCAGCCTGATGCAGCACTTGGCTCTTTGCATCCGTCTGAGGCATGACACGTTCACCATTATCAGAGACAAGGTCCATCTAATCTGGTATCACTCATCTGTTTTCGCTTGTGGCAGCTCCAATATTGCTGTGCAACGTCAGAGGAATGTGATAATGAAGAACTGACTCATGATGAAGCCATCATCTCCCAAAACCTCCTATGCAGCTAAATGAATCAGGGCTTGCTCTGAGCAATATCTTGATGTGACTAAGCTCCCACGATAACTCAACGGTTCAGCCATTAGGAAGCAAACTGGAACGGCCCAGAATGAGGTTTCTGGCAGAGCACCTTCAAGGTAATTTCCCCATGGCAGGCGTGACAAGCATGCCCTCAAGAGATGTGATCTTGTACGAGAAACATCGCAGAGAGGACAGGAGTTATTGAGAATATGGCTGAAACGCCTGATCCGCCAAAGCCCCAGGAGTTCTGCCATTGCACAGGGATCTTAAAATCCTGTTCCCTGTTCTGCAGCTTGGGAAGATCCAACATAGGATTTTAGGAAGTCTATGTGCAGAAAAATATCACCACCCCAGCATGAGCACCGAGCTTGGACAGGGTTTCTAATCCTGCGTCGGGGATCTGCCCTTTCGAGGTGTCACAGCACTGAGGTGCCACTGCAGGGAGAGCGATGTCACCAGGCTGTGCCCACCTGCTGCTCCCATGACTCCACAAAACCAGGGCCAGCTCACGCTTCCCAGAGGGAAGAGTGCAATCTTTGAAAAGCCCTGACCATTTGAAAGACAAATAACTGCTACTGGCTTCAAGTACTCCTTTTTATTTTTTTTCTCAGGAGATTTTTCTCTTTTCTTCAAATTCAACCAAGTAGTCTTTTCCCCTTTTTTTTTTTTTTTTTCTGTAGTAACAACTGACATACAAGATCAAACCAGCCTCTGGTATATGGTTCTGACTTCAGCCACAACCCACTGATTACTCCACTTTGCTGCTACCAGCCAACTATTATGACACAGGAAAAAAATACTGAAGTGAGTTCAAAAAAATCTTAGAATACACACCCAAAGTATTAGCTGTTTTCCAAATGAGTAAACATAATAAAACAAATTTTGTTTATACAGTGCTGGAAATACGGAGCCCCTGGAATCTATGCTTAATTGTCCCAAAGTGAAGAAAAGCTATGACAGATCCAGTGGTTCTTGACGTGCACACAAATGGATGGGTATCACTTGAGATGCTGCAGAATTGGGTTTTTAAGAAGCCCAAAGTACAATACAGCATCTGAGCGTCTCATTGTTTTATTGGATTTTTAAAGTGTTCTTTTTTCCGCATTTCTAAGAAATGCTTTCCTCAGGATTGCCCTCCCTCCACTGATTCTGTCCGATGGCGAGGATTAAAATAAATGTTTTTGCAGATACAGCTGTTCCCTTCCAAGCTCTCTTATCACAGAATTATTGGCCGTGAGGGCCCTCTCGTTGTCCTGCTCAGTGTGGGCCCGTGGCCAAGGCTGGCTCGGGTTTAGCCAAGGCTCCACATCCTCCAAGGATGGCGCTTGCACAGCCTGTCTAGACAGCCCATCCCAGGCCTGGACTTCCTTGCTAGCGAAAATTCTCTTCCTAATATTCAACTTGGAGTTTCCAAGCAGCTGTTTTACAGCCCCTGCACCCTTGTTTTACTATCTGGCACTGCGGCATCTCCCCCAGCTCCTAACAGCCCTCCAAGGAGCTGCGGGTTGCTCGTAGGGAGCTGCTCCATCCCCTCCCAGCCCAGCCCAGCCCTTTCGTCTCCAATAACCTCAATGGCTTTGTTCTGGAGCCTCTCCCTTAAACCTGGAGAACAGCAGCTCCCTGTTTTCAAGGACAGGAAAAACCTGAAGAGGAAGGAAACAGCACTTTCACTGCGACAGGCCCCCGCTGCCTGAAGATGGGTCTCGCTAACGAATTCCCCACTTTGTAATTTGGGCAAATGCAGGATGCCAGCAGCCAGTCCTCCAGCTGGCTGTACCTGACAGTTTGCTAATTGTGCATTATCATTTTACAACTGGAATTATGTTGCCATTGGATCACCAAGTACCCAATCCATTCAGGAATAAAACAATGCAATAGAGCTGAAGTGGAATAAATGAGTCTTTATCCCAGTTTTCTCATATGGGCCTTTTACAGCTGTTACAGTAACATCCATCTGTCTGTCGTGTTTCTGATGCCATTGCCTGCTATCATGTTAACAGCCACAGTCTCCTTTCATCCAAATGAAGGATTTGTGTGGGAACAGCTGGACCGCTGCTCGCAGCTCCCAGTCCATCACTCCCTTATTACTGTGGAGCAAGGAGAGAGGAGCATAACTTTCTGTGCTGCTTCACAGGACTTCAAAGAGAAGCCTGGCCTTCATCCAAAACGAGTTTATTGTGGTTTTACCAAACCAAAAAACTGCAAAAACCTCACAAATAAAGCCAGCCCCAAACCATGCGATTGATTTATTTCGATGCTTCATTCAGCAACTTTAAAATAGGAAAAAGATGCTGGAATTCTTCAAGGATCTGGATGCAAGTACCTCACAACTGATACTGAAATCACCCTCTGCCAGCATTTGGGGAGGTTTTTTTAGTCTCACTTTATGGATTGAGGATTGAGTGAGAAATGTCAACAAGGTCTGACAATGGTGGGGAAGCCAAACCTGTGCTCCCCTTGATCTCTGAGCATCGGTTCAGATCCACACTTGCCAAGTGACCCTTCCTCCTCACTGCTCCATCAGCTGGAGCCGTGTGCCAGGAGACACTCCAGGAGCACCAAACGGCAGGAGAAATGCCCAGGCTCCAAAACAGCTTCGTGTCCTCAGAGATGAAAACAGAGATGATGCCATTTGAGGAGGATGCTGTGCACAAAAGCTGCAGGGGGCACTCACCTTGCCCCATCACCACCAACCAGCCCAGAGCTCCACTGGCTCTGCCCCAGCAAAGAGTCTCTGTCCAGAATAATGCAAAAAGCCCACAAAACTTGAGTGCCACTGCCTGATTCAGTGTGGTGAATCAATTCTCAGGTAGAACTGGCCTTTGGATTCCCTGCCATCCTCCTCACCCTGGTATAAACCAAAAACCTACTGCAGGACCAGCTAAAGAACATTTTTTTTTTTTAAAGAATAGTTATTTTTATGTCTGTTATATATATTTATTTATAGGTTATTTTTAACCATAACCATAACCATATGTAGTTATATTTTAGAGCAGAACAGGTATAGCTGAGCTCCATGCTTAGGGGAAAGCCAGTTCCACTAAAGACCAGTTCAGTACTGGTTTGAGTGGCCCCACACACAGCAATTAATGCTGCTTTCACCATTCAACACACAGGATGTTTCCCTGGAAAGTTTTTCAGCACTTAAAAATTGGCTTGCAGTTATCAGGTCAGTCTTGTGGCCCAAGGAAGGAACAGAGAGGAATCGAGTCTTTTCTATTATTATTTTAAAAGGAATCCTCAATTTTGGGGCCGTCTCCAACACTTCCTTTGAATTCTTTATTTCCATTTGAGTGGAGCTAAAATTATGTACTGCTTTTGGACCAGGATTCGTGAGATCTTAGGGAAATAAATTCCTGCACAAAGCCAGGCCAGAGGTCTGATATGGGATCCTGAAAGACTGAGGCAAGTCAACAACCATTCCAAGAAAAAAACCAAAAGATGCCCAAGCTTTTACCAACAAAAAAAGCAGGCAGCTGGGGAGACAAACATCCCTTTACCTCATACTTCCACTATTTACAATCCAGTCCAAGGACCCATGCACACTTTTGCCCCTTCCAGCCCCAGCAGAGCCCACAGCAGCAGGAGCAGTGCTAATACACAGCTTTTCCAAGAGCACTGGGCACAACTAATGCCACATTAATTACTGTGTGAGAGCCCTCGTTAAATCAATAAAGATTAGAGCACAAATCTGAAAACTTCAGTAACCAAAAACCTGCTCAGTGTGCACTAAGTGATGCATTTACCCAGCGTGGCTCAGCCTCTCTTACCCTCCCCTGACCTCCCTTACACTCGCTCCATACATATCGTTCTGTAAAACACAAATTAAAATTCAGTTAACATTCCTGGAGACTTCAATCACAGGGCTCCAAACCCCTGCATCTCTCAGCAAATGCACTCATCTCCCTGTTCTGAGATGAGCACAATTTTTATTTTTATTATTTTAAATGTTCTTGCCAGTTTCCATTGCAAATCGTGAGATGTCTGGTGAGCAAAATGAAAGGGTAGAATGTTCTCATGCTTTGGGAAAGATATTCAGTGTGGGAGAAAAAGTTTCTTAGAAGAAGTTGCACTCTTTCTAAAAAGAAAAATACAGTACATGCTTGGAATGGAATGAATAGAACAGAAAAGATGACATTAAGACAGGGGTGTAGGGAATATTTTGATGGTGGCCATAAGAGCTGAAGATGTTTCTATGCAACGCTGGTAACGGAGAAACATCTGGATGGGGAGAGAATCAGAGAAAGGAGCCTTTATTAGAAACCCTGGCATAAAATGAGAGTGTTTACTTGCTGAAGAGAATACAGCCAGTTTTTATGCCCTGTTCATACAGAAAGTCATGATTGCCATCCTCACATTATGGCTGCCCCAGGCAGATACACTCAGGCTCCAAACTAAACTGAGCTGGCAGAAATAAACTTCACTTTCCATGTGTGGCTTTGCACAGGGCTTCAGCTGTTGCCTCAGCACTGCTCGTGCTTCAGGATCTGGGAAGAGCAGCAGCTGGCAGCTGGCAGCAGGAGGGATGGGGAGGCTAGGGGTTAAAAAACCTCTTATTTTCATAGAGTTGTGGAATGGTTTGGGTGACAAGGACCTTAAAGCTCATGTCATTCCCACCCCTGCCATGGGCAGGGACACCTCCCACTGTCCCAGGCTGCTCCAAGCTCCGTCCAGCCTGGCCTTGGACACTGCCAGGGGTCCAGGGGCAGCCACAGCTTCTCTGGGCACCCTGTGCCAGGGCCTCCCCACCCTCACAGGGAAGGATTTCTTCCTGATATCCAATCTAAATATCCCCTCTCTCAGCTTAAAGCCATTCCCCCTTGTCCTGTCACTCCAGGCCCTTGGAAATTGTCTCTCTCTCTCTTTCTTGTAGCTCCCTCCAGGCACTGCAAGGCCACAATGAGGTGACCCCAAAGCTTCTCCTCTCCAGGCTGAACAATCTCAGCTCTCCCAGCCTTTCCTCCCAGCAGAGCTGCTCCATCCCTCTGATCATCTTGGTCTTTTGACTGCTTAGTGTGCATAGCCTCAACTAGGCACCATTTCTGGATTTTACTAACAAGCATTTACTCCTTTATTTAATAATTCCTGACTCTGCTGAGTCTGGGATTGCAGGAGTGTGTATCAGTACCTGCTCTGTGGGGCCGATTCTCCCTAATGTTTATAGGGAGCATAAGTGACACATCTTCACCCTGGGAGCTGCAGCGCAGTCATTTACATTAAAGTGAGTTTAATTATCCACAGTCAAATTTAGAAACACTTCTGCTTTGATGGATGCAACCACTACATGCAGTGCAGCAGAAAATCATGGCTAGAGCATGTTTAGACATTCAGAGAACAGAACAGCGTGGTACAGGTTTAATGATAATTGAACAGTGATCTCTGTGACTTTCTTTTCAGCCCCTCCTTATTTACAACCAATGGATATAACCTATATAGTGAGCAATAGCCTCAAAAATATTAAAAAGCAGAATGTTTGGGCTCTGTGGAAGGTTCAGATTGGCATCTCCCAGCAGCAAGAGAGTGAATGAAACAAATCATGTTTTAGAGCACAAGCAGGGATTGGGGATGTGGGGTTTTTCCTGTTCAAAGCACTGTGATCAGCTTTGGGAGCTAAGCACAGGCTTAGAGCAATTTCACATAAATGCAGGAAGAACTGATGACAACACTTGGGAATAATCACCATGAGTCAAAGCTGCAGAAGTCTTCCCAGTGCTGCAGGATCACTTGGAAAAACAATCTCTCATTTTCCAAAGACAGTAAGTGATGATAAATGAGGACTCATTTATTAAGAGGGAATTTTTCATCCAGTTTTCTTCTCTGAAATCACAACAGAAGATGGGGGTCTCTGGATGCTGAGCACCTTCCTAATGCAATAATCCCAACTTGTTCACGGGACAAAGATGAGAGTAAATCTTACTGATAGCTTTGTTTAACACCTTGAAGGGCTCTGCAGCTCCAAAAAAGACAGCAAGAAGAAGGATATTTATTTTAAACACAACTTGTCTTCTCATTTGATCTCACTTTCCCAAGGTTCAGACAGAAGAATGAGCACATCTCAAGGGAAACCCTTAAACTCAAAAAATGTGTAATTAAAAGTGGAACATATGCGAATGCTGAAGGCTGTCCATTACCTCTGCCAGGATGAGCTTTAGTCGATCAAAAGATTTATTTTTTTCCCCCTACAATGCAGTTACAGTACAAACCAACCCAAAATCAAGTAGGCAGCTGAGATGGCATCTCCCTCCTGCCATGGGCTGCCACCGAATTCATGCACAGCGTTCATCCTTCTCCCTCTTATTTTTCCTCATTTACAGGACATAATCACACTCGGTTCCCCTTGCAGGACTGGTGTGAATTGAAATTCCTTCAGGCTGGTGCAGAGATGATGGGGAATGCAAAGCATCCCGAGGAGCTGCCGCCAGCCCTGTGCCGAGCCGTGCACGGGAGGAGAATTACAGTCGGGTGGTGGCACAGGGGAAATTATGAAAGCAATTCAGAAGCATTGTAATAAAGTACAATGCGCTGTAGTGCTGCTCAAATTCAAACCAGGAATGAATTCTTTCATATGTTAAGTGCTCCCTGAAGTACGGCGCTGCCTGAAGTGCGAGGCCCTGGCTGGGGGCACCGTGGTACACGTTGGAGCTGGGGCTGGGTGCCTGACACAGGGCTGCAGCTCAAATTCAAACTGACATGCCCACAGCTCCTTAGCTGTCTGAGCCACAAAAGCCAAATTAAACATTGCTTCAGCTGCAACTTACCCTTTGTACCTTTCAAGCCATTATATTAAAGAGTGGTGTCATTTATGAGCTGGCCGTGGGGAAGGGCAGGTGTCTAACACTGAGAAATCATTGCAGCTAGGGGTGATAAATCCAGTCTATAAACCGAGAGCAACAGAAATGAGCTCCACATTCGATCCCACCCCTTCCCTTTCTTTTCGCCTTTGCTGGGATAGATGCTGAGCTCCAAACCTGAACAGCCTCCTTTGGTGGCAGTGGCACAGCTGTAACCTGAGGTCACATCAGCGTGATACTGGCAGCTCTCTCCAATACCTGCTGAATTCAATGGAAACCTTTCAATGGGCTTCAGCGAGCTTTGGTTTACTCCCTAGGTGACACTGCATGTCTTTTTTTTTCTTCTTTTAAGCTTCACAGTATCAGGCAGTTAAAAGTGTTATTTAATCTCTAGCCAGCTTGAGTTGTCTTCTCAGCAGGAAGCTCCATCTCACCAACAGACCTTGGAGCCTTCCCCTGTGAAGCAGCAGAGAGGAACATGTGTCGCTTGGGGGCTGCTTTAGTCATCCTTTCCTTGGGGCTGTTTCAAATAGATCCTGATATCCAAACAGCACAAGTTCAGCGGGGCAGAGGAGGTACCTCCTCGCCTCCCAGCTCAGCCCCGGAGAGAAGGTGGATCATTAAAACACTCCTGGCTGTTGTCTGAGCACAGGGGCTTGCCCACACTCCTACCTGGGCACTGAGGGGGCAGGAGGGACACCTCAGAGCCACCACAGAGCCACTGAGCACTTTACCTTCAAAATAGATAGCAGTGATACTGCTGATAACAAAAACAACAGGTGCCCTCAGCCCCTCGAGTAGCTCGGCCAGTCAAGGTGTTCTGTTCACATCCATCCTCGAGTATTCCCAAATTAAGCCTCGCTTCCGAAGGCCTGACAGCCACGTGTGGCACGTGTGTTCCTCATGAATGTACAAGTGCGCTTCTGTTGCAGGAAGGTTACGAACACACAGAGCTTGCAGGAGCAGAATACAAATTCTCTTTGCTAACAACCTAAAGATGACATGGTGTCAGAGACTGAAAATCGTTCATGCCTCAAACACTGATATAAAGTTTTAAAGAAGCTGCAGCCACAGAAACCTCCTTGAAGAACTTTGGACTGTAAGTCAAACTGCTGATTAGATAAAAGGAAACCTATTGTTCAGTCACCTCAGGCTGAGGGAAAGGTNGAGAGGCTTGGCCCCACAGGGCTGCACGCGATGCAACAGACCCAGAGTCTGCTGTAAGAGACTGTAAGAGACTGTCCCTCCAGGGGGACATGCCAGACATGCCTACCTAGCCTGAGCATATATACCCATGGGATCCTATGTTTTTCTGGGAGACCTTCACCACCAAGAAGACCAGCTGGAGAGGATCAACGGGACATCATTGGGATCCACGGAGTGGTGATATTTTCCTTATTCTGTCCCTGTCACTTTCTTTCTGTCCCCTCTACCTATTTTCTACTTCTTTCTTTCTTTCTTTCTCTCTCTCCCTCTCTCTCTCTCATATCTACCATCAAATAAAACCCATATTATTGTCACTGGCATATGGTCTCGTTTGCACCTTAATTTGGGCAGAGGAATTTCCAAAGAACCTTAATAATAACTGGATCCTAACACATGGAAACTGGGGTGAAGAAGCAAACCTAACTGATGTTTTTTCTATCTAGCAAGCCAGAGGAGTGATCTGCTTCCAGAACTGGAAGCAGGTCAGCAGCAATATCAGCCATGCTTCAGAGGAGTGATTTTCAGACCATTTCCTGAGAAGACACCTCCCCAGCAGCTTCGTGTTCCTCTTCGCATGGTGCTAAACTGAGGAGGATGAACTCGGCTGCCTGGTGCACCCTGACTGCCCCTGTCCTGCTGCCTGCAGCAGCCTGTGACACTCTGCTGTCCCAGCACCTGCTCAGTTCCTGAAAACATCCCATCCCTGTTTCTCGAACACAAGGCAGGACTCCATTACCTACGAATTTCTAGGTCCTTCTTTCCTAGGGAGGGAACTCTACCCTGGAGTGATCAGTATGGGAAAAAAATTATCGAAGTTACTCATAGTAAACCACATTTACATCCAGAAATACATCATTGTTTGCCTGCTGCTCCAAGGATATTCAGATTGGTGTTGGTCACTCACACCATCCCAGGATCATGAAGACAACAGAACCACAAAACTGGGAGTGGATTCACTTTGGTGCTTGTCCCTCGCACTGTTACTTGGGGTGCCACCTCTCAGGCTGCTACGAGCCAAGTGCAGAATCCTCTCTCACCAGCCTCACAGCCCCTGCACGACAGCTCTTTGTCAGAAAGGTATTCAGGCTCAGTTTAAAATGTGCTTTGCTTTACACAGCCTGTCTGCAGCAGTGCTTGCAAAACAGTCCCACTGCCTGAACGTGGTCTGTGAAACACAAACTGTGTGTCCAGCCACACAGTTACAGGGGCTTTCTGCCCGCTGCTTTGAGGCTCACGGCGTGTAATTACTGAGTAGCATTTTTAGGTGTCACACCAGGCATACATTATGCCCATCTGCGTGAGTGGTCTCATTTCCTTACATTTACAACCTGCAAAAACCATGAATAAACTTGGACTTTATGATTTCTTTTTCTTTTTTTTTTTTTTTTGCTTTCCAGTAAATTTCAGATTTGTAACTTGGCAGAGGGAGCCATTGTATTTAACCACCTGTGCAGACATTAACTAAACACTTGAGCTTTACGACCAAGAAAACACAAAGTGCTAACACTGCTCAGAGAGATGTTTGGGCACCTTCCAACTCGTAGCAGGACGAGGTTGGGAATGTGCAGCACCTTCGTGCAGCCTCTGCTCTCCCTCACTGTGCAAGGGGTGGGAGTGCTGCCTCGTGCAGGAGGATTTACGGGGTTAGAGCCATTTCCAGGCAAAATCTGCTGCAAGGAAAGGTGCAGGCAGGGCTTTGGGGAGGTCACAGCCTCTCTGTGTGCTCTGCTTGCTTGACAAAGGTTGCTCGCAAGCTGGAAGGCACAGAGGCTTCCCAGATCACTCCAGCAGGAGCTTCCACTTTTGTTATTGGTAATATTTCATTGAAAAACACCCCCAGGCCTGGACAAAGCAACAGCCTGGTTCTGTGAGGGGCTTCACGCGCGCTCAGGTCACGAGTGGCCCCATCCCTGTACTGAGAGCAGGCAAAGAAAAGCTCACTGACCACATCTCCTAGGGGGAAAGTTGAAACCCAGAGGGAATAAATGACTTTACTGACAGCAGCCCAGGTCACAGGGAGCACCAGGATCTGAATTGCTGCTCACCAATTTCAAGATTCATTCCTTAACTCCAGCACTCTCCTTAGCTACTGCTGGAGCAACAAAGGCCACGAGAACAGGCTGCAGAAAAACACTTGCATTCTTCCAAGCTACAGACATAACACAGAGGGAAGCCTTAGAACTGCAGGAAAGGCAAATCTATACCATGGCCTGGCCCTTCTTGGACTCCTTCCAAGCCCTTGCTGTTGAACACTCCAGGGATTTTGATTTCAGGGCTGTCAGGTTTCAGTTAATTCTCTCTATTTCGCTGGGCTCTGATCTGCCGCGTTTCTCCTCTAGAGCCCAGAGCAGGTTCTGTGCTGGGTTCCGCACAGATGCTGTGCCCAGATGCTGTGCCCACCTCTGGGCTGCACACGAGCAGCATAACCTCTACATCCACGCCAATTTGACACGGACAGCCCTAAGGCTTAACCCAGGGCCCTTTCCCTGGGCTGAGCTGGGCTCTGGCTGGACCTCCCCAGCCCAAAGCCCCGGGCCTGTTGTCCATAAAATCCGTGTCACTCCAAGGCTCGTCCCTTGCGCAGCAGAGCCGGGAAGGCCCTGTGAAATGGTCAGTTCAGAGTCAGTGCAAATAAACTGACATTGCTCCAAAGTGAGATCATTGGCAATTTATTCCTGCCCGAGCCCTACCAGAAAGAAAACAGTGTTTCATGTTGGGGCTTTTTTCCTCCTCTCTCCCGCTCTCATTTCTCATCTCTCTGCTATTTCCATGTGCTTCCCACCACACTGTGATTAATCTTTTCTAAGGCCTAAGGGACTGGAGGAAAGAGGTAAAGTCAGACTCTATCAAAGACCCTACACAGAGGCAGCCAGGATCTGCCCCAGCCTTTGTGGGGCTTGCAGCATTCCAAGAAACATTTTCCGTCCTCAGAAGTTATAAAGAGTCAGAACTTTTACAGCTCATTAGTAAATCATTAATGAGATATTCCCTTTACCTCTCAACAAGCTCCTTGCTGCCCTCCCCCAAACCAATCCTAAAAATCCTCCTGTGAAAAGGAGCATTTTGTTTTCAAGGCCCTGTAAACGCCCAGCTCCTCCTTTTCTTCCACTCCCCAGCACAACATTTTCCGAGAGCTGAATTCAAACCCACCAAAGCTCCTCCAGGGAGGTGCAGAGCTGGAGCCAACCTTGGCACAAGCAGAGGGATTGCCACACATGCACCTACCATGCCCAAATTCTGGCTTTCTAGAAAAAAAAAAAATACCAAATAATTAAGAGCTGGAACCGTGGTGGAAGTCTGGGAAACGCCTGACTCCAGCACGGATCCTAAATCCACGCAAGGCATTTGCCAGCGGGGCCATCAACGTCAACTCCAGTGAGGAACAGGGGCAGCTTTTGTGATGTTTGTCAGTAAAAGCTCTTCCAATGCAGCCCTAGAAAAGCAAATTTATCAGCACTTCTCATGCACTGGATGGTTATCAAGTAACATCAGCAAAAGCAGTTTCTGTCAGTATAAATTATGCTTATTCCACGAGGACCCTGGAAGCACAGGTGTTTTAGAGGAACAGGTGTAAAACAGATCTGGAGCTCCTGCACTGAGAAATAATTCCAGTGTTTTCAAAGGAGCAGTTGCAAAAGGGTTTTGTACAACACAAGAGCTGCAGGAGGTGGAGACTCGACTGAAATACTTGAAAAGAAACGGGCTCCCAACAGATATTCAGCTCCAAGAAAGTCTTCCACCCTTTTTAAGAAGATTTGGGGTCTCTGTTAGACCCAAACCCTACAATATTGCACTTGGCTTTTAGAAAAAAAAAAAGTTTAGAGAAATAACTTGTCTTCTTGTCTTGTGGCTTCTAGTTTTCTTTACTTTGATTAAATAAAAGTATCTCCCATACGTACCTCATGGCACGCTAAAACTTATTCCTGTGCTTGCCATGGAGTATCTGCAACCATTTACAGTGTTTTTGGTGTGGTCATTCTTGCAAAATTATCAATAATCTCACACTACTTGACTGTATCCCTGAAGTCTGAGCTGCTGACACCTTCTGATTGAAACCAGAATTCCCTGATAAAGAAAAAAGGCTGTCCCTGGTTTGAGAGAGGGAAGTCAGAAAGTATTAGGTTGCTGAAAGATTAGAAGGAAAGGCAAAGAACTCCAAGTATGTTCTATATTTCAGTATCACAGGGAATATGGTGCTTGGCTGTAAAGTTTTAACATATCACTGATAATAACGGGACACGTAAGAGCTAAGCCCGAGTCAGAAAGCATCAGGGCCCAGAAGATGATTAGAAATTCAGAGTTCAATTTAGTTTTGTGTTTTAAATGTAAATCCAAACCAACTCTATTCCACGTAGATTTGCCAGAAGAATTTTAACAGAGATACTGTCAACACCGGAATATTTCACTCAGGACAAGGCCTCCCATGACATGATCCCTCTCCAGCTCTTCCAGAGGTTCTCCTGTGCCTGTGAGTTGGGGAGAACATGCTCAGATCTCACCTGGGACAGAGTTAATCTTTGTGTGGGGCAGGAACTGCAGCTTTGGTTATTCAGGGTAGACAGCCCAACATTGTCACAGCAGTGCAGTGGCCAAATGCCACATGAACGAGGGGCTCGCGTTCACTACATCCCTTTTTATATCTGAGGGAGGGAAGAAATCTGTGAGATGAATGTTGCCCTACAGTTCTCAGGAAGGAGGGTCTAGTGCTGGTAAAGGATGATGCTGAACTGGGACCACATCTCACTGCCATCACACCACCTCTCTCCAGCTGCTCTCGTACCCCTTCTGCTCCTCTTTCAGCCCAACCTGGGCCTCAGGGCAGAAAGTCTGCCCTTTTCTCTAATATCAGGTTGTCATTTTTACAGGATCAAAGAGCTGGAGTTCAACCCCAGAAAGGCGAAGTCTTGTACATCCTGGTAAAGTGTCCCACACCCATGCTACAAACTTCTCAACATGTAACTAGAGACTAAATCCTACAGGCTCCCACCTTAATAAACAAACACAGCAGCTGCAAGTCAGCAGAGGCAGAAAAAAAGTTTGAGATGCTTCACTTGGAGAACATTAAGACAGCAGCTGGCAGCCTTTTCTTTTTAAGATACTACTGAGATGCCCCAGTTATTCAATGGAAAACTACACAGAAAAGCAAAATATTTCTTTAGTTGCCAAAGTGCAAAGAGGGAAACCAGACAAGATTGAAATCAGCAATTTTACCCTGACAGTGTTATCAAATCTTTCCTAATGGAACCACATCATGCAAGATAAAAGTGATCTATTGTCAGGACAAGTGTTCTGGTTGATTTCAAATCAAGCTGATTCCAAAACCAAAGCACAGCTGGTGGAGCCCTTGTTTGTGCGTGACAAGAATTAAATCCAGAACAACTCTCTGTTGGAAACTCCATACTTACTCTTGCCATCAACGGTCTTTTGGGCTTTCCCTGCTTTAATCTTTCTGGGCTTTAATAGGGACTGGGTTCTCTGGTAAAGGTGGACTTAAACACTGCTGTGCCAGCAGACAGCACGAGGGTGGACTCATCCCCCACAGTGCTGGTGGAGACAAAAATGAGCTTTTTTGGGTAAGTTCAGAGGTCCAGACCATTCCTGGCCATCGTGCCCACGTGTCCATCTCCCTGCCCAAGGGTCCAGCACACAATTCCAATGCCTGTCCCTCTTCCCCAGGCCCCTCTGCCCCTCCACCTTCCCTTTGGGGCACAGAGTTGTCACCTCATACACTGCTCTGTGTCCCTTGTCCTTCCAGGGACAACACCTCCGTGCAGGGACGTGGTTTGGTGGTGGATTTGCAGTGTCAGGTTTAGGGTTGGATTGATGATCTTAGAGGCCTTTCCCAACCTAAATGATTCTGTGACAGGGGTGAGGGGACAGCAAGGGGGACAAGCTGCAGGGAGGCCAGGCTGGACGGAGCTCTGAGCAGCCTGGTCCTGTGGAAAATGTCCCTGTCCATGGCAGGGGAGAGGGAACGAGACGGTTTTTAAGGTCTCTTCCAACCCAAACCATTCTGTGATAGTAGAAACAAAGAGGTACATGAGGAATAAAGAGTTTTGAATTAGGCCATGTTTATGCAAACCAAATAAAGCAAGAACAGCTACAACTATTTAACAGCCAAGCAAAACCTGCCCATTAAGAGATATTTGCATTTTGAAAGGGCCCAAAGAGACCTATTTTTCTATTTTATTTCTTCAAACATCTTTTTTGAGGGAAAGGGTAATTTAGCTCAAATTTTCCTTAGGTTTTTTTACTGAAAACAGTCTGGTTTTTATTGGGAAGAGAATCATCTTTTCAGGGAAGTCATTAAAAAAAGCAAGTCATATATGCTCTATTAAAATTTTAAATAAGATATGAATTCATTTGCAAAATGTGCAGCACTAATAACCTCGGCATATTTTAGTCAGATGCACTTTAAGAACAATTCTTTCTCTCCACAAAAAGCATTTTCTATGAACAACTTAAATCAGCTCTATTAGCAGTTTTAGAAACACCAATGTGGCTAGGAAGACAATTCCAGGCGGAAAAGAGCAGGCATTTGTTGGGGGAAAATTAAGGGAGTGTAAATCATTTTCCAATAAATATTCCATACAGAATATTCTGGTCTGTGATATACAATACTGTCTTTTTCCAGAGATATTGCATTCCCTCCCTGTGGATGCTGAAAGGGATTGCAGTATTAGGTTTCAATTGATTGTTAACAAAACCCCGAGCCTGTTCCTACTTTTGATTCAATCCACTTAGAATGGCAGGCTGAGCTCTTCTAATCTCATTTTAATTTTCCATGGGGGACTAAGTGTCCAAAATCCTTGTGAGGGGGCTGGAAATTTCAGCTGTAGGATGCAACAACCTGATTCAAAGTCAGTGGAGAAAGGCACTCGTTTGGATTAGGTCCCTGATGGCCTTGGAATGCTCTGGAAAATGCCCTGAATTACCATTTTCTCCTACAGCAGGATATCATTCTGCCCATATCAGGCCTCCAAATACAGTTGATGCTCAGCCTTTGGAAAGAAAAGACACCAGTGGAATAGTCCCACATTACAGCTCCCTGGACTGGTTTTCCTCAGTTTGCCATTCCTGATGCCAGTTTGGATTCCCCAGTGCCACATCACCTTTCCAGATTTTGAATATCTAGTAAGTGCCTGAACCCTACCCCATGCTTCCTGTGCATGCAAGGACTTCAGGGAAAACACAACAATCTTTCCCCAAAATTGTATTCTTGGCCTGCCCTGCTCTGCCTGTATCATCCCGTTCTTCTTCTCCTTTTTCATCCCCTGCCCATCCCATAACCTGGCAAGGTTACAGGGAGTTTCCTATCTGGGCAGATCCTCTCTCCTTTCACTGGCTTTCACCTTCAAGAAAAACAAACAAAACCAAAAACAACCACAAAAGCAAAACCAATAAAAATACAAGTCATCCCAAACACCTTGGTTTCTCAAGTCCATCCACTCAGGCCTATCCCTGTAAATCTCATCCTGGCTATTTCCCACAATCTGTGTGATCCCACCAATCTCAAAAGTGCCAGGCAGGTGTTGGAGGAGGGGTTTTCACCCTTGGCAGACATTTGGGGACAGCCTCGAAAGCCTTGTCTCAATAACCCACATCCTCCATTAAAAATCGAGCCCTTCACCTGCAATTTCACTGTCCTGCCCCACCTTAACTCCCTCCCTCTCTGCACCCTTTTCCCTGCATTTTCAACATTAGTGCCATAAATCCAGGAAATTCCTGCTGTGTGTTCAAATGAAGAGCTTTCACAGTAATGGTTCAGACCATCCTATCAAACTAAGGATAAATATGTTTTATAGGTCAGTGCTTGACCCTGTACCCAACAAGACACACAACAACCCCAGAAGTCAGGCAACAACTCAAGAACCAATTCCAGAAGCCCGGTCCCAAACCCACCCCCAAGCCCTGCTCAGTCCCTCTCCTCAGCAGCTTTATTCTTCAGACTTAATGAGACAGATGCAAACAGCAGGCACTTATTCTCTAATTAACCAATTTGGCTGCCACTTTATGATCATTAACCCAATGTTGCTGGGTCAAGATTGCACACAAAGTATTCCTTCCTTCTCTCCCTTTCATTCCTCATCTGTGCCAGGCTCGGAAATCAGCCCCTTCCCTCCATTCCCCAATCTGAGTACAAACCATCTTTGCTCACTCACTGCAGCACCTTACAAGATGCATTCCTGAGATCTAAAAATAAGCTTGTTAGATTATTTGACAGTCAAAAATTAAATAAAATTGGAAGTAGTAATTATTTTCTTGATTATTTAATGTGGGCCAGACTTTTATCAAAATATTTTGACATGAGAAGATTTGTGAAAATAAATAGGCAATCAGCAAGTCATTGCTAACGGAAAAGGCTTTTTTTTTTCCCAGGGAAAGAAGTATATATTACCTGTCAGTGCCATGGGAGAGTCTCGTGCTTTAAAAGATGATGTGTTAACAGCACTTTATCTAGAAGACAGCCTAACAGACAGCTCAGCATCACCAGGTGACAGATTCATGCAGTGCCACACTGAACATGGCAGAAACACTGCACTGCTCAAGTATCAGGGAATTCTAAGTGTTTAGGAGTTCCTGGGGGGCAGAGGCTGGAATATGGGTCTCAGCTCAGCTCGATGAGAACCCGAATAATCAGCGTAAGAATATTGAAAAAAAAAAATAAAATCACCATCATCCATCCTCCTCCTCTCTTATCCTAAAAACTCTCCACAGAGGAGCCACAGAAGTGTTTGTGTCAAACACGAAGGAGGGAGCTTTGCCAGCCTTGTGCCATCCACCAGGTCAGTCCTTTCCCTGAACTTGTGGAGTTTCATCTCCTGGCCCTCTCCAAGATGGGACATCTCCTGCCCAAGCCAGGTCTGTGTCATAGCTGGTTATGCTCATCGTGACTTGCCCTTTGTCCTCCGAGTTAGTGAGTGCCAATGTTAGTGGAGCATTTCTTGTTTCCTATCCAGGCAAACCTGACTCTGGAGATGATCTGGAGAGCCCTGGGATCTGCAGCAGCTCTGCTGTTCAGTGTTAACCAGGAATACACAGCGCCAGTTTTTATAGCACAAACAGCTGCTAGAATTATTCACTTCTCCTTTCTTAAAAAGAAGAGTAATAACATATGAAATGGATTTTATCTGCTTTAGGGATAGAATTAATATCATTTTCCTATGCTTGACTCTTTTTTGGAACTGCTTTATGCAACATTTCCTAGAAACACTCTCCATGTGCACACCCAGCTCTCCACACCAGCAAGACATTTCAACTGGGGTGACTGGGATGCAGGGGGAGGAGGGACCCATCCCCACGCGTTTGTTAACACCAACACACACCAGGATGGGCTGTGGCTGGGCCAGGTGAATTGTTCCAAAACAGCAGGACAGCTCCCATCAGACCTCCACAAAGTGGGTCTGGAGAGATTACGTTCAGCACACAAAACACACACACCTCAGTTTGGATAGGCCTCATTTAGCATCTGGTGTGGTGTGTCAGATTCCATTTGAGATACTGGGCTCCAGAGAGCAGTGGGAGAAAACAACACACTCCAGAGTCCACGTGTAACATGAGGAGTTAATCCCACACAGGCATTCATCTTTTCAAAGCATATATTCCTGACAGTTTTGGAAAGCACGCTTACAATTTCCATAATGTTTGAAAACATACAGACACTTTCTCTCAGTGTCACAACGTCTTGAACTTCTGAGACCCTTTTCGTGACACCATAAACTTCTCCTTGGAAGCACAGTGTGATGTCAGAGGATGTAACAGTACAAGAGGTGAAGAGGAAAGCTGTGGGAGCATTCAAATAACTTTTTCTGGCCTAAAAAAGAAATAAAATAAAAACTGGAGTTTGATCCAAGAACATTTTGTTCATTTGCTATACAGGGGTGCCTTTTGTATGAGCACAGACTGTTTTGTGGACTCTGGTCCTCTGTAGTCACCATGAAACAGAAAATATACAATGAAGCTAGTGATGTGTTATCATCTGAGATTTCTATGAATGCTATTTCTGTCTTATGTTCACAGAGAACTGCTGGTCAAACGTTCATCCACTACAAGTTGATAAAAACAGGGGTTTAAAGAATTATCACAGATATTTATAGCTTATTTTCTTTTCTCTCTTTTATCTCATCTGCACTGTTGGCATGATAACGCTCATTAGTGTTCAGGTTTAAGTGAATCATCCAAAATAGGTTTGTTTGGTTTTTTTTTTAAGCTGCTTGTTTCTCACACATTCATCAGGGTTAAAAATATCCATATTTTTAATAAATACATACCCTTTGATATCATCCAGGTGAGCCAAACAAGTTTTACGCAAGCACAGCTGAGCTGCTGTATCTGTCACCTTCAGGTTTGACTTGTGCCGTGGTTCCAGCAGAGATTTAATGAACAAGTCAAATTTGATGCAAACTTTCAGAAGTTTCACAGCTCTAATCAGCAAAATAAAAGTGTGCTAGATAATTACTGGAGTGTTAAGCTGATATTTCTCTCTGTAATCCCCCAGATGAAAGGAGCAGATTTCACAAGAACAGTCTTTATTTTTAATACCACATGCAAAAATAGACATTACAGCTACCGATGTTAATGAACACTGGACTGTTCACACCTCCAGCCCTGCTCACCCCTGTGAAATGCTTCTCTCGCATGACCACAGTGGCTGTAACAAGGATCAGGCTCAGGGCTAACAATGTTCACATCTTCATCTCCCCCTCCTTCAGGACTCCACTTTCCCCCTTCCCTTTATCTGTTCCACACTTGTCAGCCTCCATCCCCTGTTTCGTCACAGCCTTTTCTGCTGGAAATCGTCCGTTTAGCGAGCAAAAGCTCACAAATTGCACATTCCTGCACCTCTGGAAAAGGCCTGCTGCCCACTCAGAGAGGGCACTCAGACGGAAAATCATACCCATCACTGGGAGTGGCCTCCATTAAATTAAACTGGAAGAAGAAATTGTGTAGGGCTGGGGCTGGCTTCACACCTGCTCTGGTGAGGCTGAGGCTGTGAATGTTTGTGCATCTGCAGGATGGAGCCTGTGACCAGTTGTCAGGGCGTTTCCTTGTTTCAAGGAACCCCCAACGTTAAAAATGTAATTTTAAATAGGGGCAAAACACTTCTCTCTGTCCATATGACCAACAGAATAGCTGCCTCAAGATTCCTGAAAAATATCTTCCGAATGACTGTCCCTTCAATACATTTACTGGCCTCCAAACACAAGATGCCACTAGTAACGATATTGAACAACCTTAAAAGGAGCTGATGCTATTTTTCACTCAGTTTAACGTTGCAGTTTTTCAAAGACTCACCGAAAACAAAGCCCCAGAGGCAGTGAAAACATTTTGGACACTTCAGCCTGGGGTCTTCAAAAAAGACTGAGCACAGCTGTTGAGCACATCAGCTCCACCAGGCACCTTCCATTGTATCACTACATTGATATTCACACCTACACAACCACACAAACACTGGTGATTAAAAAATTAAGTATAACTGAAACAAAAACAAACATCTCAGGGGGAATATGTGGACTTCAACATTAAAAAAAATGCCTCCATATGCCCAGGGAAGAAAAGGAGAGAACAGATGGCTTTCTTGCTTTGTCTTCATGCTGCTTTCATACTTATACAACTTCATGCTTTGGGTTAATATTTTAATCCAAACTCGGTGATTAACAATAGAGACAGACGGAGGATTGTGTTTCACTCTATAATTAGGCAGACACAATGAGGTGACTTCTCAGCAAGGTACGGAGGGATATAAAGCGCCTGTAGCTCCATTAGTGATATTCCCAATGCACAAGGGAATAACTTTTATTCCACTACAGGCAATAGAGATGAGATTTAAAAACCCTCAGACAGACAGAATCCAGGGTTTGCAGTGTTATTAGTGAAACAAAACACCACAAGGCCTCCTTTCAAGACAAGACTTAACTCTTCCCTAACTTCAAGCACGAGCTGGGCACGTGGAACAGAGCCCACCACTCGTGTCAGGAGACCCAGTGACTGACTCGTAGGAAATCCCACATGGAACACAAGTGAAACAGCTCTGGGAAGGGCACAAGGATCTGCCAACAGGGCACAACCCAGGGGCTGATCTGCTGAGATTCCCAGGCTGTGCACAGCTGGTCTGGCTACCAACACAGCGAGAGCATTTTGCTTCTATGGGCTTGCTCGTGACTGAGGTGCTATCACATGAGGGGGTCAAAAAAGACCAATTTGTGGCAAAACACTTGAGACCAAATACATATCCAGGAGGAAAATTAAAAAAAAAAAAGCCCATTTGCCACAGTAATGAAGATATTTGTGGTTTCAGACCTGAAGGTAAAGACCACACACTTGTACAACCTAGCTCAAAAGACCTGGTAAACACAAAGGGTGCATAAGAGTGGCCACCTGGTCACTTCAACTCAATTCAAAAAACTGAGGTGCAGCCAGGACATAGAAAAACCACCTGTGAAAAGGTCTGCAAGACTCTGGTCCCAACAGAGTGCCCACACTGATGCTGGGGCAGTGTCTTGGTAAGCCGGGCTCGCATCTCATCTGCTTCCCGTGACAGCTTTGCTCTTTAACAGCTCGTGTTTATGAATGACAGGAAAACGATGGGAAGTTTGTTACTGCTAAGACAAGAAAACCACAAAGGAGGTGCCAAAAATAACACGAGATGTGTTGTGTGCAGTGGAAATAGCAGGAGCCCACAGCCTGGACAGCCTGGACAGGACAGATTCGAGGAGCAGGGCAAGATCTGATGATTCAACTCTTCCAACAAACTCACTCTGCTCTGTTTACAGCAGGAACACGGCAGAAGTACAACAACCTCTCACGTCCCTTCCTCTCCCCTCCTGGAAGCTCAGGGATTGCCATGGTGACCGACTGGTGGCCCAACATGTTTCATAACCTGCTGTCAGCAGGAGCTGGTGCTCAGTGCTACAGAGGCCGAGCACAGCAGCTCTGCAGCAGCTCCAGAACAGCCAGCCCAGAGGGAAAGGTTTCCCCAGATCCTCTCTTGTCATTTGGGATTGGCTCATGGCTTCAGGAGCAGCAGGCTCAGAGCCTGCCTGAGGAAGTGTCTGAAGACAAACACAGCGTTAAATGTGGGCTTTATGGGCATGTGCTCAAACCCGAGAGACTCCAGTGAACAGAACATTTCTCTGCACAGAGCCACGGTCCTGAACCACAGCTCGGAGGCTCAAGGCATGAGGGCTTGGTCTCTCCCTGCCAGAAACACAACTCTTGTGTGAAGAACACCAGTTCCAGGCCCGTAATGACAACACAGATGCAAAGGCAACTCTTGGTCTGAGTCAGACACACAAATCTGCTCTGGAGAGATCCACGGACGGCCTGGGAGCTGCCCAGTGCAGGAACTGGACACCCCTGCACAAACACTCCTTGCAGGAAGAGGTAACCCACAAAAAGATACTTAACTGGAGTGGTCTGGGGGTAGAATTTGGTTATCCCTGGCTTTAGCCAGATTTCAAGGGCTCAGTCTGTGCCCTCAGCTGAGGCACGTTTTCCATAGGATTCAATATCCATCACCACCAGAAATCTGATCTGGAAACCTGGAATTGCCTCTCCACACCACCAAAGTGACAAACAGCACTGGCCCAGGCAGACACAAGAGGTACCCAACTCTTACAAAACTATTCTGGACCAAGACTCCTTTTCCACTTGTGATGGAGAGCTCTCTAAGCCAAATAAAGCAGCATATGGAAAACCCCCAGCACTGCATGTTCTCATAATTTTTGGAACACTGTAAATATTTGAGTCAGTAGATCTTAATCCATAAACACAGCTGGACTCAAGAAACAATGATGGTAACTTATTATAATTTAAACAATTGTGTAACAAAACAAACCAATGATAATCACTTTGGTTTCCTAAGGACAATAGGCACAACCTTCACACAAAGTTAACACGATGGTACATGTAATTACATAAAAAATAAACTTACATATGCTAAGATAAATTATTCTCAGCTTTTACAGAGCACTGTGGAGGAATGACAGTGGAAGAGCAAAGCTGTGTGGTGCAAAGCCAGCATTTCATATAATGTACAGAGCTGGGATGCTAACTGCCAAAGGACATCCCTCTTCCCTTCTATCCTCTTCCAGGACACATTAGTTTAATTGCTTTATGACCAGGAACATCATTCCCCCAAGTTCACCCTCAGTGTAAGCCCTGGTGCACAGAGTTTACGCACAGCACTGGTGGCTGATCTCTGCTGTGATTAACGAGAGGAACATTTATCCAAACTGCATCAGAACAGACCTGGGCACTCAGCTCACGTTTTATATAAGTTAAACGGGGCTTAAGCTCTTTCCTGAAAGTTCAAATAAGTTCACTTCCTTCTTATTTCTGCTTTGCATTTTCCCAAGTGTTTGCATTCAGCAATAAAACCTAGAGACAGAAGTAAACACAATATGGTTCAAATCCATTTCAGAATTGTTCTAGGCAGGGTGCTGTTCTCAAGTTTTTACTAGACATGTAAAGTGGATTTGTCTACCACCAAAACACGTAGTCAAGACAGAAAGTACTCAAAAACAAAACAGGATTTAAAAGCACACACATTTTATAAGCAAAATCCTGATTATGGCCATAAACTCTTTACTACTTGGCTACATCAACACACACACGCAAAAAAATCCAGCTTTCATACTTTACACCCAATAATCAAGAGATAAGATTCCTGCCCAAACCTTTAAAATCCAGAGTTGAAGTGAAAACTTCAAATAAGGCTGAAGTTCTTTAGTCAAACATGATAAAAACTTGATATTCTACAACAGCAGCAGCCACACCACCAGAATTTGGCCCCCTCAGAAACTGGCTAAGCCTCTACACCAGCAATATAGAAATACTCTGAGCCCCAACTTCCAGCTCTTGAAGTCACCAGTGCCACGTAAAACAAGAAAGCTGACATCTGAATTAATTCCTTATACCAGGAAAATCCCTACTTCTAAAATTGCCAGTTCAAAAACGACCGCATGAACAACACAGGGTATTTTCCAGCTCCCTCCCTCGCAAGGAGACAGATGAGCCATATTAACTGCAGCTTACCGAAAAAAAAGAATCGAGTATGGAAAACGTCAGCTCCACAGAACAAGTCTGGCAAAGTTATAATCAACTAAAGTCAGGTTCTTATAATAGGAACTGACAGGGAAATTCTAGCTACTTGTGCTGCTTAGAAAGCTTAGCTTTGTCTGGCAAAGGGAGGAAGCTGTAAAGCTGAGATCGAGTTCTGGGCTAGAACTTCCCCAACTTTTCAGGGAATTTTGATAAAGGAGGTCAGTTTGGTCAAGGTGAAAGTGTACATAAGCCTTAGAGAAATAAATAATTAAAATATCTAAAACTAGAAATACTGCCTGTGCTCCACTTGATTATAGAAGAACATTCCTTTAAAAAAGGGAATAATAAATCTAGAACAATGACCACATGAATCCAGAGCCTGTTTGACAGGGGCTGCCAAACAACCACTAACAGGCACTTGTGCAAGTTCCTAAATGGAAAACCATTCATCGGTGATGTCACCCTTCAAATGATGAACATTTCTTGCCTTTTGTGGCTTTGCCATCCTATTTCTTCAAGGGTGCCAGGCAGGTAAACAGAATTCCACTTCAACTGTCTGCAGCTTAAAAAGTAAACCAAAAATAACCTACAGCTTGTCCATTGAGGCCAGAGATTTAACGATGAGGGTTTAACATTAGACACCTAAATCCCAGTTTAGGAACTGTGATAGGGAACCTGGTTTTTAAAAGTCTTTAAATAAGTATTTTATGCTCCACAGTGTTTTCCTATTCCATGGTGTTCTTCAGCAAGGCACTCTAGGGGAGGGCAGAGAAGGGGGACGTGGGGCTGTGGAAATTGATTGTCTCCCAGGATTCAGCCACTTGCATGGCAGCAGGACTGGCTAGAGAACAACAACTCGGCTCCCCTAAATCCTCCAGGATTTTGAAATTTATCTTCACATCACTGGTGCAGTACCAGGGGAAGTGTTCTGCAACAGATTTAGGGCGAGATGAGGGTGGCTGCCATGGTTGAGAACAGAGACTTCAGTCTGCTTTAATCAGACCAGGAATTGCCCCTTATCCCTCTTCCCAGGCCAACAACTGCCACAGAGCTGCCCCAAACCTGAGGAAGCCCCTCCTGGGGAGTATTTCAGGAAAACTTACGACTCCAACTGGCTGAATGCTTTCCAAAAGCAGGAGACTACAAGCAGTAAATGATGTTTTAATTAAAGCATTCTTGGCCATCTCTGTTTAAGGACACAAGCGTATTTCCCAGTTGGTCAGTTCACAGATGCAAGGTGGGACCCATCAGGAAGCCAGCTCAGCTCCAGCACTGGCACCACCAGCACCAAGAACTTAGATGCAGCGACATTTTCTCATCATTTTCTTCGCAGCAGATCCATGGTGAGGGCTCCAGGGAAAAGAAAGGAAGTTGCTTGAATGTTGAGAGTGGGAATGTCAGAAGTACTCACCCTACGCCCACTGGGGTCAGAGGCAGGAGAGTGGGCCAAAACTTGCAAAAAATGTTTGCCTTATATGTATCAATTTCTGCAGTCAAGAGACTGGGGAGTGATCAAAGGATGTCTCCTCACCAGGCAAATATGGCTCTGATGGAAATCCCATCCCTGCTCCCCATCCAGGGCAGTGATGGCTCCAGACCATCCCTCAGCTTCTGACCACCCCGGCACAGGTCTGCATTCGCCCTGCTTAAGCCATGGGCCACCTTATACCCCTTCGCTGGTCAGCGCAGGAGCAAAACCTCTTCCCAAAGGCTCTTCTCCAGGGTCAGGATGTGCACACCCACCCTATGCCTCTTATCTTTCCCAGGACACCAAGGCCACCGGCACCCAGCATCACTGAAATGCCAAAAATTAAATTAATGCAGATATGGAAGTAATTCCTCCTCTGCCACACAAAAAATAAACATTTTTCTGAATCTATACCATCAGCACTGGCCCAGTTTCAAGTGTCCAGGCATAAAGCAATGGGGATGTTGCTACCGTCTTCAGTAGGATCAGATTTAGGCCAAGACTCAAATTCAAATGAGTTAATTGGGCTACATTAGGTTCAAAGCACTCTCAAGCCAGTTGTTCATCACTTTGTGGTTTAAATGTTTAGTTGCCTAAACCCATAGACATTGCAAATTGCAAACATTTCCAGCTGACCCTAACTTTTGGCTTCTTCCTTTTCACGTCTTGCACTTCTCCTTATTTAGCCTTCCCTCATTATTATTTCTGTAAATTATTCACATCAGGAGTAGTGAGCCACAAAAAAAGTACTTAAATAACTGCTTACGTTACAGGCCGGAATCCCTCAGTATTTTCAAATCTGTTAAATGACTGATTGCTGGGTCTCTTACTTGTTATTTCCAGAGTTCACTCACTCAGCAGCCCAGGCAAGCCAGGCTTGGGAAGTGGGAGGGCATTGGTTTTTACTGAAAATAATCCAAAGCAAAACCTAGCAAAAAGAAACATTCAAACTTGAAAATCTGTAATTGTGCATTGTCTCAAGTCAGTCAGATAATCAGGTGTCATTAAGAAATAAAGTGAGAAGGCAACAATGCAGGTAAATTCAAAAATCCCAGGCTGGGTGCCTGAGAAGAAGCACATTCAGCACATTTCCAACTCACGCTCAGCAGTGTGTGTGCAACAATTTCTCCATATTTCTGTGTTTAAATGGATCAGTAAAAAAGAGTGGGGAGCCTGGTGATCTGTAACTTTGGAACCCAAAAATCCTGCTTTGGGATTTCACCTCTGCTTAGATGAGCTTTTTCTCATGGGCAGCTTTTGTTTGCAGCGAATCTTAACAAGCCTGAAGTTGACCATGGATTTAGTAATTCATTCCTATTTTATGCTCTGAATTCCTACAGAGTGTTTTGACCCTGATTTCCACAGGAGCAGATTTGGGAAAGCTGCTGTTCCCGACAGGATGGTCCAACATGAGGAGGGTACAGCTGGGATCCCAAACGGGAACTTCTTCTCCTGCTTTATCTCCTGCTTTTCCTCCTGCTTCTCTGGAGGCCACATGGACCTGACAAAGTCAGTCCTGTCCCTCTAAGGCTAAAGTGGCATCAGCTGCCAGGATGTGGGCACCACATCAGCCACACATCCTTCGCATTTAATTCTGAGGATAACTCACTGGATAGGACTCCTTGGCTAAAATCAGAGGATTGCCCAGTCCCCCAGAGGCAACGATGGGATGTGATGGGATCACAGTGCAGTGGAAGCCTCCAGTCCCCACCAGGATTGTGCTCTGGCTTTGAAGGGCTCCCTCCCCTTAATGCTTATTCCAAAATGATTTGCAGATTTTTATGGAAGTGCAGTGCAGAGGAAAAACTAAGCATTACCAAAGGAGGGGGAAAAAAAATAAAAGTGAAAATACATTTTCAGTTAAATTTTGAAAAGTCAATGAGACAACAAAATATGGGAAAGTTGTTCCAGATGGCAAGAACACACTTGAGGAATTTCATTTAATCACATTCGTGCAAGATGTTTTGATTTGGGTGACATATATCAATTGCATACTTAAATTAACAGCCCTTCCTACTGCAGCAAATGGAAAGCTCCCGGGAGCAGGAGAGGGTCTCAGTGCTTTCAGTTCAAGTGCAAGCACAGCCTGGATGGGGCTGAGAGGCTTTTTGTCATTTTCTTGAGGAAAAATCAATGGTTCCTCACGACACAGCAAGAAAGCGTCCACTCAGAGCAGCCTCGGGGCCAGCTGGGTCTTCAGTTCTTGGTCCACTGAGCTGCACCAAGACAATTCCCACCTCCCAGAGAGGTGGCATGGCCAGATCCCAATGCCTTGGAAAGAATGGGATGGGCTCAGAGCAAGAAGGAATCCTAGATAAGTATGGAAGTTTCATCTCCTATCATCTGATTCACCTTGAGCAAGTCCCCAGTGCTCCGTCCCAAAGGAATTCTCCAGAGGTGTCACCAGGGCAGCCAAGCCACCAGCTCTCCTCAGACAAGGCCCCTCCGAACCCCTTGGAAAGCTCAAACAAAACACTGAGGGTCCACTTGGAAGGGAAATTTCATTCTCTACACAAGCTTTCCTCATCTTGTTGTTATTTAACCCATTTTCCAGAAAAAAACGATGGTCCCAAGGTGACCATTTCAATACACACACACACATATATGAATATATATATCTTTTATATATATATATATATATATATGCACACACACACGCACTGGTGAGGTTCCAAATGTCCCACTTGCCTTAATAATTTAATTCATATACGGCAAGGAAGAAACACAGGTAAGACAACCCAACATATGAACAGAATCAAAACTCACGCACAGGTTTTCTACAGTAATTAAAAAAATAAAATTAAAAAAACCCAATCTACCTTTGAGGCCATAGCACCCCTCAAACAGAGCATTAAACACAAATTAATTATTTACCAGGGATTTTTCATTAGGAGTTGAAATTCAGTTTACACCTAAAGCGCACATCAAAGTTTTCTGGGATGTGGAGAATTTCAGTCCCATCCCAAACACTGTGAATACAAAACTGTCTTTTTTTGCACAGCTTCTTCCTGCAGCTGTGCTCTGGAGGGAGCCATACATACACATACAGGTATGTGTATTAGTTATTGCTGAAACAACTGCACTAAGGCCCTTTGTTTGGCGACTGTCTCCTTCTGAGGAGTGAAACATGAGGAGCTGGAGCTTGCCAGCTGCACATTTCACTTTCTCATCTCCCCAAACAGAGATTGAAAATAGCCTGTTTATCAGATGTGTATCTAACTCCTATTCCACCGTGAGGTCTAAAAAGGAATTTCCATCCGTACAAATGTGCCCCTGGTGGGGCGTCACCGTCTGTTCCGATCACTGCGAAGGGTCCCTCGCCCCCTGCAGTCCCAAACCCACTGAGGCATCTCTTTAATGACTATAAAACAAAAGGCAAGAGGCTTTCTTGCCTTAATTTATACACAAATACATTACCAATTAAAAGGTAACTGTGAAAAAGAAAGCTGATAATTGAAAGCCCTCTGCAACCTGAACTGTAGCATTGCTACCGTGACATTACAATAATTGGTTAATCTACCCCCTAATTTGTCTCAATTTGCATTGGCAGGCTGGAAGCTGCTGTCTACATGATTCCTCATTGAAAACTGTGGTAGAAAAGAAAAGATGGGGGGGGTTTCTTCCCACGACCCACCCACTCTGTGTATAATCTTTTCCCTCTTCTCTCCAGCACCACTGTAAATCTGGAATCCATCTCCATTAAGACAAGTGGAATTATACTCCAGATCCACTAGGAGAGGAGAATTTGGCTTAATACCCCCTGAAATACACCAAACTCATGTGTTGAAAAATGCTTTATCATTGCCCCAGCCTGCTGCCCGTGGTCCTGTTCCACTGCCAGGTTTGGCACAGGGAATTTGCAGAAAACTCCTTCCCTTCTACAACTCCATCCCCACTTGCAAAGGGTTTGATCAGTCCATAAATTCCCTGATTATTCCTCTTGCCACTCAAAGCAGCAGAGGCAGATCCCCCCTTCTCCCCTCAGCTGCTCAGGTGGATGGAACATCTTGGAACATCCGTGCATCCCAAACATGGGGGGTAAAGAGGAGATCAAGGCAGGATCCTGCACTTTGGGAATCCTCCTCTGACTTCCATGTACATCTCCTTCCACCAGGAGTCAACTGCTCTGCTCCCACACCTGTGCAGCCAGATGTTGGACACCAGCAATTCAAGCCATTAGAAAGACATTTTTAAAATCTATTTGCTTAAAAAAGAGGCAGGAAGACAAAAATTGGTAAAGATAATCCTTTCCAGCTACCTCGAGACTTTGACAAAATACATCTTGCCTTTCCAGGAACTCTATTTACTTATCTGCACAAGACTCGCAATACCCCCTATTTTTCAAATCAAGCTCCATTTTGCTCTCTTCCACAAGATGAAACCCACCATTATCTAAAAAAACAAGGACAAATTGTACAACTCACAGCAAGCATTTGCCAAAATGTTAGCCCTCAGCACTTCTTTTTAAACAAACATGAGGAAATAAGATGACCTTTAAATTGCTTCTTGACATGTACTAAATCTACAGAAATTAGGAAGATTCTCTGGAAAGAGCTGTATAATTTTAGTACTCAGTGTATTTTTAGCTAAGAATATTTTGTATACAAAAGAATGCTGCATGCAGCAACACTTCAGGAATTTTTGGGAGCTTCGAAAGGCTGGAGTTTAGGTTAAAGGGCAGTAAAGTAGTAGGTGGATGGCCTGAAGAAGGCAGAAAACAACCACCATGGGCCGATCAAAACTTGCATCACCCAGTCAATACATTTTTATTGCCCCCATCATCTCATCCTTTAAAATCAGAGCTTGGGGATTGCACTAGTAAATAAATTCCTTCTTTCACCCACCGCCTTCTGCTCCTAAGACACAGAAAGGACGGGGCAGGTGAGCGAGCTGCAGCTGCACAGGTAGATTGGAGAGGGCAGCTGGCTCAGAGCCCTAAGCTAGGATAAGCTCAGTCATCCTGCTTTCCAGTGAGATGAATTCTGTCACCAAAGGGGAGGTGGGTGGCAGAAGAACAAGTGTGACAGCAACTGGGGATGCTGAAAGGAAGGAAAACAGGCCATGGATCTGCTGCCCGGTGGGATACTCGAGAGACCTTGGGCAGGGACAGGGTGCTCAGGCTGAGGTACCCACACACGCAGCAGGATTTGCTGAGAGCTTTGCAGTTTGCCTCTGATTTATTTCATTGGGAAGAGAAGGACTGCAGCTCAGTCTGAGCGCTCGGAGCACTGGTTTTCCATCTGTATTCCTGGTGGAGTGTGATGTTCACTCCCAGGCGAGCTCCACAGAGCTGCACCCTCCCTGAAGTGGGTCACAGCACCTGCGAGCTGTTTGAGAGAGGTGTAAAGGGGCATCTTGTGCCACAACCCAGGACACAATGGTGTAAAAACCTCCTGGAATTCCCCACCAAAGACAGATGGGACCCAGATCCAGCACATTCTTCCAGTCACCCATATTCGCTTCCCATCCCAAAGGTGCCAGCTCAGACTGAACTAGACAGGCTTAACATCCTCCCTAAATCAGAGACAGAGCACTGCAAGCCTGAAGGAAGAGAGGCAAGGACAAAGTAGAACACAAGGAGAATTTGAAAGCGGTCGCATCTCCCAGACCATGACAACAATTCTGGAGAACTAAGGGGCACAACAAGCAACTTTCCAGCTCATTTCACTCAAGCCCAGCACCGTGAAGACTGAGGCAAAGGCAGAAAAAGAGTTAGACACCATGCATTGAATATATAATTCTTAATGGTGAGAAATTAAGGACTGCCAATGCATTTCTCCCCATTCCTCGCTCACACGTGCGTGCGTTCCCTGCAAAACTCACACAGACAAAGCTCTCAGAGTTTGGGGAGACGGGCTGGGCTGGCGTTTGCTCTTTACTAATGCCAGGAATTGCTCTGCTCAGTTTTCCAAGAGCAGAAGTGCTGACACACAGGTTTAGTAATGCCCGATTCAGCCTGTGGCAGCTACAAGTTCAGTGTCTATCTTCCTCCCTCTCCTCAGTGCAACTCCTATTAAGAAACACCAGCAGCTCCCAGCTACTCCCTGCACTGGTTTCTGTGGATCCTCCTGTGGAATACCTCTCCCCTGTGCACCACACTCAGGAATTTCACTTCATAGCAGATGTTTGAGTAGGTTACTGCAGTGGGCAAACTGTACAGGTGAAAACGCCAGGAAAAATAAACAGGAAAGCAAGGACTTAAATTCACCTGCCCTGATCTCCCAGCCTTGCAGTTTGCAAAGTCTCACTGGAAGTAAATACTTCAGGAACAATGACAGAAGTGTCACGTCTCTCGTTTTGCCCTGTAGGATGACAAATCCCATCCCAAGGACCCAGCTCAATGCCCCATTTCAGAGCAGAGCCAGCTCTCAGAGCAAGCAGTGCTTCTTCAAGAGGCATCAAGGATGAACACGGGTGAAGTTAAGGCAGAAAATGTTTTGCTTGTCAGTTCAGGATGCTCTGAGAGCCCTGTGGTGCCCCAGCTGGTCCTCCCTGCTCTTGTTTGTCCGAGCAGCAGAACATGCCCAGCTCCAGTGGTTATGAGTAAGCGAGGATGGAGCACTGCTGGTGACAGCAGCTTCCCAGAAATGCTCCCAGAAGCCCCCGGTACACACAAGGTCTTTAGAGCTTCCCAAATATGTACACACATCTATAAATCCCATTTCAGGCATTCATCCGAAATGAGATTTGTTTTCCTGAGCCTTTTGATAGCCTCCTGTAGGCAGGAGATGTACAGAAGCTGCTGCTGAACACAAGGTGTGCTTATTGCGCGTATTTAAGGCCTGCAAATAAGTGTCCCTCAGCCAAATATTTCCACCCATGAGGCGATGTGTTTACACACCCTGTGGTACAAGACCAGCAGCTGCTTGGGATATACTGCGCCTCTCATGTTTGGAACCTCACAAGCCACATGCTGGGAATCAGGTAGCCTCAAAATGTTTGACTTCACTCACAAATGCTGCTCCAGATGGGAAAGAGCATCATCTTCCGTTTTTAGAGATGACTTCCCCCATGATTCCCTCTTTCCCCTATGTAGAAATCTGAAAACTCAAGTTAGCAGAGGCACACAGTCGGGAAATAGAAGAAATGATACAGCTTGCACAATATGGAACACATTCAAATAAATCAGGGAAAAAAGCCACCGAAATAACGACAAAACTTTCAGTTCTCTGGAAAGAAAAAGGCTCATTTTTCAGCACATGGGGATGAACCAACACACTCCTGTGCACAGGGATGCACAGAGAAGGAGGGGTATCAATTTAAATTGATTTTGCCATCCCAACCCCTCTATTTCTATGTCTTTGGTGAGACAGAGCAAGAGGCATCCAGCTGGTACGTATTACGGTATATCCAGAAGGAATTTTGGGAAGAATCCTCTTGTGCTATGGAGTCACTTGTTCCCACAGCAAGGTGCTGTTCCTTTCCATCCACTGCACCAAAGCACTTCCTCAGGGAAGGGGTGACCAGCTTTGGATGCAGGAAACTCTGCAGACACTCAGATCCCGGGTAAAGCCCTTACCCAGAGTATTAAACCACGCTTCAGGTCTGAGATAAAACTGACACTGACCCCAAATGACTTGTCTGACCCCACAGAGTCCATCTCCATCACGCCTCCCCCCGTCCTCTTTTCCTGCCAGAGCACACTTTTGGGCAGGCCACAGTTCTGCCATGCCAGCCGTGCTGGTGTGTGAACATCAGTGGTAAGGAGAATTCCCTCTCCAACCATCCAGGAGCTGCTCAGTCTTTTAACGTCAGACAGACACCTGCCAGCTTCTGAAACCCCAGAGTTCAGCCACCAACGGGTCCTTAGCACCTCACCCAGATTCCCAAAATAACGACATTTCTATTTTCTGACTCTATTCTGATACAGATCTTGGAACCCAGTGCTTCTTAAATAATGCTGCTTTGGAGACTTGCAGAAATATCCTATGGTTTAAAACTCAGTGTTTAGCTAAAAACTGGAGTATGGTGTCCATCACGCACCTTAATTGCTTAGAAAGGCCGGTGTGACCAGCCAAAAGAACTGGGAATAGGCACAAGAAAGGATTCTGAGAAAGAAACTTGATTCCTCAGGGAAGGCAGGAGCCCAGAGCACCCCTTGGAATTGTGGCTGAACACTGAGGGCTCCTTCAGAGTGGGCTCAGTGCTTGTGGTGCTGAGGGACGCACAGCTCCATGCCAGCCAGAGAGGAGTCCCTGCTGCTCCTCTACAGGACACGAGCGGCAGCAACAGATGAAGCTCAGCTCCTGAACTCCTGTAGCAAACCCAGAGCATGCCAGGAGGGGCTGCTGGCAAGCCCAGAAACACGGGCATGAGCTTGTGACCCCATGTGCAGGCATCCCAACACGGCTTCTCCGACATCTCCCGAGCAGGGGGATGTCCCAGGTAATCCCAGCCCAGCTGCCCCCACATGAGGGAGTTTCCTTTGTGCACGAGGCCCTGAGCTATTCCAGCAGCATCTGGCAGCGATGCTCTTGTTAAGACTGCTATTTATAAAGCCTGATTGTTCCTACCGGGACAGCTCTTGGCACAGGGGGCCTCAGGAGAGCTGCAGTGATCTGGTTAACAAAACATCCAGCAAGCTGGGAAATCAAGGCTGCTTTTGATTTATAACACAGCAAACTAAAATTACGATTTGCCAGGCTCGTTTTGGCACTCCCATAATTCAACTATAGTTCTGATTATTTTTTAAAAATAATAATTAAAAACCCACGGAGTTTAATTACCATAATTATGGGAATACTCAGAGTGAATAGGACATGAAAATAATGAGGCAAACTTGCACAGCTCCAACTCCACCAATTAACAGGATGTTAAGTTTGTGAGACAAGTCTTAGCAGGGAAAAAACTTCTCCACTGGCACCGTTGCAGCAGAAGGGAAAAACCCACCTCGTGTCTAGGTTTTATCACAAACCTATTGCACCCTCTTGTGCCACAGCGTCAGAATTACTTTGGCTTGGCTGGAAACAAATTGCTCTGCAGTACTTGACCTTCAAATCCGCTCTCCTGCAGCAGAACTTTGAAAAAACGTGCAGTGGTGTAGCAGCAACACACTGAGGGCTGTTAGTGATGAGCCGGTTTTCTGTGCAAGAACGAATATTGCCCATTTCCAGGCTTTTGGGGATTCCCTGGATGTCTATTCTGCATAGGTCACCTCAGGATTTTGTTGGACAATGGCCAGCTGGAGCTGAGCCAGCAGTGCCCTGGAGCCAGGAGGGACATCCCTGTCCTGGGGGCATCAGGAACAGCATCACTGGTCAGGCCAGGGAGGGATTGTCCCGCTCTGCTCTGGGCTGGGGCGGCCTCAGCTCCAGCGCTGGGGGAGTTCCGGGTGTCTCAATATCAGAACAAGACCTAAAGCTGTGAGGAGTGTCCAGAGGAGGGACACGGGGATGGGGAAGGGCCTGGAGGGCCCGTGAGGAGCAGCTGAGGGCACCGGGATTGCTCAGCTGGAGCAGAGTGAGGGCAGAGCTCCCCGGGGGCTGCAGCTCCTCCCGAGGGGCAGCTCCGATCTCTGCTCCCCGGGACAGGGACAGGAGCCAGGGAACGGCTGGAGCTGGGCCAGGGCAGGCTCAGGCTGAGATCAGGGAAAGGTTCTTCCCCCAGAGGGTGCTGGGCACTGCCCAGGCTCCCCAGGGAATGGGCACGGCCCCGAGGCTGCCAGAGCTCCAGGAGGGCTTGGACAGCGCTGCCAGGGATGCCCAGGGTGGGGTTGTTGGGGGGTCTGGGCAGGGCTGGGGCTGGACTGGATGATCCCTTCAGTCCCTTCCAGCTCAGGGCATTCTATGATATCAGAAACTTTGTAAAATCACTTGGTAGATCCAGCATCCCACAAATCTGTCTGGCCAGAGCTGAACCTTTTCTAGCTCTAGTTTTCTAGGAGAGGAAAGAGCTAAAAACCTGCAGAGAATCCCTATAAAGCATGAATATCTCATCCCCTGGTCAGGGACACCAAAGCAGAAGAATATTTCTTTGCCTCAGGTGCCACGTTCAGTGTTTGTGCTGCATTTTAAGCAAAGCAAGAAACAGGAGCAAGCTTGAATGAGAATAAGATGTATAGAAAACACTGATTGAGTCAAGGCAGAACCATCAGGGACTGTCCTGCCTAGGAAAGATCAACGAGCTCCCCTCAGCCCTCAACAAGGCAAGAGGGAACAAAACCCATTTTTTCGCTCTGCTCCCGGTTGATAGGACAAGGAATAACAAGGCTAATTTGATCCATGGGAGATTAGGGTGAAATATTAGGTCGACAAAAAAATCTCCTCAATCAGTCTCTTAAAGAGTCCCTCACTGCAAATTAAAAGCAGCTTAGGCAGGTATGTCAGGGATAACGTGGCTGGAACAGATCCTCCAAGCAGCAGAGTGAATACACGACTTCTCCAGGTCCTTTCCAGGCTTGTTGCTGCTGTGCTCAGCTCTGGAATTGTTCCTCTCCGATTAACACCGAGGTTTGTTTTTCAGGGGATCAGGCACGAGCTTGTCCAACAGCTAAATAACAAAGTCGTTCCCTGGCAATCACATCCCCAGCCCCAGCGCTGCCTCTCTCCTGCCGGGAGCACCTCGGTGACGCTGATTTGCAGCTCCTGATCACTGTGAAAACAAAACATTTCTAAACATTTCGCTGCCTTAACTGCAAATTTTAGCCCGAGCTACAGCTGCTTCTGCTACAGCATGGAAAAATATTGCAGGTACAGGAAAGTATCTAAATCCATAGATTAAATAGCAAGCAGGATCCTCAGCTGCTGCTGTCAGCACAGCGCCAGAGCTTCCCTCAAAGCAGCTTTGGCCCCTTCCTTGCTGAGGATGAAATCTAAAGAAAATATACTAAATAACAAAGCTCAAAAAAAAAAAGGAAAATGGGAATAAAAAATCACCACAACGCCCTGCTTTAACAGGGATAACCTTCCCCATATCTTTTCCTCGTGAAGGCACGTGGCTGCAGCAGGAGTGGGGGATCTGCTTGGATTTGCCAAGTGCTGATAGGGAAGTTTCCAAAGCCTGGCTCAGGGGCTGTAGGACGGGCCTGGAACAATTGGAACTAAATTACATTGTGATCCATGAATCAAAGCACTGGCAATTACCATTTCAAGGCAGGTGAACAATAACAAATAATGAACAAAGAGATGTTTGAAGCCCTTGCTGATGCACTCCCTGTGCTTGCTGCTCACTGGACACATTTTACCCGGAGCCAAGGTGAGCCTGTGATAGCCCCAGTTAATCACGGCTGAGAAAATGAGGGTGCAATCTCCTGGACTGGAAAGCAGCATTTCAAACCTCCTCCAGCATGCACCCAATAAAGGCTTTTATACTCTCTGCTTAGATTTAAAATGGGAGTACAGAAAACAGGTATGAATAGGGCCAAATTGCACGTTGGCTGAGAGGCAGCACAGCCTCTGAAACTCCTTGGCAGGAGTTAAAAACACTCCTAGGCAGCAGCAAAACATCCACATTTCGTTTTATGTGGGTTTTTAGTACACAAGATGAAGCTCTCTGCATTGAAGACATGACATTTGTGACAAGATTTATATAAAAATTCATATTACAGACCTGAATTATTGAAGTGGGTTTTTGTATTATCATTATTATTATTATTCAAGTTCCTGAAGCCCAGGTTTCTCCCCCACAAGGCAGATCTCTGCACACTGGTGACAGGTTCCTCTAAAAATCTCTTAGCAACTCCTGAGAAGTGGCCACAAACCACAGGTTGAAAACCAGAGGTTTCAGTTATTTCTTCGCCTGCTTTCCTTTGTCTCTCAATACAACCAACCTCAGGCCACAGCCCATCTCTCACAAATCAGCCACCTTTAACACTCCAGCTTTCTCGTAGCAGCTCAAAAGAGACACAGTTGGGAAGAAAAAAAAGTGTTACCTGCAGGCAGCACCACAGGATCGTGGAATCATTAGGCTGGAAAAAACCTCCAAGATCAGAGTCCAATCTCGGACCAAAAACGCCCATGCCCACAAAACCATATCCCAAAGTGCCACACCCACTCATTTTTTGAACATTTCCAGGGATGGTGACTCCACCACTTCCCTGGGCAGCCCCTTCCAAAGTTTAACCACTCTTTCAGTGAGTATTTTCCTAATATCCAACCCAAACCTCCCTGGCACAACTTGAGGCCGTTTCCCCTCATCCTATCACTAGTTCCCTGGAAGAAGGAGCCTTTCAATACTAGCAAACATTCAAACCAGGACCTGAATTCACCAGCAAGGTGACAGAGGAGAGGCTGCAGTGCCCACCTCCCAGGCAGCTGGCATTGCTACCCTCAGACACAGAAAGGAACTGAGGCACAGAAGGATGGAGGAAAAAATGAGCCTTAAACCAAACTGGGAAGAAGGTTCCAAGATGTGAGTGGAGCTATTGAAGGCTTTCAGCTACCAAAATTTGTCCCTGTTTTTACTTCCAGGTGCATTGCAAGGGTGGCTGCTTGCACCGCTGAGCTACTGATGCTGCCTGACCCCCCACAGCAACTCTCTCAAGCAGTTCAGGCTGTTCTGCAGGGATGGAGATTCGTCCAAACTGTGTTTCTGTTGTTGGGCTGAACAGAAACAGCCCCAAAGGTGGGCTTTTGGCAGGACAGGTACAGAAACCCGGGGAGTGTCACCCAGCCCCTGGTGCTCCCAGCTCAGCCTGCTGTTAACACACGTGCTGAATTCCCCATCAACAGCACTGGAAGCCACGCAGGTAAACTGCAAACAAAGCCGGCCCTTGCAGAGGAGCTGATGGAATAGGAGTGCCTGCAGGAGAAGGGAAAGGGGAACCAGCCAAGCCTCAGGCTCCAGGGAACCCACGGCTGGACGATTTCTGGGCACCTATCCTGCTCTTGCTCTCCTGGAGTCCTGGGCCGTTAAATTCACATCCACGGAGAGCTCAGGCTGCTCTGGAGCTGGTGACAGTGACTCCTCCCCCGGCAGGGAGGGAGTGGGGGGTCAGGACCCGGTGATGTCCCTCTGCAGCCCTCACCCCTCTCTTTGCTGCAGGCAGCAGCTGAGCTCAGCAAGCTGCATTTCCAGCAGCACTGCAGCCCCGGTTCCGCACTGGCAACGTCACTCCTGCTCCAAATGCCACGTTCTCCTCCATTCCCTGAGCCCAGCGGGAGGAAAATGGGGGGAAAGGAGGAGCAGAGAGAAAGGGAAGCTGATTCTCACCACAGCTGCAAGCTCCAGCTCTAAACTGCTAACCCCTCTGCTCCTTGGAAAGCTGACTCCCAAATCCCTAGGTGTTTCATTATCTCTTCCACTCCCTCCCAGAGTTTCTCTCGGGTAATTGTTCCCACCATAGCATCTGCTTCAATTTGAGCCTGTTTCCTCCCTCACTCCAAGGTTTTTCAGCACGAGTGAGGTGATGGCTTTGCCTCGGCTCCCTCGTTCCCTGCATAGGCAGTAAAAGGTCTGAGAGGCAAATAAACGAGTTTGTGCAGGGACAGAACTCCTGCCCAGGTGAGAGTGGGAACCACCAGCCCCCAGGGAAGCAATAACAGGAACAGGCTAAGCACAGAATCAGAAATAACCTTCTCCCAACCAGATAACCTGAGCAGACACTCATGGACTTGGCCTTTAGACCCATCCTGCTCTCACACACTGATTCCTCCAGCTCCAGAAGGAACAAAGGAATTGTCATTCCCACATCACTGCTGATAAAGTGGTGGTTTTCAGACAAGTCACCATTCCTGCTATGAGCAGCAGTCAAAAGATGCTGCAAAAACTTGCATCTTCAGTGCTGGTTAGGTCATCGTAACCCTCACAAGAGAAGTGAGGAATCATGAGCTCATCCTTTGGCAGGAAGGGATTGACTGTAGTTTGCAATATTCAGAGTAATTTGAGTAATTTAATGCAGAGGGTGAAGTTCTCAGCCAGGGTAAATCAGAGCAATGTCAATTTTGCACTATTGAAGCAGCTGGGTCAGCCTTTTAACAAAAAACTTCACTCTTTTTAAAAATTTCTTCTGTTCCCCTTGAAGAAGCCTCCTTTAAAGCCATATACTGTTTTTAGGTTGCAGTAGCTGTCAGCTAATTGCGACCTGGTCAGTGCTGTAACAGCCAAAGCATTTCCATCACGGCTTTGATTGCACCTGGGTAGGCAGAAAAAAGCAGAGAAAGCCCAGTGCAAAGTTATTTTAATCCATTAGGAGGAACGTGGATAATCATGACTCCCATCAGGCAACTAACTAATTACAAAACTGATTCAATAACTGGCTTTTTAAAGTGTAACAAAGTTCATTGGGACAAATTCAATACTGCTGCAGATTCCTGGGAGCACCTCAGTGGCGGAGGAGAGATGGTCTGGCATCTCCAGCTTTTCCCACGAACAGAGGCTTAAGAGCAGGCAGGAATAACTTATCCTTGGCTTCTGTATTAAGCAAGGACTGTTGCTGGAGAGCACTGCCGTGGAGAGCCCAGAGCAGACCAGGACATGGACACTGCATTCAGAACTGCAGAGGTGATGGAGAACCTGCTGCTTTGGGCTGGGACACAGCTGATGCTCCTCACAGCAGCTGGCACGGGGCTGTGTTTGGATTTGTGCTGGAACAGGGTTGGTAACTCAGGGATGTTTTGTTATTGCTCAGAAGGGCTTACACGGAGTCAAGGACTTTGCGTCCCACACCAGCAGGGCAGAGGCTGAAGGGACACGAGGGGTTGGGGACACAGCTGGGACAGCTGATCCAAAGGATATCCCACACCACAGGGCTTCATGCACAGCATACAGAGCCGGGGAAGGAGGAAGAGGAGGATGTGCAGAGGGATGGGGTTTGTCTTCCCAAGCCACCACTGCTCACGATGGAGCCCGACTGTGCGGGGATGGCTGAGCTCCTGCCCGTGGGGAGTGGAGAAAGAATTGCTCGGTTTGCTTTCCCTGCCTGCATGGCTTTTGCTTTACCTATCAAACAGTCTCTAGCTCAACCCACGAGTTCTCATTTTCACTCCTCTGGTGCTCTCCCCTGTCCCACTGAGGGAGACTGAGCGACTGTGCAGGGCTGAGCTGCCAGCTGGGGTTAAGCCATGGCAGAGCCTGAGCAGTGCAGCATGTGCTGGGCCATGAACAAATCCTCCCTTCTGGCCCTTCAGGCAGCATTGCTGCTGCTACAAGGCAACAAATCAAGCTCTGCTCGTGGGTGTGTACAAGTCCATGATGTTCCCCGAGTCTGGGCGCACATCACTGAATTTGGATTTCGGTCCCAATTGTTTCCTTCCCCACCTCCCTGCTCAGACAGGCTCCTGTGGAAGCCAGAAGCGTTGTTTCCTGACATGCAGACATGAGGAAAGCTCTGTTTCCTCCTGGACTAGGTTATGGGAAGACCATACTCTGGGCCAGCTCTCTTGGAGCAGCTTTAGGATCACCTCCCAGTGACATGATTCCTCCCACCCCGCCATGAATCCAACACCAGCAGCACTCCCACCATGGCAAAACCACCTCCAATTCCACACAAAAGGCTCAGGTCCAAAGGTTTTACACCAAGCCCGGGCCCTACAGCCGTGACCTACAGCCACCACCGTGCCTGGGAGCAATTTGCTTTGGTAGAAGCGGGATCTGCTTTTAAACCGAAGTCCAGCAGCCAAGTAGGTGGTCACTTTATATCTCTGGGTACTTTCAGGGAAGATTAGGTGAAAGTCCAAATCCAGGTTGACATTCCCTCTCTCGGAGAAACAGGCCTGCAATAAATAAGGCTGCGTGCAAGTTGTTGTTCCTGCTAAACTGCTCCACTCAGCCACTTAGAGCCAATGTGTTCCTCATTAGCACTCGGGGAAGCTGCGAGGGCTCAGGGCTCTCTGTGCAGCCCCGTTCCCGTTCTCCTCTCAAACACATGGAAACACTTTAAAAGTAAGAGCCCTGGGACCTGTGCAAGGGCGACAAGTGACGAGATGAGGAGAGGAGACCAGAGCCAGCCCCTGACAAATTTGAACCATCCAGGCTTTAATCCACAACAAACCCCAAAAAAATTGATGCTAAACAAACCTTGCCTTTTCCAGAGAGGAGATTACATGTGTAATGGAAAAATTACGGGTATGGGGAGTCTGGCCTACAAAAATTGGTTAATATTAAGAGCCTTCAGTTTTGCTTTCCATGATTAATGGAACTTCCCCTACATGTAACTCAGTCAACATTTCCATCCCCCTCAGAGCCTATTGAGAACCCCTTATTTTTTTAATTTAAGGAAAATGGAATTTTAAGACTTTGCAGCATTTCCATAACTTGCTGGGAGCAGGTGATTGGCCGTATCCCCTTCCAAACGCCATCCCCCTCATGAGGCAGAGCAGGGGAACAGAGGGCTATTGCCTTCACATCTCCTACCTGGGACAGCATTTATGGCTCTTCAACCTAAAAGATTCCACGATTTCCCTCATTGTAGCAGAAGGCAGGAACAATCCACAAAGCCAAGCAGAGCTGAACTGGCTCTCAGAGAAGAAGGGGCCATCCCAGTACTGCTGGATCTGGTGGATCATGGCGATGCCCAGTTCCTCTCCAGAAGTGAAGAGGCATCACACAAACAAATGTCTAATGAAGCAGTTGAGCCCCAGCACTGGCCAAAGCAGAAATAGGCCATTAATGCCAAACCCACAGGACTTTAAAAGTTAAAGCTGTTGGAAGAAATGTTTGTGCATGTTGCTTTCATGCCAGTGGAAACATGAGAAAAAGCTGAAACTCTCTGCACTGGCACAGCAGGTTCAGCTTTGATCTCTCAGGAGGTTCATTTCCTTCATTAGGCTTTTCTTAAAATCCACTTTTATGAACTCTTTTAATTTCCCCCCTGCATCTCACCCCCATAAAAATCTTTTTAGATTCATTTGACAAAAGGGCAGAGTGGGGGAGGAGAATCTCATTTAATTGCCATTAAACATTACCTGAAGATGCTGGTTCTGTACGGGGATGCTGGAGCTGCTCATTGTGAGAGTCACAGACACTGAAGGAAGGGAAAACCCCACTAAGGCAATACTAAATCATTAAAAGGAACACAGGGAGGAGAGAGAGGAGCAGATCCTCACAGCACCAACACAAGGTACAGGACAGGGAGCAGCAGGGAGATGTCCAGCAGAACGTGGCCGGTCACTGCTGCGAAACATCCCCCAGCATCGCTCTGTTTCACCTCTGGATCCCCAGTCAAGCCAGAACCTGGCCACAGTTCTGGCATCCACTCTGTAAATGCAGTCCAATGGCACAGCCTCCTCCTCACAGTGGGGCTGCAAGGCTTAAAAATTCCAGATTAAAGGAGTTTCAAGGGGGTTCAACATCCCATTACCCAAATTCCAGCACCAAGCTGATCACAGCATTTGAGCAGGTGATCTAGGGCTGCTGTTCCTATAAGGAGAGGCATGGGATCAGAGGGGCAGCCACTGAAATGCCTGCAGTGGGGAGAATTTGAACTCTGCATTTATTTCTGATGGAATCCTTGCAAGAAAAAAAAACAAAACCCAAAACAAAACGTGTACACATCACTTCATCCACCCTATATGCAAGCCACAGGTAACAGTGTTGAGTTCACTTCTCCAAAGGGAAATCTGGGTCCTTCGCAACATCAGGTCACCTTACACCACAGAAACCTTAAATAGCAAGGGCTGGACAGGCGTTGCCTGGGTTGCTGAATGCAGTCCCCCGCTTATGGACTGGACTGGGCTGTGCCCTTCTGTGCACGAGGAGCAGCTTCATTTTCACATTAGTTTGTGGGTTTTACCCTCACTACTCTTATTAGGAGTTAACTTAGGAGCAGCCCGTTACTTGGAGTAAATTAAACAATGAATCAACTGGAGCAAATTGTAACCAGCTCATGTGTGTAGATGAACTCGCTTAAGTCCTCGGAAGCAGATACTGCTGTTAATGAGAAAGCTGTGTCCGGATCCCTGCTCAGGCTGCACTGAACCCTCAGGGGTTGTGTCCTCTGACAGGAGAGAACAATCCCCACTTTGCACTCTCAGCCTGCTCCTGCTAGAGAAAGTTGTCATTTCCAGACAATTTCCAAGGGACGGATTCTGACCTCACATAAAACACGAATCCACACAAGGAAGGCTGTTAAGTTATTCTGGTTTTAAGCCTGGCATAGCACAGAAGAGGTTCTGCCCTGCCTTTTCCTTTCTGATGTTCACTTAATTCACCGTAACATGAACACAACTGGATTTAACAGGACTCAGCAACTGCAATAGCTCGCAGTATTTCTTTAGTCCTGGAAGCACAGGCCACTGCTTTTCTGCTACATCAACCCTAGGCCTCCCCCAGCCCAAACTCAATTTCAATTACATTTAACAAAGCTAGGTGGATGGACAGCATGAAGTCAGATGAAGTTCAGTGCAGACAAATGCCAGGTAATGCACTTAGGAAAGGATAATTTGAACTACACAGGGAAAAAAAAAAAACAGAATGCTTTTGCAAGATAATCATCTGCTGTGCACAGAGAGGCAGGGAACTGAAAAGACTTTAATGGGAAGGGATGGCAAGTCCTTCCTTGGGAAGCTGCTCATCCCAGCTCACAGTAGTCTGAGCTCAACTCCAACTCCTGCAGCACTGCAGCACCAGCAAAGCTCTGAGAGATCACACACACTCTTCCACACAAGTAGAGCTTGAATGGAGTTGGAGTCTGGTGAGTGCAGGGAAGGATCCACGAACGAGCAGCTCTTTGTGCACCTCTGAGTCAGAACCTGCAGAGGTTCTGGGAACCCAGCTGCAAACAGCAGGGCAGAGAAACTTCTCCCCCAAAACCACCTTGAGCTTTAATGCAGGTGTTACGAAGCTCTGTACAGACACATCCACCGCTGGTGAACAGAAGCCATGAAGTACCAGCAGTCATTTCACAGGATGAGATCCTGTGCCAAACAGATTCCCCAGTGAAACCCTCTGCACCTGCTCTGCCACTGCACATCAGCTCCCATGGAATCCCAGGCTGGTCTGGGTGGGAAGGGACCTTAAAGCTCATCTCGTTCCACCCCCTGCCATGGGCAGGGACACCTTCCACCAGACCAGGTTGCTCCAAGCTCCATCCAACCTGGTCTTGAACTTCCAGGGATGGGGCAGCCACAACCCTAGCCCTGTCCCTCTCCTTGCACAACAGCCCAGCTCTGAGACTCAAACCTCTGTGTGCTGGGGAGACCAGCCAGGGTGGACCAGGGCACCCAGAACCACTCCTCCAGCCTGCACTCAGCAAAACAAAACCTAACCTCAACCCCGAGCTCTACAACCCCCATACAGGATCCACATGTGCTGGGGAGAAGCGACTACAGGCGCAGCCTCTCGCAGTGAGCTCTGCTGCTCCCCACTGCTGCCAGCCTCTGCCCCTGATCCAGGGGCGAAGCTCCATCACTGCCTCTCAGCTCCACAGTGGGGAAAAGGTGGTTGGCAGAGGGCGCTGGGCACTGCCCAGGCTCCCCAGGGAATGGGCACGGCCCCGAGGCTGCCAGAGCTCCAGGAGGGCTTGGACAGCGCTGCCAGGGATGCCCAGGGTGGGGTTGTTGGGGTGTCTGGGCAGGGACAGGAGCTGGACTCTGAGCCACGTGGGTCCCTTCCAGCTCAGGATATTCTGATTCTGTGAAGGAGAGCAAGCCCAGCTCCTCACTCCCCCCACATCTGGTGCCTTTAAACACGGAGATCTTCCCTGCCACACACCTTTGGGGGACAAAGGAGAGCCGGCACAGATGTGGGAGATGCAGCACTCCCTGCTCTGGGCTTTGCCAGCCTTTCCCGAGTGTCTGCAGGCGGTCAGAGCTCAAAGGAGGGACTGCAGACCCCACGGAGCATCTCCCAGGCCGGACCCGGGGCCGGGAGCCCATTCCATGAAGTGTGGGGCCATCTGACGGCAGGAGCAGGCAGCGCCGGGCGCAGCATCCCAAAGGCTGCTCTGCTTTGCTCCATTCATCTCCGGTAATTGAATGCGTGCCCTGGGGGGGAGCGCCGCGCAGGGCGAGAGGGAGGGGGGGAACGGTATTTATATTTGTCTTCCCAGATTTAGTTTGTCTTTATCTCGAGCTATTTTGAATGTCACGGGGAGTTAATGAAGACATGTTGTGCATCTGCAACGCATGGAGCAACTTCTCTCCTGTCTCAGCATATTAAATTCTTCCTTACTTACATTAGGAATTACAGGGAAACAACAGACACAGACAAAAAGGGAGGAAAGATAAGAGGAAAGCAGGAAGAGGTAAGAGGGGAAGAAAAGGAGGAGGAAGGTTTTTGTTTTGTTTTTTTTTTTTAATTCAGCTCTCAAAGTTGCACCACAAGACATTTTCCCAACCCCTTCACCATGTCTGTCTTGATCAGAGATTTCAGCCCTGGAAGAAATGTCCTGGTCCATTTGGGATGACACAGGAACAGCCTCTTAAACACCCCCTTCAATATCACCCTGCCCCACAGTCCGGTGCCCATCACAAATCCAAGGTGAGGGACACAGCAGAGAGGTCCATCCCGAGCTGGAGCAGCCTCCCCAGGGGCCAGTGGCACATCCCCAAGCCCTGCTGTAACCTTCCTGCAGCCCCCAGATCCCCCTCCAGCACCCAGGAAAGGCATCCCTCACAGCAAGGCCTCAGGGCCCCACCACAGGGACGGACACTGCTCTGCTGCTGGGTATTTTTAGTTGCTTTTCCTTCACTATAGACAGGAAACTGAGGCAGACAGAAAATACAGGCTCAGACCTACAAAGGCTTTTGGCCTCCAACCTCTGTCTCAGGACAATCCCTGGCTTGGATCTCAGCAGTCTTTTCCAAGAGAAGAGACAAGGCAGTGACAGAGAAAAGCCCTTTCCCCAGGACATCCCTTCCTCAGCTCTCCTCTCTCCCTTCTGGGAGAGGCAAGAATACCAAATTCCCTCAACCATGGGGCTGTTCTCTTAGAAATTAGGATCTCCCCTTTCCTGGCACTTCCCATCCTCTCTGTTTCCCTGAGGCAAGATCTGGCACACCTTAGATGTTCTGGTTTGGCCTGGAGTTTTATTTAGACTGTTCCTTGCTTAGGGGATTCTCTGTTTATATCATTGGAGGGTGTTAATAAGGGCAGAATGGTTTCCAGACCCACACCAGCTGACTGGGTTTCCTGAACCCACGCCATCTGTAAAAACAGAAATGTTCCCTTCTCCTTGTACACACAGATAAATGCGTTCATGCCAAACCTCCCGGGGCAGGAGTGCAGGAGAGGCCGGGACTTGTGGCCAACTGGAAACTCAGCAAGGTCTGGAATGAGGCACACAACTACCGTTTTTATTATGGGGGCTCAGCTGAAGACACGAAAGATCTCATCACCCCCGTGGAACAGACAGAAGAGCTTGACATTTTAAAAGAGCACACTGAGGAGTTCTGGCACCTCTCTCAGACACATCTGGCACTGGTCACCCCCAGAGACACCAGAATGTGCACACTGAGGCCTGGCTGGTATTGCAGCACTTGCATGCGCCTATCAGTCAGCTCTTCCATCTCAAGGCAAGCTTCTCTGGAGCTCACAGAGCACTGATCCAGATCCTTCCTGATGCAGAGAGGCAGCACAGCCAGAGGTGCTTGGGAGATGAGACATGTAGGGACCAGTGCCTGGGGTCTGTCAGCCAAAAGGGTTTGGTGTCTTGTCAGCCTGACACCAGTTTGATAACAAATTCCCAGTTTGGACTGAGCCGTGCACACCAAACTGAACTGGAAATTCCGTGTCTCAGCCAAGCCTCCCTCACCAGGTTCACGCAGGGACTGTGGCATTATCTAAGCACTGCTGTGCAGAGCTGAGCACAGGGCTGAGTCAGCTCCACGTTCCCACTGTCTGTTCTCCCCACCTAGCACAGCTAAAGAAATGCTGCACGCTTCAGAAAGAAGTGGCAGCTGCCAGTAGAGCCAAAAATATTCATCATTCTACAGCATGAAAATCATTCTCACGTGAAAACAGGCTCAGGCATCACAGGGTTGGTGTGGCTGAAGCAGAAGCGACAAGCAGCTGTGAAATACCCACCAAGAGAAAAATCAGGGGTCAAGGAATGAAATCCCTTATCCAGGGACACCCAGGACCAGTATGTCTATACCAAGAGGGATAATTTTGTTTGTTCAACAAACAAAAAACCCCAAAAGGTTAAAATTCACATCCCTATGCACCTGATGAGCTTTCAAGGAAGGGAAGGGGGAGACTTTAGAACCAGGAGCAAGAGCAGAGCTACTCAGCTGCTCTCTGCCTGCAGCAGTGTGTCCTTCAGGCTCAGCCACTGCACGTCCCTTCCTCAACCCAAGCTGTTCCTGTGATAAAACTCTCCCTGTCTCGAAAAGGGATGAAGATGCAACAGCTAAACTGGGATAGGAGTGAGCAGCCAAGAGATTTTGGGAGTGCTCCAGGCCATGGGGACTCCTCGCTGGCAGGAGCACGGATCCACCTCCTCGCACCTGCCCACAGGACCAGGACACTTCTCTTTCCTCTTCCTGTGCCAGCAGTGCTCGTGTCTGAAATGCGATTTGGGGATGGGAGTGGCCTTCACTGCCCAGCTCAAGGTCACCCCTCAGGTCAGGAAGCGCCTAAGGAGCGACATCACACACCTGGAAGGGGTTGTTTCATCCCCTGGTGCCATCTGCTCCATGAAATAGCAGAAACTCTGACCACACCACATCTGCCTAAACCCTTTAGCTCCCTGACAGGTTTGGCAGCTCAGACCATTTAATGTCAAGCCTCTCATTTAATGGCAGTGGAAATGAGGCTGTTCCCCTTTGGAAGCTCCCTCCCTGCCTCAGCACACTGGAACCCAAACACCTGGTTATTGTTTCCTCTCCTGTGACTGAAAATGCTTCCTTCAACATCCATCTCACACAGCTACGAGACTGCAAAGGGCACAAGGCATTAATAGCCCGATTCAGTCAGGTTTTCACTGTTTCAACATTGAACTCAGGGCATGAGAGCTGGCTCTTGGCTTGGCTCCCAAGCGACAAGAATCTGAGTGTGTTCACAGCAAACCCAGTCACCAACATGGTGCTTCTGAGCAGTTCTGCTTTGTGCTATCAGAAATGCTGCAGAACTGAGGTTTTCCAAGGTTTTTAATCCTTGAATGTTCAGAACTGCAACTTGAACCCCGAAATAGAACGATACGGCTCACATTATGCCAATGTGACAACTATTTACCTCAATTAAAAGGAGCAATTTTCTACACGTTGTTATTAAAGTCACCAAGCTCCAGGAGAGCAGCTCTGCAAGTACTGGCCAGAATCCAACAGCACTCTGCTATAAACATTCTTATAACAGACCCACACTAATGCATATACATGAGGATTCAAGACATAAATCCATATTCTTTTGCCTCCATCCCATCAAATTAGGCAGAGTTGACAAATGTAATTATTTCAGATTCCAGTGCAATACATGATCTTCATTATAACTGTTACCTTCAGTAACAGAACCCCTGACCTCCCAGTTTGATCTCAAGAACTCTGAGATCCATGACATTCCAAAAGCCACTCATTTTTTGATAACTCAGTTTGCTGCTCCCCATTGTGTGTTCGTCATAAAGGGCCTTGGAAGATTGTACTTATCAAAGTGCATTCAATAGTAATGGACCATCTAATCCTAAAATCCTCTCTCGAACAAAAGCCAAGAACAAGCATTCCCATTTTCAACTTCTTTGTACTTCAGTCAGCCTCCCAAAAGTCACTTTATATGGTTCATGGTTTAATAGGAGTTTAAGCAGCATTCCCTTCTGGGGCTTTTGTTTAAAAAATTACCAAGTTTATTGCCTGTGTCAGAAGCTTCCTTACCGTGTTTTTATTATCTACAGCAGAGTTAGGATTTAATCCCTGCCTCAGTTTCCCCGATGCACAAACTCAGGTGATCCCTCAGTAACTGCTGTGGTGGCAGAAGCAGCAATCCCCGTTCTGGCCATTAAAGCACCTCACTGTTCCACATCGCGGGTTTGTTCTCCGGAGTAATTAAGAGCATGAAAGACAGGAATGAGCCTCATTAGCTCCCACAAGCACGGGCATCCTCCAGCTCCTCTGTGAACCTTTCCAAGGTGCAACAACTCGCTGTAGGTACCCACGGGCGAGTCGGGCTGAGCAGGGAATGCAGCTCTCAGCTTTTCTCAAGCTCTCTGGCGGATGTCTTACATGCAACACCGAGCACAACAGCCCTGACCGCTGAGCTAAGCTCACTTGATGATATCCTAACAAAATTCCCGCGTTCCAGCCTGTACAGATGGGAAAGACTGGGGGGGGAAACGCGGTGAGAGCTACGCAGAGCCATCAGCTGCAGCTTCTCTCCCTTTCCCCTAAAGCCCACTGACAGTCTCTCAGAACAAAGCGAGCCGTTTGCTGGATCTCCCTTATCTTATTGTACATCAATTTGCTGAAACATTCATGGGATCACTACTCATTTCATTTACCCTTAAGGCCAACCCCTCTGCTTATTAAATTAAGAAGATGAATGAGAGATTTGCTCTCTTGCTAGCAGCCCAGGGGATTCATTAGTCAAGTAAATGATTGCACTTGCCTCAAGTTATGCTACTGCAATGTTTGTAATGTGTCTTCTGATCTCGGCTCCCCATGCACTATTTGGAAACAAGGTTGGCTTTCAGACAGGTCACATTTAATTCCAGTCATTCGGCTTCAGCAAGTGGAATAAAAAAAGGCCTCAAATTCACTATCCTCTATTCCCTCCCTTCGCTCAGCCCTCCAAACATTTCACAGAGCAGACACATGAGGGGAATCAGGAGCTCCATGTAAGCCACCAATATTTGTCCCACTTATGTCGGCATCAGGCACAGTCACCACTTTACACTGGCAGAAAGCATGGATTTGGGGACAGTGACAGAGCTGCTCTGGGCAGGAGGGAGCAGTTCCCCCACCATGCTGGATCATTAATTAAGCACAAAGGTAGCTGTTAACAAGCTCCCTTTTGCCTTCCAGAAAGGAGCTGGCTCTCCGTAACTGCAGCCAGAGGACAGCAGCAGTTCTGAGAGCAATAGTGGGAAAGCAGGAAGGAAATGGCATTTCAGAAAAAGGTTAAAATCCACATCCCAATTAAACTGCACCACGGCATGGATGGAAAGGAGTCTGAACACAAATGAACTCCGGGGAATAGCTGTTCCCAGTTCCACAGGGCTGCTCCGTGGAAAGCAGAACCTGGATGAACAAGCCCCACCAGCACGGCTGGGTGAGCACTTCAGAGGTGGGATGGGCAGTGCAGAAAAGATCCCCTCTGGTGAGCAGCAGATTGCACACCTTGGAAGTGACTTCTAAGTTGTGTTGTCATATCTGCAGACTCAGTAGGACACAAGCTGCCACCTTTAACACCAGGAAAACATCACAGCAGAAGCAGTTTCCGTGTAATGGAGCTGCAGTGAAGCACATTCTATCCTTAAGGAACAGCAACAGCAGGAACCGTGGTACCTGTCACCCACTACAACTCCTAGAGGTGCCCAGGTGACTTCACACTCCGCCGCAAAGCTACACAGCTGAGCCTGAAACATCAGGCATGAGGAATCCGCCCAGTTCCTGAAGGTTTCCCAGCAAACCTGGAACCAATCAGAAATGAAGGACGCTGCTCTCTTCCCAGCATTGCACCTGAGCGGAGCAGCACAGCAGGCAGGCACTCAGGAATGCTCCCTCCCCGGAATGTATCACAGCTGCAGCAGCAAACGGGAACACCTGAGCTACAAACCAGCGAGGGAAAGGGAGAGCCAACTCTAATGGCAACAGCTGCGAGGGGGGAACTGAGATGTCTGAGCCAACACAACTGTCCTCCCTCTGCTTGCCCACGAACCAAGTGCTGGTTTTCCTCCCAGCTTTGCCACAACTCTCTCACCTGACCTTTATCGAGTCATTTATACCTGTCTATAAATAGCATAACACGACACTTCTGCTGCCTCTGCAGAGGGGAGGGCTTAGCCAGCACTGGTTTCACACCGAGAACGTGGCCGGGGGTTCACACAGCACAAGGCACACGTGAAGCTGCTCTGCCCTGGAGCAGTACCGGGACACATTGCCTGACACAGAGCCGCTCCAGGGAAGGGCGGGAGGCAAGGCTGACAAATTTGCGTGTGTAAGTGCTCCCATTTCCCAAGCAGCATAATTAGGGCGAAGTTAACCTTGGAGTAGCCTGTTACACAGCAGAGGATTTTAAGATGGCCACAGACGGCTGCAAAATTCCCTCTTACTGCTGGATGCTTGCTTCAAAAGAACTCACGAATCGCAGAATGGCTGGGTTGGAAAGAACCTTAAAGCTCATCCCATCCCACCCCCTGCCATGGGCAGGGACACCTTCCACTGTCCCAGGCTGCTCCCAGCCCCGTCCAGCCTGGCCTTGGACACTGCCAGGGATCCAGGGGCAGCCACAGCTTCTCTGGGCACCCTGTGCCAGAGCCTCCCCACCCTCACAGGGAAGAACTTCCTCCTAATATCCCACTTAACCCTGCCTTCTATCAGTGTGAAGCAATTCCTCCTTGTCTCATCATTCCATGTCCTTGTCAAAACCCCCCCTGCAGTTCTCTGTAAACTCCTTTCGGTACTGAAAGCCTGTGCCCTTAAAGTCTCGTGGTGGAATCACCAGCTAAAAGCTCCGATAGCCCCTCCCAGGAAAGGGATTTTAGTCCTAAGTGGCGAATCTGAGTGACAAAAGGCGAGGGACAGGGACAGTCCAGCCCATGTAGCTTTGGGATGGGACAACAATCCTTGCCCTAAACCGGTGGGATTTAATTACACTGCCACAAATCTGGAATTAGCCTCAAATCCACTTCCCACTCGGGCTGGGATATCACTGAAAGCCCAAAGATTAATCTCCACTACAACAGAAATCACAGAGCAGCAGCCGGGGCTGCTGAAACATTTTGGCTGCGAGCTGAGAACCCAGGGCTGCTCCAGCTCTGCAGCCCCCTCGCCTTTCCGGGTGGAAACCACACATACCACGATATTTATACACCTTTGATCCCTTTTGAAGGGCTTTGAGCTCAAGTCCTGCACAGCAGCACCTCAGGGAGCGGCACACAGCCCAGACCCCCAGTAAAGCCCAGTTTGGAGGGGCAGGGAACGTTCAGAGCGCTCAGAGGCAGCTCTGCAGCACTTATTTGAGAAATTACATATTCCAGGTCTCCAGCTCGTGAAAGGACCCCTCTAGGAGCTGTTTTTAGCCGCACGGGCACCCCGGGCAGGGGCTGCCCCAGGGAGCAGCCTCGGGATGCGGGAGCCCCCGGGAGCCGCAGCGCTCAGCTCCTGCCACAGCTTCCACGTGGGAAGCCTCATCCTCCGCTTTCTCCTCGCCAAACGCACAAATTTAAGGAGCTGCCGCCATCTAGTGGGTCTGACGGACCCCGGTCCGGTCCTAAACCCATTGCGGGTCCCGGCGCTGCTCCCCTCCAGCCTCATCCCGAGCAACAATCCTTTCCAGCAGGGAGGGACAGAGTGAGTGGGGGATTTACCCCGCCGGGTTTTTCAACCCGTCCAGCCTCACAGGTGTGACCCATCACAGCCCCATGCCCAGCATTAAAGCCGAATTGGGGTCAGCCGGGCTGGCCAGACATCTCCCACACCTACTCCTTAAAGGAGCAAATCCCCCACTTCCTGGGGTAGGGAACTTGGGAGGTGCGGGGGTTAGTGTGGCCGAGGTTAGGGTTTGATGGTGGCAGTGAGAAAGTGATGGAGAAGGTGTTTCCTTAGAGACCGAGGAGGATGGTGGGTGCTCCTCTTCCCTGTTTCAGGATTAAGGCCTGAGGAGAAGGGGCAAGAGGAAAACATGCATCTTAAAAAAAAAAAAAAGGCCGTGGAAGGTAATTGTGCTGCTTCTAAAATGTGGGATAAGTCAGGATCCATTCTAGTACCTGAGGGAGCCAGCAGGAAAGATGGAGAGAGACTGTTTACAATGGCCTGGAGGGACAGGACACAGGGAATGGCTTCCCACTGCCAGAGGGCAGGGATGGATGGGATATTGGGAATTAGGAATGCCTGGCTGGGAGGGTGGGGAGGCCCTGGCACAGGGTGCCCAGAGAAGCTGTGGCTGCCCCTGGGTCCCTGGCAGTGCCCAAGGCCAGGCTGGATGGGGCTTGGAGCAGCCTGGGACAGTGGGAGGTGTCCCTGCCCATGGCACTGGGGTTGGAAATAGATGATCTTTAAGGTCCCTTCCAACCCAAAGAGTGGCCATGAATCTTTGGTCCCCAAAACTGACTGATGTCACCAGAGGAACCCAAACTCCAGAGCTCTGTGGCTGAGTTGAGGTTTGTGTCTGGTTGTGCTGGCTAAGGGGAGAGGCAGAGTGTAGAAGGAGGAGCCAAGTCTACCTATGGAATTTGAAATGAAAGGCAGATGCTGTGAGAAAAATGGATGTAATTAAGAGACTGCTTGGTAGTAGGATTTTGGAAAGAGCTGTATGGAGAGGATGTCAAAGATAAAAGATAAATGTGCAAGAATTATACAGCGTAAATATGTTATTTCTGCTGCAAAAGCACATTTTATTTCAGGCAACAACCTGGCTCTGCAGTTTTGTACCGAGTACATTTGCAAGGGCTCTCGTGTGAGCCTGAAACCTGCGCAGCTCGGGCTTATTCAAAGGGCTTTGGAGATTACTTTCTTATCCTGTGAAAAAGGAAGGGATTCGTTCCAGGTGCGGAGCTTTAGCTGTAAGTCACAAAATTCAGTAGCTGGTATTGGTGGGACAAAGCATTTCTAACAGGGTTAATGCTGGTACTTTTAGGGTGTCTTCTGAAGAGAGACATAAAAGGAGCTACAAGGATTTAGACTGAAGCTTCCTCTGCAGCAAGTGGAAAATTCCAACAAATCTTCAGTTGTGTTGAGTTCAGTGAAAGCCTTGAGCAGGCCAGACATCACCTGGGCCAGAGCACCCAGTCAGACAATCCCAGCTCGGACGGGGACACAGGTGCTGCCCATTCAGGGAATGAACTAATTAGGGAACACCTGCAAGTGGTGAGGGTGCTCTGCCGCGGTCTGATGCCGATTCCCAGGTCTCCCCTGGGGTTTTGCTGCAGTATTGCAGGGCAAGGTGGTGCTTTTGCCGTGGGGTCACCTGTGCGATGGAGCTTCAGCAGCAGTGCCAGCAGGCTTACAGTGGCCCTGAGTTTGAGAGGTGTGAAGCTGGCTTCAGGTTTGTGTTGTGGCGGCCCGACAAACCAAAGGGACACCTTGATGCCACTGAAGACACTGAAAATATGAGTCAAAGGGCTGATGTTGCTCCAGGTGGTTACGCTGCTGCATTTGCATGGGTGGTTTCCTGAGACTGAAGCTTGTTTTGTGGGAGAAAACCCAAAAGCTGCCAGTCTTTTGCCTAGGATTGATTGCATCTTGCTTCTCGTGCCCTGCTAAAAGGTGAGTGATAACAGGAGCTGCCTGTGCTGACAGCAGACAACAATTTGGTGATCACTGAGAGCAGCACTGGGAGACAGATATTCAATTCCTGGCCACTTCAAAAGGGAAAAACAACCTAGACCTGATGTAACAGTGTCCAGTAACAGCAGCTGCCTTGTTCTCCCTGATTCAGGGTGCCTGTGAGCCTTCGACTGGTTATAACCAGCTCACACAAACCTTTACTCCAGCTGCTCTCAGAGCTGTGCAGGGTGGAAAGGACCTCCAAAGATCCCAGTTCCAGTCCCTGTGCCATGGGCAGGGATGATGCCAGGGGTCAGTGGGAATCCCCAGCCAGGAGGGGATGCTCAAATCACCACCTGGCCTGGCAACTCAGTTTTTGGAGTCCCCTCACACCTTCACATTGCCTTCAGGGTTCCCTCTCCCCACAGCTCTCTGGGCTCTGCCTGATGTGCCCTCGAGCTTTCTGTGGTTCTGGAAGGCAAAGAGGTTGATGGCACCGCTGTAATTAGGATGATGCCGGCCTAGATTAAATTACTTCCCTCATTTGCATGCCTGGAGCAATCACCGTCTTTGCCTCTGCTGCTGCTGAGCTGCCCTGGGAGGAGGGGAAGCCCTGATCCCCCGAGGGGTGATGGCAGTTCACGCAGTGTCCCACCCTGCTGACACCAGCAACGCTGCAGCAGGTTCAGGCAGCGCTTGAAGGCCTCAAAAAGACACGAGAGATTGAAGCTTTTTCTGAATCCCGAAGGTGATGCAGGGTTGCACGTCCCTGGGGACACAAAATAGGTCTGTTTGTGTGAAAGCTGTCTTCCACTTCCCGAAGGCACATTTGTAGTTGCTGTTTGTTTTCCCTGCACACACCAAAAAGGGCTCCTCCATGTGCGAAGTCAAGAGCAAAGCAGCAGGAGAGGGATGAAACAACCTTCTGCTCTTGAGGACAGATGTACCATCCCTGGATCTGAGTGATCTGAGGGCAATTTCTGCCACTCCCCCAGGTGGGGAGGGCGAACTGAATTAATCTGAGATGCCTGATCTGAGTTTCAGGCAAGTCAGGTTTAACAGGGCCAGAAAATAAATGACTTGTACTGTTCAGAGGAATTAAATCATATTGTATTAGAGATGAGCTTGCATCCTATATGATGCCTGTACATGTATTTCAAATTAATGTCTGGGTACCAATAACTGGGGAGATGCTGGATGCAGATTCTGGCTCCAGCAAGAAAGCAAAAGCAGTATTTGTTGGCAAAAATACAACACCCTCCTTGGCTTGTTGGCTGCTTTCTATTTCCATTGTTGTCTTCCGGAGGATTTGAAAGTTTTTTGAAGCTTGTAAGTGTATGTTACTGACCTTAGTTTGGAATAAACCCCATGTTTATCGCTCCTGTCAGAAAGAAGAGCAGTGATTTCCTCTCCAGTGATCCACTGACCTTTAAACTGAGCCTGGGGCTTCTCGAGGTGTGTCTGAGAGCAGTGTCCCTGTGGTGGCCCTGTCACTGCTCCCCAGCCTGTGAGCATCCAGTGCATGCCCATGGTGTGCCACTGGCACCTGGCAGAGCTACAGGAGCAAAATCTGCTCACTGCAGGCCTGGTTCCTGTGCTGAGAGTTGGGTCACTGGTGAATGGGGTGAAATTCCAATTTCACAGAGCAGAACTGGGGACCTGAACCGATTTTGGGGACTTTGAGAGCTGCTGTCCTACAGCCAGTCCAGCAAAGCTGTGCTGAGTCTGCACAAGGGACTGTTCAGACACCCATCACAAATGATGGACTCATCTAAAAAAAAGCCAGATAAAATAGAGAAAATTACAAATATTTTACTTCGTATGCTGTTTTGCTTTAATTTCAGGTAAAAACCTGGGCAGGTTCCAGTCATCTCAGCAATATTATTCACTGTCAGGAGAAGGATTTGTTCATGTCGTGGGCTAATGCAGAGGAAAAGCTCTGGGCAGCAGGGACCCTGCTCTAGCACACGAGCCTGTGATGTCTCAGGTGCCCATGGTTAAGTCCCTTATTGAAACCCATAATTACAGCATATTATTATTATTGTTACCATGGGATTTTGTTTTCTGGTTCCTATTTATTAGAAATCTATGAACAAAAATTTATTAAAAATCTATAACAACATCTGAAAAATTTACAACACCCCCAGTCCTCAGTCTGGGTTTACCGGGGTTTACCAGGGTGCATTTTCCCCCCAGGTGTGGAACCCATGGCTGGGAATTGTGCAGTGGGAGGGGACAGGGTGCCAGCACTGTGTAGGTGAGGCTGAGAAAATAGAGGAGGGATGGACGGACGGGTGGATGGATGGATGGATGGATGGATGCTGCCGTTATTTGCACGTGCTGTACCACGATTTTCACAAGCCTAGCACCACGCACGAACATAAAGGGATAAATTGAGCACCACAGCCTCAGTGAGGCTGGGTCAGAGCTGCGCTCTGCAGCTCACATCCCTTCTCCATCCCTCTTTTTCCTTTTTCTTCCCTGAAGTCCGTACCCGGGCACTTCCCTACCCGCGGGATTTCGCTTTCCCGGAGGCAGGCACGGCACCCGCAGTGTCCAGGAGGTGGCAAGCTTTCGATTCGCATCGCTCTCTGCTTCCACTCCTCCGCCGGTGCCGAGGATTTGCGGGAAGCGAAGGACCGCGGAGCCCTGTTTGTTCCCGGGGTGGAATCCTGTGCCCCCGTGTGTGAGTGAGACGGAGGGGCAGAATCCGCCCTCCCCTGCTGCCCACGCTGGGGCTCAGCCCAGGGCAGGGGGTTCAGGGCTGGGGCAGGTCCAGCTCTCATCCACAGCACCCCCAGGTCCTTCTCCCAGGGCTGCTCCCTCTGCCCATCCCAGTGAAAGGAATGAGATGGATTTGTCTTTGCAAGCAAACTGTGGGTGTGCTGATAGGTAAAGCCAGATACTGAGAGGTGAAAGAAGCCATGGGAAGAACCATAAATTCCGTAGGAATTCCACTGACTGACACAAGGAAAAAGAAAAGGGGGGTTTACCTTAGAAGGGGGTCTGTATTAGGCGATTTGAGAAGTCTGTACCTCTCAATACCTCAGCCAGTGGGGAAAGAGAGAGGGAAATGCGGCCGGGAAATTGAGATAAAAAGGAGGCTGTGTCCTCCAACAGCTTGAGAGACCCAAGGGAAATGCCCCATGGCCTCTCCCTTTACTCAAATAAAGTAACAGGACTCCTCTGTCTCCTTTTTGGACATAAACCTCTGGTGTTTGTGGATTAATTTTCCTGACACCAGCCTGGACTGATCCCAGGAGTTGCCCCAACTCAGGTGCAGCACCTTGAGCTTGGCCTTGTTAAACCTCAAGAGACTGATAAGGAACTCATGGAGTGTGGCTCAGGTTGCCTCAAACACACATTCAAGGAAAACACCATGCCAGAAATCCCTTTTACACATTGCTGCTCCCTACATCATCCAAAATGACAAAGAAAATGCCATTTCCCTTCTTTTCCTCCCTCCAACCCACTGCAAGCTGCTGGTGACATCACCAAACACGGCAGTGGAGCTGGAGACACTTGAAAATATTAGTACAGCCTTTGTGTGGACTTGGGGGTGTGTAATTGCATATATTGCATGGTCAGTAAAGCCCACAGCCCAGGCTGCTCTTCCTCCCTTCCTGCAGCCACAGAATTTATTTTCCTTAGGTCTTCATCCTTTCCCTCACCCTATGAAATCTTTCCCAGGTGGAAAATGTATTTAAAGACACTATTTGAAGAGATAAGCAGGGCAGACCAAAAGAAACAGCTGATAACAGGCAGGGAATCACCCTGTGGATAGCTGGAAAAGAAACCAGTGTGGGGCAACATTCACCGGAGCTGTTCCGACAATCGCAGCCCGAGAGCTGGGATTACTCGTGGCAGCAAGACCCTGTCTGTGTTAATGGTATGAGAGCCTCGGAGCAGCCCTGGCAGCCCTCCAGCAGCTCACACATTCCCTCCTGTGCCTGGAGGGCTCCGTGCTCCCGTCTCTTATGGCACACAGGGGTGTGTGAGCCAGAGGAAACAGCATTACCCAGGGGCTCTGAGTGCCACAGGCCCTCCTCTGCTCCAGGATACCCAGAGCAGAAGGTGGGAGGGAAAATCTTATCCCCTGAGCAGTCCCTCTGTGGTGGGACCTGATGAGACTGACCACCACATCCCTCCACTGACACTCGCTGAGTTGCTCCCCGCTTTTCTATCCAGATTACCTGTAGAAGGAGTTAGCCCAGAACTCGAGAGATGAAGCCCAAGCACTGCAGAATGTGGTGGATGGACCTGAAAGAGCTGTGAGATCAACCCCGCTCAGGTGACTCTGACAGGAGTCAGAGCAGAGACACAAAGTCAGGCTTCTCACAGCCCTGGTCACATTCACTCGCCCCTGAGGGACTGGGAACAAGGAGAGAAAAAGCCATGGCTCCAGTGCTCCTGGCATGTGCGTTTGCTAGGCTGCAAATTTCAAGTTTTAGCTACAAAGGGAGTCAAGATTTTCAAAAAGTTTATTTCTCATTTTGGCCCTCAGTAGTTCCGAATTCAGATTTTAGATGAATTCAGATGCTGCCCGTGAAATGTTCCAGATGGAGCTGCTGGGGACTGCCTGCCTGGCCTAGGCTTGAACCTCTGTTAAAAATCTGCTCTTCCATGTTAGTCAGCAGAGAACTAAACACATCAGCTGTCCTTTTCCATCTGCATTCCGAGGTAAAGCTCGGCAGCAGGGCTGGAGTTCTTCTGACAGCTGGCGCGGAAGGCAGGGTGCTGAATGTGCCTTTTCCCTGCAAATAACTGAATTTGGGATGGATCTGAGGGACTGGGGCTGGTGGGACTCTGCCCTGGTATCCCTTGAGTGTCTGCACCTCCGTCTGGCCTTAGGTCTGGCTCTGGGCCTGGGAAATGAACTCGGAGCTTTTTCCTGAAACGTGGACCAGATCCAAGTGCCAGCATCAGCTACTGACAGACCCATCAGGGATATCAGCAAATGTGATTGCCCTCAGAACTGATTGTCCTCAGTGAGAAACCAGTCCAGCCAGACTGCCCAAAGGAAGCCAGTGCAGCCTGTCTATAGCAAATGAAGACTTTGGACAGACCCAGATGGGGAACTTTGAATGTGTGGCTTAAATGCAGCAGCTGAAAGGTTACCCCGGGTCTGGGAAAGCCCAGATACAAACCCTTCCTCTGCCTCAGCATCGGCCCAGGCACAGGGCACTGGCTGGCTCCAGGATCTCTCCACAACTCCCAGCTCAGGCAGGGCAGTCTGAGATCAGCCTGGGAGTATCTGGAAATCCTGGAGAAATGCCCTCGGAGCCCGCTCAGATGAACCCCGGTGTTTGTGCCAGGGCAGATCCCTGCTCACTGTACTCACTCAGGTCAGTCTGTCTGGAGATCCCAGCAGGAATTATTTGCTGTCCTCACTGCCTCTTTCCTTCGGCAATGGAGATCCAGGGCACGGACCTCTGCTTCCCACCCTTCAGCCAAGTGGCAACTGGGAACTTCCCTGTTCAGCGAACAAGAGGATTTAGTTGAAATGCCAAGGGCACCTTTCCATGGGCAGGGATTGCTGTCAGCATCTCCCTGCACGCGGCTGGGCCCAGAGCCACAGCGGTGCAGGGAATGGGGAGCCAAATCCTGACATCTGTCACTGCCTGCGGTGAAAGACACACCCCAAGCCTCTGGAGGGGATTTCTGACAGCTGTGACACAAAATCACAGAGTTCTCTTCAAAGTAGGATCAGATCACTTCTATTTGCCAGTCTAAAAGTGGTGTCCAGGAACTGAAACCAACTCCTGAAGTGCTCTGAATTTTATAGACTAAACCCATCGTGATTTCATGGTAAAGCAGCATTTGATTCCTGCATGAAATATTACAGGATGCCATTTTCGTAATTTCCTCCTCACTTGATCGTGATAACTCAGTCCCTGAGGCACTGGGGAGGCAGAGAAAATGTGCCAAGTGCAGGAGATGGAAATGGGAGAGTCGCCAGTGAAACAAAACATCATTAAGGAAACAGAGTTTGAGAGAGATTGTTGTGTGATAGGGAAGGGTTTGTCTTGTTCTTCATCGATCACTTGGAGTGGGAAGTGATAACATTTTTTTTACAGCTTGGAAGCAATTTTGAGGAATGCTTTGAACCAGCTCCTAAGCTCACACTGGAAACCCCTTCCAAAGGGGTTTCTAAATGAAGTTCTAAATGAAACAGCAACAATAATAGAAAATATATATAGACCTTCATGTATCCTTGACCATTCAAAATCCGATAAGAACAGAAAGCACAAAGAATGCCAATGTGGCTTAAATATTCTTCTACCAACAGTGAAGCAGGAGAAGGGATCCTGCCCTCACCTCTGCTCTGACCTGCTCCAGGACGGATCCTGGTGTTGATTAATTCCTTTGCAATGAGGCTGCTCCGAGCAGGGGGAGGGAGAGGAGCCGAGCTCGGAGCCCAGGGACACAGCGGTGCAAGAAGGGCTGCAGTGTTTTACCCCAGCTGTTTGCAGTGATAATGGGCTCTGGTAATTACAGGTGGTTAAGAAGATGCAAACCTCCTGTCCATGGGGAAGTTTATGCACGGTTTAACACCTTTCCCAGAAGAGAAGGAGCATTCGGAGTGCCTGGAGTTACATTTAATACACATTTAATGTGCAGGCTTTTCTGAGCAGCTGACTGCAAACGCGCCTGAGGCTGCTGTAGTGTTGTTTCTGCGGAACCATTTCTTTCACCCAGAGCAGCAGCTGGGAAAACAGAGACCTGCTGGCATTTCCTGGGGCTGGGAAGCAACCTGGGATAGTGGAAGGTGTCCCTGCCCGTGCAAGGGGGTTGGAACAGGATCATCTTTAAGGTGCCTCCCAACCCAGGCCATTCTGTGATTCCATGATCTCAGAAAATCTCCAGGTCACCATGAGATGCATCCAAACCTCAGTTTGGGAAAAAAATACCCTTGCAAGTGCAACTTAAACTTGATCCACAATGCTCAGCCCCAGTTTATCCCAGTTTCAAAAGTCAGTCATCCTGTGGAGTGCAGTCTCCCACAGGAAAAGCACAGAGGGTGCTCTCCTGCTTTTTACAGCAGATTCCCGCTTCCCAGATGCCCAAGAACCTGGGTTTGTGATGAGCAGGGAGGAGCTAAAGCATGGAGCAGCTCCAGCTTGATCCTCAGGAAAGCTCCAAGGTTTAGCCCAGTGCTGGCAAACAGCGAGTGAGGATTTAGGAGCAGTGGCAGTGTGAGTTTGTGTGCTTTGCATCTCCTTCCCCTCAGGCTGGTGCATTTCTCTGCCTTATCGCCCGCTCTGGGAGCAGAGAAGTACCTCTGTGAAATGTCACAAGTGGGAATTGGCCTGGCTGAATGGCTGGTGTGAGAAACCTGCCAGGGATGAGCACACAGCCAAGGGTCAGCCTGTTCTGAAATTATTGATAAACGCTTTCCAATTAATCTGCCTTTGCCATTGCAGTGATCCAGGCCTGGGTGGCCCTGGGGAGCTCAGAGGGTGAATCACAAGCTTCTGCCTTGTTTCCTGTATTGCTGCTCTTCCAGGGAGCCCTCCTGAGGAGGTGGCAGCTCCTTCATCCCTGACAGGGCTCATTCCTGCTCCTGTGGATGGCAGATGAACTTTACCAGGGTGGGACAACTTTACTCTATTTGTTTTCAAACACTTATTCAGCTCTGGGACATTATCACCTCTGGTGGGCTCAGAGAGGGTTCTGGGCTGGAGACCAAGCTCATACCGAATAAAGAAGCCGTGACTGTCTGAACAGTCCTTGGTTCTTCCCCAGCCTGTGTCTGCCTCCGCGATAATCCCTGGGAATGCTGACAAGTGCCTGTGTCCTCCCAGGACGTGCAGCAGCTGCCCTGAGCAGCTCAGAGCCAGGCACCAGAGGTGGCATTAGGAGCAGCGGAGGATATTGTGTTTTACAGCCAGCCGAATCCAAGGCTATTCCAGATACACAGAAAGTGCCTCCAGTGTGGAGAAAGCATCAACTCCCAGCCTCTGGCAAATCTTCTGAATAACAGAGGTGTTTTCATAGAATCACAGATGGGTTTGGGTTGGAAGGGACCCGAGATTCAGCTCATCCCAGCCCTGCCATGGGCAGGGACACCTCCCCCTGTCCCAGGCTGCTCCAAGCCCCGTCCAGCCTGGCCTTGGGCACTGCCAGGGATCCAGGGGCAGCCACAGCTTCTCTGGGCACCCTGTGCCAGGGCCTCAGCACCTTCACAGGGAACAATTCCTTCCCAATCCCATCTAACCCTGCCCTCTGGCAGTGGGAAGCCATTCCCCCTTGTCCTGGCACTCCAGGCCCCTATATGTTGGGGTGCACTGTGTCCTGGAAGAGAGATAGGCCCTGAGGGCCAGAGAGAGAGCCTCTTTTTTGGACCCAGGGGTGATCCTGGGAGTGCATCCAGGTCACCGAGGGTGGGCTGAGAGAGGATTGTGGGTTTCTGGACAATGTCAGACCTATGAGATGTGATAATTGTAGTTTGTGACCTTAGAGGGTATTGTTTACCTGTTACCATAACAGGCGATGTCTGTGCACTATCCCAGGCGACTGGGGGACACTGAGGTGAACATCTTTCCTGTTTATATGATGCCATATCCTGTTGGGTGCTGGTATTTAGGGAATATTTTGCTGCACAATAAACGCTTTGCACTTCTCCATCTTGTGTGCGGAGTCACGCCCTTGTGTGAATACTGCACCTATAAACAGCCTCTCTCCACCTTTCTTGTCAGTCCCTTGAGGTACAGTGCAGGTGGGGTCTCACCTGAGCAGGGCAGATGCCTACCCTGTACATCACATTAGAGACCTAAAGAAACAAAATGCTGAACAATGGCATCCTTTGCCTGTTTAAATGCCTGATAAAGTGCACAAGGAGAAGGGGGAGGAAGAGCTTCACATCCAACAGCAGCTCAGGGACAACACAGGGCAGAGAACAGAGAACTTCAGACTCCTTCTTGCCTGGGTCATCCCCATCCTCCGGGGTGTTATTCAGAAAGGGATTTATGGTGAGCTTTAGTGAAGCGTGTTAGAAATCTGGCATTGCCTCCTTGGGCTCTGGCTGCTCCTGCTTTGCTCCTAGTGCAGCAGCTTTTACAGGAAATCAGGAACTCATTTAGCAGCTTTAGGTGGGTGTTTTAGAAAGAGAAGTGGAACTCCTGGGTTCAGTTGCTGCTTTATGGGCAGAAGTTACGGGATCTGGGATACTGGTGTTGAGGGACTTGGCTCCAATCCCCCATCACGAGCAGGGTGGTTTATAGGGAGCCCGTGCAAACTTTACAGGAAGGGACTGGCTGGGGAACTGGGATGGAGGAGGGCAATTCCTACAGCACAGCTTCCCACAGTAATCCGGGATTGACTTGGAGGTCGTCCATGAGAAAGCAAAATGTGGTGAGATCACAGCCCCAGCTGAGCCGATAGAGGAGGGAAATCCTTCCCCAGCTGGAGGCTGATCTATATGTGTAAATATGTGAAGTCACAGCTTCCATTAAAGCCTGTCCATCGCCATCATTTTGGCACGGGATAACTGCTCCCAGTCCGAGTGATTCACAGGAATGACTCGGATTTCAACAGCCAGGGAGAATTTGCAAGATCTTACCTCGGCCACTGGCAGCACCAAGAGTTCATCAGAGGGATGGAAATTATGGACCAAGCAGACAGAAATGTGGGGGAGGATGTGCGCACAAAACAGCTTGGAAATATCCAGCCTCCCACAAAGTTGCTGTGGGATAATTAATGGAATGCCTCATTCTGTCCATTTTTGCTTCCAATCTTCTCCTCCCCAGGGCCATGAGCTATCACCAAGGAACGTTTTGGTTTGGCGTGGTGGGTTAATAGTGATGGATGGGTGAAAAGCAGCAGGTTTGGAACCCAGCTCACCTCCCTCTGCAGGAAATGAATCACAGCACAGGTGGCCAAAATGCAGGTACAGAGCGACACAAAGGCTCCCTGGGCTGTGGGTGCCACCTGGCACACGGGGGCACAGCTCAGGGACAGTCACAGGTGGGACATGTGCCAGGAGCCATGCCATGCGGGCATCAGCACCTATCTGACATCTCCTGATTGTTGTGTGGGAGCTGATGGATCGCTGCTCACACCACTCCAGCTGGCAGAACTCCTCAGCTGGGAGCAGCACACATCAAAAAAGACGGGAAAATCAGCTGGAAAAGCTCCAAAGCAAAGCGAGGGGAGTGATCCGAGCTCTGGAGAACGTGACCTGTGATGAAAGATGGAAGAGACTCGGTCCATTCAAGCCCGGAGAAGGCAAAGGGGAAGATGTGATAACAGTGCTCAAATATGTGGAAGGGAATTGCAAAAAGGAAAGGAATAAAGCGTTTCTTGAATAATTTAGGGAAGCTGTAGATTCACCAAGGTTGCAGTTTCTGAGCAGGTTGGGCTGTTATCAGAGAACAGTTTAGATACAGCAAATCCAGCCCTGGGCATGGGGCTGGTTAAATTGTTCCTTAAGGTACCTTTCAGATTTTTCTATGATCTGTAATTAAAAAAATAATTTTTCTATTGCTCCAAGTGAAGAACACAGAAGAAACAAACCCAGCAACAACAGTTAACATGGACAAAGCAACCAGATACGTTGAGCTGAAGGGTAGCAATATGCAAAATATCTTCATAAAATCACATTTTTTTTATGGAACCTGCAACTTGAACCATGAGATCGAAACACATAAAGGGTTATTTGTGGGGTGACTTGAGGTTGGGGCTAAGGGGAAATTAATGTTCCACTCATTCATTTCAGAAATATCCTCATTAGTAATTGCCCCATTTATAGTCAGAAGAAAACAGTGCACTCAAATTCCTGGCAGCGAAACACTTCCCTTGCTCTAGATAAATATTGATATTGGCCTTAAGTCAGTTTACAAAAAGAAATGGAAAGAAAACAACAGCTCTGGTGATGCCTGTCAGGCTTTGAAGCGTCTTTTGAGAAACTGTTTGGTGAATATCATTGCGCAGGACATGAAGTCAAAACTATAGACTATTAGTAGTCTGATCTGAGGCATTCAGGAGAGGGACCCTGTGGAGCTAGGATGTGGCTGACACTGCTCAGCCCCTGGCCCAGCACAGGCAGCACAGGCAGCAAAACTTCCAGAAAAAGATCAATCTTCAGCCCAGTTCACCAGGACTGTGCTCCATGAGTGCTTCCCGTTTCCAGAATTGAAGCCTGGCCTTTGGTTGGGAATTTGTGGAGATTGAGAGTGGAAATATGGGGCAAACCAGAGGGATTCTTCCCTGTGAGGGTGGGGAGGCCCTGGCACAGGGTGCCCAGAGAAGCTGTGGCTGCCCCTGGATCCCTGGCAGTGCCCAAGGCCAGGTTGGACGGGGCTTGGAGCAGCCTGGGACAGTGGGAGGTGTCCCTGCCCATGGCAGGGGGGGAAATGGGGTGAGCTTTGAGGTCCCTTCCAACCCCAGCCATTCTGTGATTCTATTCCTTAATTCTATGGGCTGTGGCTTCACAGACATTGGTCCTTTGGAAAGTTGAAATACATAAAATTTCAAGCATCAATTAACTTTAAAACAAGAAAAAGATAGTGCCTTTCTGCCAAACAGAAAAGAAGGATTAATGCTGAGGTGATTATTTACCATGTATTATTTGGCACTGGCACTTCATTTGTCAGGCGTATCTGGCAGCTTTCATTTGTGAGATATGGGAAATGGCTGCAAAGAAAATAGAAGTGGCTCAAGTTGTCCACAAACCGGCTGCAAACTAATCCCAGGTCCTCAATCATGCTGTCTTGTAAAAGTCTGACTCTTCTGTTCTCAGCTCCATTCTTTCTTTTACGGAATGAACTAACCACAGAATGAACTAAGTTGGAAAAGACCTTTGAGATCATCAGGTCCAACCTTTCTGCTGGGGAAGGCCCAGATTTCCTGTCAGGATCAGAAGTTAGAAGGTGTTACAGAAAGGCCCATGTGAAAGGAGTTGCTGCGTGCAGATCTGGGGGGGACCTGCTGTAACATCTTTGGAAAGTCGAATGTTGCCCTGTGCCTCAGTTTTCCCCCTGGCTGTGCATGAATAAAGACTCTCAGGTGCCTCTGTGAGCACCACGTGTTGCTCTGACCCATTTTCTGTCACAGCCAGGGGCAGCCCAAGGTCTGTGAGGGTCACTGGGGGCTGCCAGGGGTGCAGATCTGCCCGCCTGACCTGCAGGAATCCCAGCTGACCTCCCAGCCACCGACACACACGTGATGTGGTGATCAGCTCAATACTCAGGATTTCCCACTCGTCACAAGGATAGGATGGCAGCCCCATAGCTCAGAAAATCATTAAGTGAGCAGGAAACCACCTCAGACCTTCTGGCTGATCTGATCCCCTTCACCGCCTCTCCTTTTCCAGTGTCCCAGCAGGACGTGTGGAGGAGAAGACAGTTTGGAAAGCCAGGGCAGCACCCGGGGGAGTCAGGGAAGGAGGAGACCGAGGTTTTGCTTTCCTCCTGCACTGTGACCTCAGGCAATCACACAGCCTCTGCCCCCACTCCCACTCTGGCTGCACAGCTGTGGGCCAGCTCTCCGTGCTGTGGGCAGCCACAAAGCCCTGGTGACCAGGGGGATCACTGGATCACCCACTCCCACACTTCACGGGGGCCAGGCTCTACATTTCACCTGATTATTCAGAATAAAACGATTCGTGCTCACCTAAAAGTCTCTTCCAGAAAGGCTTTGCATGAAAACATCCAGCAGCACAGAATTTCTCACACAAATTGTTTCAGCTCCAGATCTCTCTGCTTTCTCTTTCTTTACTGGATAACCAAGGAGCCCCACATAGCCTGGTATTTTAATTTTTTCCCCCAGTAATATACTTACATATTTAGTTCAGCTCTCAATCTTTTCTTTTACCAATTAAATATATGTAATCAATGTATGTTCTTGTTCTGAAGCATTTTTTCAGCCCTCATTTAATTTCTGTCCCTTTTTTACAAGTTTTTGCATTGCCTGCAGTGCCAGAATGATGCCACAGTAGCACAGCTTTGGAGATGTGATGACATAAGACATCACAGAGGCAGATTTCGTGGGGAGAAATCATGTCATTAATTAGATCAACTGGAGTTAGAAGGAAAAGGTTTCATAAACATGATTTTTTAGGTTTTCAAGTTCCCCACCAGTGCCATACAGAGGAACTGAATCATCCTGTTAGTCCTGCTGTGGCTCCACTTGTGCACAACCACCAGGATGGACTCTGTGCTGCTGGAGACACTGACAGATCCTCTGGCTGACTTATCTGCTCTGCCTGTCACTACTGGTACAACAAAAGCCAAGGGCACGGTGTCCTGGGTGATGTGGAAATCAATCACGGTAACTGAGAGATGGGAGAAAGGCTTCTTCAGAACTCCCTCTGCTTCTCAAAAGGAGAAAGTTTGTCTTGGCAGCAAAGTGAGATCTGTGTGAAAGATTTTAAAATGTGTGCTGACGAGTTTTGACAGCTGCTTTTTGCCAGAAAGGTTGTTTGAAATTCTGCTATCCATAGCTGTCATGTCTTCTGCACTTCTTAAACTCTTCTGGAGCTGCCTCTGATCTCTGGCACGTCCAGTATTCCCTGGAGTTATTCTCAGAGCATCACTTTTCTCCTTCTGATTCAGCTCTTGGACTCGTCTTCCAGCTGAGGCTAAAAATGGTGGTACAAGGGATGAGCTCTGTGCAAGGCTGAGCAAGCCCCAGGGGCTGGGCTGCAACACCCAAACAAACAGAGGAGCAAACAGATTCTGGGAGCACTCACAGGAGCAGAGAGGCATCCACCAGCCCTGGCCAAAGCCCTCTGTGCTCGTGTCCATGGCCTGTATGGCAGGACGGAGACTTCACAGGATCTTGGAGTAGTTTGGGTTGGAAGGGACCTCAGGGATCACCTCGTTCCAGCCCCGCCATGGGCAGGGACAGCTCCCACTCACTCACAGGGTGTTTGTGTAAGGAGAGGTTTCCGCAGTTAAGAACCACAGAGTGAAATTAAGGAATTCTCTACTTCATTAACATTTTGGATCTCATTATTGGTTTGGTTTATTCCTAAATTCAGCCACTGTCAGGAGGACGTAACTGTTATGAAACGGAGATAAACGGATATAACTGTGCCACTGAGGTGTGAATGGCAGCGCAGCACCATGTTCAAGCTGTCAAACTGACCCAAAACTGTGAGCCCTAAGGAGACTCAGAGAAAGGATTGGCAGCTGAAAAACTACGGAATCTCTGAAGGATCATCCCAGAGGCATCCAGAACTTTGGCAATATCTGATTGTACAGGGTCTGGGGAAGTGGTTTGTTTTTACAGAGGGTTTCAAAAGCTGTGGGGACAGAAAAAAAGGTGAGTTGGGGATTTTTTCAGTTTTGTTTTGTTGTGCTCTCAACATGGGGGTAATATTTTGCTCTGTCTAAACGGATTTATTCCTAATCTGAAGATGAAATAAAATATGTTCTCTCTTTGCTAGGCTTGGTCTGGCCCTTCCCTGACACTTGCCATGCTCTGTGCGATTGCCACATCAACACATGCCCGCAAATCCAGCTGCTCCGAACTTTGTCCCAAGCGCTGGAAAACTACTGCAGGCTCAGAAGTGCAGCCTAATAGGATCCATCTGCTCTGGAGACGTTCTTAATTCCCGTGATTTACTTGTTAATTTTCTCCTCTCTGATTGCACACAAACGGCAGCGCGGGGCACTGGGAAAAGGGGAAGAGGGAAGGAGAAGGATGCAGCTGCGAGGGAAGGAGTGCATTTCATGGAGCAGGCACTAGCCGGCGTGGTCCCCACAGCCATCACAACTTGTCCCGGTCCCCAGCTCTGCCTCAGAAACGCTCTGGGAAACAGGAGGATTTTTCACGGGGAATAACAAAAGGGAGAATGCTGATGGTTGAGGGAATTGTGTGTGAAGAGAAGACCCAGAGGGGCCATCAAAGGGCTGTTACTAAAGACTCTGAACTGTAGAATCGCAGAATGGTTTCTGTTGGAAGGGACCTCAAAGATCCTTTGGTCCCACCCCTGCCATGCAGGGACACCTTCCACTGTCCCAGGGTGCTCCAAGCCCCATCCAACCTGGCCTTGGACCCTTCCAGGGATGGGGCAGCTCCTGCCTGCCTCTGGCACTGACAATCACAAGACTTCAGGACAATTTCCTCAGTGATTCAGCAAAGCAGGGCCTGTTTCAGACAGACTTGAGCCCCGCCTGTGATGCAAGAAGGACGCAAACTGTCTCTAAGTCTGAAATTGTCTGTTCCCCACCTGATCTACTACTGTGCCTCTGTCCTGCAGCATCTCACCACTGCCCACTGAGAAACCTCTCTGGCTTCTTTCCAGTCTGAGCTGTGCTGCCCCAAAAATGACGAGCAAACCTCCCACACTCCCTTTCTGCCCCTCTGAGGTCAGCGTTTGGTTATTCCTTGGATTTACCTTCCCTGGCTGCACCAATGAGGAATCCCCCAGCCCTTCCTGAAAGGTCTGGGGTCCCCCACAGCTGCAGCCTCCCCAAGGGGCTCTTGGAAAGCAGGAATTTGGGAAAAGCTGGACTATCCAAAGCTGAGCCCTTTCTGGAGTTGTGGCTGATTCCTGAGGGCATCACTCACTTTTACAAACCTTTACCAACGCAGCACACAACAAGCTGTAAGAGGAAAACAGCAAACATAAATCACTTGTCTTCTCATCATATAAAGGAGTTACTCATCTGTCTCCAAAAGGTGCTAGGTAGATCTGACAATCTTTCGAAAAATACTGATTATGAACAAGGAAAGCTTTTCTCTCCAGATGAACATGTGGGCCCACCTTTTAGCACCAAGTCACACAAAATAAATCACACACACACCGTCTTTAGTGTCGCATTACTGGCACTTGTTATATATTCCTCTATTTCTTTAATGTAGGTCGAACCTATGAACACAGACGTGTTCATCTTAACTCTGAGGAAATAATGTGAAATCTTCATTTTGTCAGCAGGAAAGAGAGAAATAACCAATCTAAGGGCTCAGACACATCAAGAAATTGCTGTGCTGGCTGATCTGTGGCCCTCAGTGGAAGGTGACCCACAAGTGTTTCCTCAGCCACTCTCGTGTTACAGCACACGAGGCCAGGTGTCATCCTGTGATTTGCTCCCTTGCAAGGAATTTAAGCACCTCATTCCCATGGAAATCCACCACAGCTCAGCACCGAAACACTGTCCGAGCATCACCTAGATGTCCAGTTAAATCTGGACATGAACAGGCTCTGTCTGAGCACCACGACCAGTGAAACAGCCTCCCTCACCTGCCAGCTCTGGAAAAGAAAGGAAACAGTCGGAGGGTGTTTGTGTGATTTTAGGTTACTGATCAAAATACCTGATAAATTAAGTGGAGGTCGTGAGCCACAGTGTTTATGTGAGACAGCCATTAAAAGAGATTGCTAAAAAGAGGGAAATAGAAATTTTTATGTAAAACATTTTTTTTTCTGTGCTTGTTTTGTTTACCTTTAAAATGTTGGGGGTTTTTTTCAGTGTTTCATTGGAATTTTAAAAATCCCGTCATCACCAAAACCCGGTAGGACCATACAGAGTGCATCCCTGCAAACTTCATCCGAACTGTCCTGCAACCCAGGAATCTGAGGAATCCCTCTCATATCCCTACACTGGATTTTTAACTCCCTCGCCATGATGCAGGTGTGAACTCAGAAGGTGTTTGATGCAGCCAGGTTTATAGGGCCGTGATTAATCAGCCAGACAATGCTGCAGGGTCCAGGAATGCTCCTGGCTCTGAGTGTGAGCCCTGGAAAAGCTCCCACTCTGTGAGGGACCCAGCCTCGACCCTGCTCAGCCCTTCCAGCTTCAGTTTCCATGAGAAGAAACCCAAGCCTGAGACTGGGAATGCTCCGGGCTGTGCCTTACAGGCCCCCAAGAGGGACAAGAAATGCAGTTTATTGCCGGGCACCAAACAGATGCAGCCACACTGTGACATAATCGGGGTGTGAGTGACATTAACACCATTTCCTCGGGGCTGCCTTTCAACACTTCCTCTTCCATCTGGAGCTGGGAACAAAGGCAGGGGGGTTAGCCAGGGAAATCTGGGAGAGGGGAGGGAGGGCAGGATGTCTAGACACACATTAGCACACGCTCAGGGCTCGCTCGGTGGCAGGGACCTGCGTGTTCGTTCCTGCAGGTGCAGAAATCGGCTCCAAGGCAGGCAGCCCCAGTCAGCTGCTGATCTCTTGGGTGGAATTTGTCAACCAAACCAGCCAGGATCATTTGTCACCCAAACCAGCCAGGATCTCTGTGCAGGCCACAACAGCAATACGAGCTCTGGGGACATCAGTGGCTCCCATTTGTCGGTGACAACAGATGCCAGCAAGGACTTTCTGCCTGGGACCCTCCACCTGCAGAATCCCCTGGTTGCTGGGCGAGCAAAAGCCAAACCTTTCCCTTCCTCTCTCACAGAAATCTCTTGCTCGGGGGTCTCCTACATTTTCTGTAATAGGTACTGAAAACATTTTGGCTCTACCTCCTTTAGCAGCCAATGTGTTTTCAATCCTGCACGAGGGGGAAGGGACTTCTTTTTGACAAGTCTTGTTAATAATGAGTCATCTTTAGCACAGACAGTCTCCTGTAGTTTAACACACAGGGGTTTTTCACCCCACTTAGCTCTTCCCATGTGCAAAGTAATTTGGCTCTGTAGAGGCCCTGCCATGAGTTTTTATGGACTCTGGACTTGTCTTTCTTCCCCATCTCTCTCCCATCGCAGCTTGGTTTGCCATGGGAGCATCTCCGGGCAGAAAACAAAACGCTCCAAAGAAAAGACACCATTATGTTGTTCCTCCTCCTGTAGGAGCGCCCTAGGGGGGCTCTGTGAATTCTGCACAGCTCTTGGCAAAGACCCAGAGCAGCAGGAAAGTAAAAACCCCACTGACTTCACACCTACCCCATCTGTGTGACTTGCTTTTCAGGGTTATATTTTCTCATTATATTTCCACCCTCCTGTTTGTGCCCGGAGAATTCAGCCTCAGAGGAGGATCTGGAACTCGCATCCCCTGTAGCTGATGCAGGACACTGAGCAGTTTCTGTGCTCATCCAAACCCCACATCCCACAGAACGTGCAGCTCACAGGAAGCGTTCCCAGCACACCGATCCCTGCCCTGGTATCTGGGGTGAAGGGGCAATAATCATTGTCCCAGTCCAAGCACTCCTCAGCTCTTGAGGCGTCAGGACCAAGTGTGTGCCAGACACTCTGGGTGGGTACAGTGCCTGAAACAACACAACTGCAATTTCTGAGGGGATTTTTAGGTGTTACCACGCTATAAATAATAAATAGCAACAACAGAGACATTTAGAGCAATATATAACCATACTTTGCTTCCTCTTACATTATTTATTCATTATGATCGGGCAGTGAACTCAGCAATGAAAAACACAATTGCACTCGCCCTGTGTTTTGCCAAAAATATCAAAGTGCAATGAATTTCTTTGTGTATTTCACTGCTATTTCACTGCTGTTCCTACTGAATTAAATTACTCAACTGATATGTTTTCATCATGTCTTACATGCAAGGCAAATGCTTTCAGTCTCTGAGTAGCACTTGGATTTTAAGAGCTGGAGACTCAAATCATGTTTCTGTCATTAGGTATTAACTGTACATCTGTGGTTGGGAGCCTGTGAGTTGAAGCAACAGAATTCCTTCTGGTTTTGAGTGAAATATCTATGACTGCCACAGTCTGAGTGATCTCAAAAAGTTGTATTTGCTAGAGAAGGGTGAGAACAACATCATACCCACACCTGCCACAGATAACACAGCACTGAAGGACAAGCAATGCTCACCCAGAGCATACGCTGTGGTTTTCCTGCTTTTTTTGCATTATGTGACAGGATGAACATGGTCCCCACAAAACGGGGAGAGGGTTATATTCCACTCACAGCTCAGAAATGGCAGAATGGCAGGCTCTCCCCTGCTGCCCAGTGCTGGCAGTCTGTAGTAAAAACAAGCTCCAGTCGGTGAGTCAGTTGCTGGAATTTCTTTGCTCACCCACTCACGGGGGTGCCCCTGTGTGGCTGCTTCTCCTCTCAGACTTGCCCTGTTAAGAATGCAGAACTTGCCTTCCACAGTGGAGATGGTGTAGATGCAAGTGTGAGTCACAGGAGGGTTTGGGTTGGAAGGATCCATAAAGATCACCCCCTTGCAACCCCAGCCGTGGGCAGGGAGGCCCCTCACCAGAGCAGGATGCTCAGGGCCCCATCCAGCCTGGCCTTTGGACACTTTTGGGGCTGGGGCATCCATAACCTGTCCAGGTAAGATGAAGATGAGATAATTCTGTGTTTCACAGTGTCCTCCAGCAGCAGGACACACCCTGCAGCGTCTGGTGTCTCTCATGCTTTGGAGCCCTGAGACACGAGGACGTTAGAGCTGTACATCCCCATTTTGGAGATGAGGTTTTCTTTTAAAACTTGGCTATAATCCTCCAGCCTCGGGAGAGGATGAAGAGCATATCCTGTGGATGTTTATGCTCAAACTCCTCCTTGCTGATATCCTTTGGAGGCCCTGAACTCTCTCCTGCACCACGATGGGAGGTACCGAGAGCTCCCTGTCTGCAGCCGAGTGTTTGTGGTGCCATAAAGCCCAGCGCCAGTAATGAAGTGGTGACATGAGGGATGTGATATCTGCAGGGCTCCCAGGCTCTGCCTCTGCCCAGCCCATCCATCACCACGGCCTCCCTCTCAGGGCTCTCTCCCAGCTCTACGGGAGGAAATCCTCGGATATCGTTGTATTAATGAGAAAGCAAATACCAGATTAGAGATGGAGGTGCTAATTGTGGCCCATCAGCAGCCAGAAGAAACAATTCCTTCGGGGTCACACCCATGAATCTCCTGTGGCTGCTGGTCAGAGGGAGAGGCATTCCCTTAGCGGTGCTGACAGCTGCTAATAAGAGAGCAGAACACTCCAAGCCTGACCAGTAACGCTGCCAGCCGAGGAGCTGGGCATTCCCATCTCTGCCAGAGCTGGGTCTGCAACATTTGTTTGGCGGATAAGTAGGAGGTGAGACACTGGAGTGCCTCGCAGGCAGGAAAAGGGATAAAATGGCTTTCCATGCGTTAATTGCTGGTGAGAGGAAGGCTTGGAGGAGCAGCACAGCTCTGAGTGGGTCACACCTTCTAGGCCAGAGCTGCCTGGAGGTTTATGGACAGCACTGCTGAAGCTCAAAGATAAGGAATAGCCATCACTGTTGCTATGATCAGGTTGTCGGAGCAGGGATGCCCCTGTTGGGTACCCCAGTTGTGATACTCCATTTTGAGGGAAAGAGCTCTGCCTCCTGGTGTTTACGCCCTGGCCTGGCCAGCTGGCACTGACCATCGCAGGAGTGGTGGCTGGAAAGGATTCGTGAAGGTTCCTAATCCAACCTCCCATTCAGCTGTTGGGCTATTGCCAGAACTAGATCAGGGCAGCGAGGGCTGAGAGCCCTGGGGACAGCGAGGGCACAACCTCTGAGACCTGCTCAGTGCTGCAGCATCTTCTCCGTGAGGATATTTCCTCCCATGCCCGACACAAACACCCCACACCACAGCTCACGCACTCACACAGAGGTAACCAAAGAAAGCAGATTGAGTCCCCTGACTATGCACATTTCTTTGAACTGAAGACCTCAGACCCGGTTCCCAGGTACTCCTCCCTGCACCTCTGGTGCTTCCCCACTCACAGCAGTCACAGCAAAAGAGAGGTAAACTGGGGACTTGACCCTGCACAATGCCCGAAATGTGTGCCTTGCAGAACAGCCGTTTCCAATTCCACCCAAATGTCACGAACCTTCCTAGGGACAAACACCTCCCCTCCTCCACAGCCCCGGGCCTGTTGTTGTTCCTCAAACTCCTGACAATGTCTGGGGCTGTGGCAGTGCTTTTCCAAGCTTTACCAGCAAAACTGAAACTGTGGCTAATCTCTTCCTTTGCAAAACTTCCACAGGGGGATATTCTGTCACAAGGAGCTGGTATTAAGCTAGGAAAAAGCCCAGACTGCAATGTCAGGTGCTGGGGCACATTGTGGATGCAGCAGTAGTTCAGGCACAAAGTGCACAAACACAGCTCCACGTCTGGCTGGAATCAGAACACATTCCTGCCCTGAGCTGGCAGCTTCCCTCCGTCTCCTCCTGCAAGACCCTGACTGACCCCAACCCCATCCCATCGCACTCCTTGGCTTCATCCAGCTATTATTTTGAGACACAAATAAGCTGTCTTGTGAGTTGGAGGTTCCAAAAAGAAGGGAGAAACTTGCTGCATCAGTCAAATTCCTGCACTCCTCTTTCTCTAAAGTTGTAGCTAGGCAAGCATCCATAGAGTCCAAGAGCGAGACAGCAAAAAGGAACTGGGAAGGAAGGAAGGGGCCAGGGGAGGACATTTAAAGGTATAAACTAAAATTATGAAATGGAGAGGAGAGGGTAAAGTTTGGTGAAGGAGGAAAGGGAATAGGAAAAAAGAGGGAAGACAAGGAGAAACTCTGAGAGAAGTGGCACACTGTGTCGGCCTGGAGAGTTAGCGTAGATTTAGATTTCACTGTTAGAGGAGGGAATCAATGGCTGGCCCCACGCCTCATGCTGGCAGCCTCTGCTGTTCTGATCTCAGGACCAGCATCTGTCAGCAATTTTCAAGAGGAACCATTAGAAATCACAATGTTTAACAGTTTGTCTTGGCCCCCTGGAATTTTACCACCCCCACCAGCTACCGAAAAAAGAGCAGGGGGTTGGAAGGAGGAGAGGGGAGGAGGGTGGAAGAGAAGGAGGAAGGGAAAACAAAATGGTACTTGTGAGATTTAATGTGGGCCTCCCCCTTTTTTCCCCTGCTTGTTTGCCACATCCGCAGAGGTGATCTATGGATGGTGGGGTTGGCCTCATTCCTGGCCGGTGCAGCGGGTGCTGGATTCGAGGAGAGCTGGCTGGAAACTCCCTGTGAGCAGGATCCAGGCGTCTCTGCTGGGGAGCCTTCCCGGAAGCACAACAGACCCCGAGATTTACAGCGCTCTGCAAAGCAAATTGCTCCTGACACCAGAGTGACTCCTGGGCATCTCACACACAAACCAGCAGAGAGAGACGCAGCGTTTCCCAGAAGTGGTTCAGTCACTTGGCTACCAGCAGACGATTTATTCCATCTGTTCTTCCCTCCAGATCTCTAAATAGTGAGCCACAAAAGGCAGTGTGGGGAGCGAGGGAAGGGAAGAGCAGTTTCTCAGAGGGTTTTGGCAAGGCCAGCCCTGTGTGGTGCTGTGTGGGCCGCTCTGGAGGGGACACCCAGCGCTCACAATCAAAAGGTTCTTAAAGGAAGTCTTCAAAGGGCTGGTCCTGCTTGGCACTGATAAAACTGGTGAAAACAAAACTGAGCGAAGGAAAACAAATCACTGTGGTGAGGTTTGAATGTGTTTTCTGCAGCGCCAGTGGCGTGAATCGAAGCCACTGTGCTGCAGGAGAGGCTGACGCGGCAGCTGAGGGATGGGCTGTCCCAGCACTGAGGGACTCTGTGCCCAGTGACTTACAGGGACCAGAATCAGGCAACTGGGCCATTTTTCATCAAGTGCTGCCCAAATCCAGCCCCAGAGCACCTGGTGCTGCAGGGATTTCAAGGTACATCAAAGGCTGAGAGGGATTTCAGGTCCAGGCCTGAACTTTGATGCTGCCTCAACCTCTGCATGAGTTCAGTGTAAGTTGTATAATTCCAGGGAGGTGAGATCTGTTTGTGACCAGCTGGGTTTGCAGTATGAACCTCACATTTCAGTTCTTCCACAGTCATAACTATGGTCTGCTTATGACTATTGGTCTTTAAGTATGTGATTTATATGGCTTTGGGAGATAATCTGTGGTTTACAGACTCAAAGAGTCCAGTTTATACAGGCTCCATCAGGCCTTGCCAGGCCTGTGCCTTACCAGGAGAGAGTAGAATTGTAAGGATGAGTCTCACCAGCTGGACTTGTTGATTTTAAAGGCCCTTTCCAACCTAAATGATTCTGTGATACAACATCAGCTGTGAGCAGTGGAGGAGAATCTGGATTTTAACTCACCCTCCTCAGAGAAGAGGAAACTGTACCTTGAGTTCCTGTTCCATGCTACACCAAAATGCATTTCCTCACAGCAGCACTGACTTCTCAGTGATAATTTGCTAGAAAAGAGCTCAGGTTAAGTACAGAGATTTGGGAAGTTATTCCTGGGCAGAAGGCCACATTATCAGTGTAATTTGATTTACTCTTAGAGCACTTGGAGTCCCTCTATAGGTCTCAGAGCAGCCCCAGGACCCCTGCCCAGAACCTCTCTCTGCCTCAGAGGTGAACACCTCCAGCAGCCAGGTGGGCAGGCTGAGCAAGGAGTGACAGAGAGACCCAGGGCAGAGATGTCCCTTGGCCTCTGCTGAGTTCACAGTGGCTTAAAACCCTTCCAAACACAAAAGCCAAAGGAGTTTTGAAACCTTCCAAGCAGAAAAGAGCGAAATGAGTTTTTCAGATCCCCTGGACACTCAAAGTGTGTGCACACACCATGTGACTTGCAGCATTTCAGAGCCTGAATTCCAGCAACACCACAACAAAATGCAGGTTATTTAATGTCATTCACACCAGGGACAGGGTGACAGACGAGTGACATGGGCAGAGAGGTTTAATCAGGCTGATGCTAAGCAGTTGGCATGGTCTTGGCTGTCAGATCTTGATTTCCCTGCACATGGCATTTGTAGCCTAGCCAAGTTTCAGAAAATATCTATCATGAGCTAAACCAAGCTTGGCTAGCTTTAACCTTGGACTAGATTAACACACAGAGAAGACTGGAAGCTGTAGGGTTTCGATTACTGAAAAGATAAGCCCCTATTTTATGCATTTGGTTCATATTTGAAAGATTGCACCAAGTTTTATTACTCGGTTCTATTGCTATTTTTACAGTCAATCAGCTAAAAAAATTGTCTTTTAAATTTTTTTTTTTACCTTTGGCAGAAAAAATGTTTCCTGGTTAAAATGACATGATTCAGGATTTTAGAAGGGAGCAGAGGAATCTTAGCATCTGTTTTCACATTGCCTTGACAGGGACAGGCCTCAATTAAGGATCTTATTAAAAGTGTCTCCTCCTGCATTATATCAAATCCTGGTGCTTTTGCCGAAAGTTGAAAATGTGCACACATGGCAACCACAGACTCGGAGTCCAAAGGTGATGGAGCTGTCAGGAAAGTAAGGAATACATGCTGGATTAGCTGCAAAGGAGATGGATCATGGAAACTAAAAGAGACTGTGGCAGCTTGGCCAGTGCCTAGGAACACTTTGGGTCCAATTCTATCGGAGTGTTTACTGGGGAAGTACAAAATATTCTCCAAATCCCAGCCAGCGACTTTTAAATTAATCTGTTGCTTTTTCCGTGTTTAATTTGCTTTAACTGCCTCCCTTGATTGATCACGGCTTTTTTAGTTCACATGTGGGTATCTCTGACTTTCCAGGTGCTTCCCACTGCTGCAGTTAGAAGAGTTTAGGGTACCTCTGAGAATCAATCAGCTTATTTGGGCACACGGAAAATCCAAGAATAAAAAAAGTAAATCATAATTTAAAAAAAATAAAATTTGGGTTTTCCAGCTTCGTTTTGTCACCTCAAAAAGGTTTGGAAGCATTTGCAGAAGATTTGTGTGAACAGAGAGCTGGATTATCCATCCCTGTACCTGGTCTGTTCACCCCTTGCCCTTGGACCAGCCCCTTGAACCCTGAGCCATCAGGAAGCAATTCCAGCACAACAACCCTGCTTTACACCAGGAACAACCTTGGCCCATCACGTCCTTCCTGCACAAACCCCTTGTTTAAATCATTAATCCCCCGTAAACACCTGCCCTCGGTGTCAGGGGTGTGCAGTGCCTGCAGTTCTCACCCTGCAAAAACCTCTCTGTCCCTCTGGAGCTGTAAATGTTTGATCCCTTCCAGCAGCTCATCGCCGGGACCAGCTCAGAGGAGAACATTTCTGGATAATGTCGTCATCTTTCCTGAAGCAAAACAAGTCGTTCAGAGCAGCGGGTAAATTAATTCTCTTTGGAAGTTTTATGTAAGCCCTGGTTTGGAGGCAGCAGCGCTCACCAGTGTGAGCTCAGGGATGAAGTGGCTGCATCCAGCATTCCCTGCTTGGAATAACCAAGAGATTTCTTTGGGATTTCTTCAACTTCCCCTCCTCAGAACCGCTTACTGAAAGTTTTGTTGTGAAGCAGGCCTTTCTCTGGTTCTGTGAGTTTGAGAGAGAGGCCTCAAAGAGCGGAGACAAACCTGCAGCAGAAGTTAGCAGATGGAAGATGTAATTTCCCATGTGTACCAAGGCCCTGGGAGGAGTCCAGGAAAAGCAGGTGTATCTCGTTTCAGGAGCATTCAAGTAAATAACAACCCCACTCTGGAACAAAAAAGGCTCCACAGGCCTGCAGCTGATGCCTGCAGAGTGTCAGGAGCTGATTTCTTCACCTTCCTGCATCACTAAGACCAAACATTTATTCGAGTGTATGGGAATTAAGTTCTAGAATATCACTGGAATTCAAGGATGCTGGTTAAGTCTTCTATCCCTTTTAAACGTCTATGAATTCCTGGCTGTGTAGGATAATTTGTTTGGTCACTGCTTCAACCTGTGTGTACTGCTAAAGGTTTCAAGGAGCACATTCCACCTTCCACCACAGGGATGACTGAATTGCAGTGGGAAAATCCTGTCTTTTCACATCTCGAGCTGAGGAGGATGAAAAGAACAGCACAAAGACCAGCACCACGTGGCCTCTAAGTATATTCCAGAATGATTTTTTGAATCAAATAAAATTTGAATTTTTTCAACATTTTGACAATATTTTCATCTGTACAGACACATCCTCGTTGTGTGGTTAATGTCAGTGCAGCACCAAGGTTAATTAAACTTTGGTGAGAAGAGTCGCCCTGACAAGCAGCTTGTGCATTCCCATGGGTGTGTATCTGGGGTAACTGGAGGCATTTCCTGGAGGTCTCCACCCCGCAGCCAGTGGGTGCTGCCATGTAGGTACAATTAAATGCCACAGTGAGCCTTGAATCTCTCCAGGCACCAGCAAATCCCTCCCCTGCATCCAAGATTAGAGTAGGAAAAAACTCTTCACCAAAAGGAGTGTCCAGCTCTGGAAGAGGCTGCCCAGGGAAGTGCTTGAGTCACCATCCCTGGAGGTGCTTAAAAGCCACGGAGATGTTGCTCTTGGGGACGTGGATTAGTGGTGGACTTGGCAGTGCTGGGGGAACGGTTGGATTTGATGATCTCGAAGGTCTTTTCCAACCTAAACAATTCTATGGCTCTATGGCATTTGAAAAATATGTCTTTGAGATCACAAGGCTTTGCCGTGCCCTCCTCTCGCTTCTCTTTTATGGATTCAACTTCAAGTGTGTTGAATCACCAAGTGACATCCTAAAACAACTTTATAAAATGCCCAGAACAGTCGGTGAAAGGAAAGAAAGCATCATGGCAGAGTGAACCACAGTTCAAGTTATTCCTTTTCCCTGGAAATTACGGGTCAGATTCTGTCTCCCAGACAGGAATTGTGCCATTGCTGTCCTGCTCTTCCCAAAACCACAGCGTGGTCCCCATAGAGAGGAGACTTGGATGAGTATGAAAGCAGGAGGCAGAAGGAGCCTGAAAAAAAAGAACATCAGTTTTGAGGGTAAACTGCACTGATTACTGACTCCCAAACTGTGACCAAAAATGAACAAATCTCTCCTTTTATTGGGAGAATAACCAAAAAATGGCTGGACAGAATGTGCTTAAACTCCTCTCTCGTTGTGACTTTCATGTCTTCCATTTCTCCAGAATCCCTCCTTGCCCACCGCCCACACAAAAACCTTTGCTGCGTTGTGGTGTCTAAAAATATAGAGATGAATTGTCAGATTCTTATTATTTAAGTGGTGATCACGATTTCCTTGTTGTGGTCACAGATATAAGCATCTCTAAGAAAACATTCAAAGCTCTGGCTGAGGTTTGGGTCTGAAATGAAGGAACTGGAAGTGCAGAGAGGTCCTGGCCAAAGTCAACCAAGGCCAGAGGGAGTGAAGGAATGTAAAAGAGTCTGGAAAAGTTGAGTTGCATGGAGCTTAGAGTCCAGAAAGTGCTGGGGATGCAGACTGAGATCCTTTATACATTAGACAGTTGAGTTAAAGCTTCAGGTCTATCCTTCAAACCCTTTTTGCCCGTTTTATGACAAACATCAGCACTAAAGAAGTCTAAATGAAAGCTTTTGGAGCTGCCCTAAGGAGTGCGATCCCCACCAGTGCCCAGACTTGGAGTAGTTTGATTTCTGAGAACTGCCCACCATAATTTGGGCCACAGTGGCACAGAGGAAGGAGAGACACTGCCTTGTCAGCTCTGGGACGCTGCCAGCACTTGCACACAGCATTTCTTGGAAGGGGAAAACACCACAGCACAACTGCATGTGCCCAAAATTGTCATTAAAGAAATCCACCCTGCTGGCAGCCAAGAGCACAAACCCAAAATCACAGGCTTGACTTGGAGTCAGGGTGTTTTGATAAAACATGAAAACCAACTGGTTTCTGCACAGGGGGAAGCTAAAGATAGATCTGACCAAATTGGCAACATCAGCAGCACTCAGGGTTGGACAGCCTGGCTGGAAACCTCCTTCTGAGGAGAGACAGGGGAGTGGCTGTGTAGGAGCTCAGTTCCTTCAGATCTACCTCTCCCACAGGCCCCACATTCCAAAAACCTCTAAGAAAAGCTGTCCGTGAAACGCTTTGCACCTTGGTGCTGAAGGATCTCACAGCGGCACCGCTCCCAGACAGACTGGCTTCAGAGAGTCCTTCTGAGAGGCAGTTCCAGCAGCAACTCCTTCCCAGGGAAGACGTGGAAGAGGGCAGTGGAAAAAGTTGCCTACAGAAGGACCAAAATTGGACTGACATAGTAACAGCCTTACTGTAAAAGAGAATGGAAAGGAAAATCTGCAAGTCAGTGAGAGAATTCACAGGGATAAATAGAAAAAGGCGGATGTCAGTGAAGTCACTGCTCAGAGAAATCAGGCTTTTGCCTTTTCTTTGAGTCACTTGCACATCCTGCAGCAGCAGCAGCAGCAGCAGCAGCGACCTCTTGACATGAACCATTTTTAACAATTCATTACTCATATGGTCCTCCAGCCCTTTAAAAGCTCCATGAAGGATTGAGACACATGACATCATCCCTTATCCATGCTATTCCCTACCCAGAGCACTGGCTGGGGGTCAGGTACGAGGGAGCCTGCCAGAGGGCAGGTTTGGGGCTCACAAGGATTCCCATACCTGCAGTCCTTGGTGGCTGCTCTGGGACCGACCCTGCAGCATTCAGGAGTCACCAGCAAAAAATTGCCTGGGCTACTCCAAAAAAAGTGTGAAGTTCTTGTCAGCTCCATCATAAAATACCAACTCCTCACTTTCAGTCCACTGCAGGAGTTCTTAATAAAGCTGCGAAAAATGTGTTTCTCAGTGGGACACAAAGAGGCATCCAGAGGTGCTCTGGAGTCCAGATGTGGAGCTTTAAGGATGACAAAAAGGGAAGAGAAAGGCACACTACATGAAACATCACGAAACACTTCCCAGCTTCCAGGCAAGGTGGTCTGGCCTAGCAGCTTGGTGCTAAGCCCTTAATGCAGTTTTACATCTGTAAGTGTTTTTTGGGGGCTCGTTTTCCCTTGCAGGATTATTTCAGGCTGCAGGATAAGTTATGGAGAGCACGTGGAGCTGTGTCTGCAGCGCTGAATCGGGAGGCATGCAAAGAATGCAGCCAGGAGAAGGAACTTATTGGAATCACATGGGATTTTTAGATTGCATGTTTCCAGGCCAGCTTCCATCAGCTCCACTCCCTTATTTTTCGGTCTGCTTATCACAAACCATCTCAAGGTTCCTCTGTCTGCCAGATCTGTGCGTGACTGTTCCCCTCCATGTCTTGCTACAAGGGACAGCGAGTCCCAGGGCATCTTTGGACTACAAATGGATTTAACCTCAAACCAATGTAATTTCTTTTTTTTTTTCAGGGCTTTTTTCCTACCCTGCAATCACGCTTAGCTTCTTTCCCAGGACCATGGCACGATGATGACAGAGAAAGGAGCAATTGCTGATTCACCAGGGCAGGCAGTGGTACCCACCAGCTCTCACACTGCCACCATTCCAGACTTCAGGAAAGAGCCACTAAAAATGAAGTCAGGATGCAATCCTGAATGCAGATCCTCAATTTAGAACTGTTTCCATTCCAGAAGTCGCTCCAAAGCTTGTGAGAAATGAGCAGGGGGTGTCATAGGGAATTAGGATAGGAGAGAAGAATGTTCTGTTACTGATTTGATATTGATTTCAAGAATGAAGAGCTGTAAGAGAGAAACAAAAGATGTTTTGCTGCTTGTGGGTGAGCTGGACCTGTGCTTTGCAAAGGAGAGGGTTTCAGTCTCAGCACTTGCTGAAATGAGGCATTTCTGGCATGAATTTATCAATGTTGCTTTGCGCAGAGAAGCAGTAACAGCTCCTTCCTGTTACACAGCAAGCTCTGCTCATGGAGAAGAAATGTTGACACGGAGAAAAGGTGATTTTTAAAAGTGACATGGGAAGGTGAATAGAATCAAGTTAAGAGTTGTTTCCTATACAGTTTCAGCCTGACTAACCATCCAAACCCAGCCATGGCTGTCAAACACATCACGCAAATGGCCTCTAAAATGAAGGGGTGATAACAAACTCCTTTGAAACCCAGTTCCAAATTCAGGAATGCTGCTGTGTGCCTGGCGAGGGGGTCATTTGTGAGACATCCTGGGCAAAGACATTATTTGGACACTTCTCACAGAATGCAGGGTTACTGTTGCTATCTCAGAAAAGGGCGTATCTAAGGTTGGGTAAAAATTTACAGGGAAGAGCTGGATCCTCTCTGAAAGACTCCGGGAGAAGAAAACATGAGGCAGAAGTTGGGCGAAAGAGCTTCTTTCCATCTCAGAACTGCACCCAAACTCCTTCTGGCGCTCACACTGGATGAGCAATTTAACCCAGAGAAAGAGGTCTGCTCCCAACTGAGCCTTCCAGGCAGAGCAAGAGAATTGTTTTTAGGGTTAGCACTTAGTTACTCCCTCCTACAAACTGACAGACATCAGCCCAGACTCGTAATTGCTTTCAAAATTCAGCCGGCTGCCATGGGGAAGAGGTGGGAAGACCATAAATATTGGCTGACAAAACCCTGGAACGGATCAAAGCTCCTACGCAAAGGAACGTGTTGGGTAAGAGCTCCCTGTGACTTGGTTCTGACTAGAAATGAATTTTATCCTGATTTTTCAAGCTCTTCAGATCCTTGGGCACTGGAGAAAATCGAATAGGTTGGAAATCTTGCGAACAGTCAAACGTGTCCTGAGGTTCCGGGGGAATCCACCACATTTGCCCAGTCAGATTTCTCAGGATTTATGGACTCAGCCTTTGCACTCTGCAGCTGAGAGGGCAGGAGCTTTAGTCAGGTCTTCACACTATGTCTCCATTCTCAAGTAGGGCAATTTTGCATGGAAAGATGGAAGTGAAGTTAGAAATTTTGTCTAAGTCACGGGTGTTATCAGCCTCACTAAGATGAAACCAGAAATCATTCTACCAGAGCACACCATTGCCTACTCTGAATCAGCACCTAGAAGTTCCACCACAGGTCAAACCACTCATGAAGTCAGATATTTTGAAGACCAAAATACAAACATAAGCAAACTAGGAAGGTTTTGTATTTAAATATGGTTGAATACCTGGTTAGAAAAGGAGCTGTGCAAACATCACGGCCGTGATTCGGAAATCGGTCTGCGCTTGTTAAAGCACTCTCTGCAGACAAGGATCGCCATGACAGGGTTATCCCCAACAAATCCATGTTGTTTGTGGAAGGAATGGATTGCAGGAGGGACAGGCAGTGGGACACAACTTTCACTTCTAAGTAACTGCACAGACTGTGCATTAGAAAACAATTGATTTGCTAAACTGGAACGGGCCAAAGGTCTTCTTGTGCTGTTTGAGGGAAAATGCTCACATCAGCTCAAAGGCCTCAGAATATTATTTATGAATCAGTGAAGAGGTTACCTCTAGGCCAGCATGGAATGAGCCTCTTGGGGTGAGCAGTATTTTGTTAATACCCAGTGACTTACCTGTTCTGCAAACAGGCAGAGCTTTGGGTCTCCAGGACTAGCCCGACACCTTTGATCTTACCTGAGTGCAAAGCCAACAAAAACCCTTCCTGGGTTAGGAGTTGTTGCCCTTGAACAAGGGAGTGTCTGAGGCTGCTGAATACTGAACCACAGCTGAAAGCACTCATTGTCATCTCTCCTCTGCCCACTATTTAATTGCTCTTTTAGTTACAGCAGATTAGTAGCAAACTTGAGTTTGATTTAAGGTTGCCAATGAAAAAATCAACCGCAATCAGCGGTTATTTATGAAAGAGATTAATTTCTTCATTGCTAGAGCACTGCACAACATATTTAATCCAGTCTTGTCTAATTGTGGCTCGTATTGACTGGTAGTTTTAAACCAAACCAAACACAGGTTCTCTGAAGAGCTCTTCAGGCTCTGCACTCTCGTCTTTCCAGTGTTTTCACTTCACTCTGTTTCCATGGCCACCGCTATCTCTTAAAATCGTTTTGACTCATCAGTGCTTTCCCAGACAGGAGTCAAAACTCCAGGAAACGAACACTAAAGAGGTGGGTTAGTCATGGGTTTAAAGGCTTAGGAATAAAGAAACCCAAAGAGCAGACAGCAAAGTTATCACAGAGGTGAACAGGGACAGGCATTGGAGATACGGAACCAGACATTCCAAGGCACAGAACCACAGGCAGGATTTTTACCTTTCTGCCCTATTTGTTTTGTTTTGATGTCCAAACTGAATACTGAGGTGACTCACAGTGCCCCTTGCTGGTTAAAAAAAGGACAGAAAACTCAAAGCAGCTTATTTGTGTGGGCCTTGAAAGCAGACACTTTAACGAGCATTCATTCAAACTTCCCAGAGTATTTTTGAAGTGAGTGACCAACGCAACCCCCTCAGTACCTCCAGCCCTTCCTCAGACTCGCCTTGTGCTGCTGACATCTTTGCAGAAGAAGGAATATTTGGGATCCTTTAGTAACACCTGAAGAAAACCTTCAGAGCTGATTTCTTAGAATAGCTGTAACTGAGCCTGGTGATTAGGAGGAGTCTTTTTAAAGCCATCTTAAACAAAAATGAGCTTTCTCAGCTCATCTCCATATCACTGCCATGTCCTACACTTAGTTCGAAAGGTCAAACCATGAGAAAATAGACACAGGCCAAGGCAGTGAGGAGAAATTTTATAGGGACCTTTCTTATCCACAATCCTTTTCATAGAAAGGAATTTGCCTCCCCTCCATCTCCACACCTGCCTGTCTGTCCATGGATCTCTACATCCTTTCTAGAGCAAAATCAATTTAAAACTCCTACAAATGGAATGAGCAAAACGCTCTTCTGAGAAAGTTTCTGGGCTTGAGCAACTGGGAGTCATTGTAAATTTTCTCAGTGTCACTGGAAGTGTCACTGTCCTCAGTGTCTCAGTCCTCAATGAAACATTTCCATGTCTTTCACATCAGCATTTGGTGGTGGGAACCACACAGCCAGGAAAATAAGGAATTGTAAGAGCTGGTGTGTGCTGGCCTTGGCTTTTCTGTGTCTGGGGAGACGATTGTGGTTCTAGTGAGTGTTCCAGAGCCCTCCAGCTCTGAGCATTGGTGAACCTTTCCCAAAAAAAACCCCACAGGAAGCAAACAGATCAGGAAGAAGGAATATATTTCTAACAAAGATGTGCTAGAGGAAACCCAACATTAACGAGGCAGAGATCACAGAATATCCTGAGTTGGAAGGGACCCACAAGAGATGAGTTAAAGACATTTTTCCTTCCTTCCTCTTGGCAAATCCTACCAAAAAATGCATCAATCCAATTCCTGTCCTTAACCTTTGAAAGCTTCTTCAAAGCTGCTGAGTTCCATCTCGCTCTGCCATGACCACACCCCATCCCTCCTTACTCCAAAATATTTCATTTGGGTTAAAAAAATCCCAAATGTGTCCTGCACTGAGTTTGTGCTGCACCACAATAGAAACTTTTAGGCTCCTACTTCATTTCTAGGAAGACCCATATGCTACATGAGGAAGGATTTCCTGGAAAAGAACACATGATCTCATAGCTCTGGCAATTGGATGCAGACTCAGGCCGGAATCAGCTTCTGTCACCACCATGGTGAGCTCAGTTATTTCAGCCAGGTGGCCACTTTTTGTGTGCTCCTGGTGTGACCTGGCCCCCAGGAGCCGGATGTGCCCCAGCTGGACTCACTGGGAGCTGGGAATTAATAAATGCTCCTGTCTACTGCGAAAAAACAGCCCTTGGGGATCTCTCAATAAGCAGCCAAAAGTTAGAGGTTACTCCAAACTGTGTCCCTGTTTCCCCACCGCTCCCATTGTATCCAACAATAAGGGAAAGGAATACAAGAGGGGTTTGTATTTGCTAAAATGTTGTGATGGGCACAGTAGGGAAACAACAAACAGAAAAACTCAGAATGGATTGAATGTTATAAATAAAGCACGTGACTTATCTAAGGTATAAAGAAAGTTAAGATCTAGGAAAGATAAAAAGACCAAATTCAGGTTACTTAGGAACTCATTCCCACTTCTGCCAACTTCCAAAAGTTTGGCGTTGCAACTTTTAATGCGCTTACATAAAAATAGCTCAAAAATACATGTGCTGGCAGAGTACTTTGGTGGTAATAGCTGTAGTGTAGCTAAATCTCCTAGAGAAATCCTAAAGCTTCAGGCTTTAACACTTTAGGAAAACAAGGAAAGGCTTCTCAACTGTCTTTTGTAGATTTTACAATGAAGATTTTCTTTAAAAAAGTACTTCCTCAGGCACAGTGGACAGAAGAGGAAGATGCTGACCAGGGAGTGGGGGCAGCTAAGAGCATTTTAGGCCAGGAGGGTGGTTTGATTCTCTGTTGCGTCACAGATTTCACGTGCAGCCTTCTGAAAGCCAGGATATCACAGGCAAAACCAGGATTCAAATGACAAAATTCGAGGCGCACCCAGGCTCTGCAGCAGAGCTCTGTAACTGCAGAACCCTCCTCCTCAGGCCATGGGTCAGTGTTGTCACCAGTTCCCCTCCTGAGGCGTCAGCTTGGTAACTGCCTTTGGAAATCCATCCACATCCAGGACAATCCGTGGCCATGGGAACCCTGTGATGGATGTTTTTGAAGCACAGAGTGTGGGACAGTTCGTGGTCGATGGTCAGAGGACTCCAGGCTGTCCAAGAGCTCAGTGCTGTGCCTGGAGAGTGCCGAGTCCCCATTTCCCATCACTCTGCAGAGCCTCAGGGACACACAGGAGCTCAATAAACAGTCCTACTTAAAAAGGTTTTCTTTCTCTCCTCCCTCTCTGGGGAATCTGGAAGCAAGACTGACATCTTGCCACACAGTCTATAAAGTCTGAATCAAATTTGAGGAGCTTTAAAGCTTTTCAATGTCTGAAACACGAATCTGTAGCCAAACTGAGGGCCAGTCCAGTCCCCACACCCACACAGTGTTTGTGCTCCTGGCCTGCCTTCACAACACGTTTATAAACCATTTTCTGTTTAGTAAACTCTGCTTGACAAATCACTTGACTTAAATTCCAGCGTCTGAAATAACCATCAGGAAGAGATAAGGCAATGGCCTGAAGACAAGGATATTAATTCTAATTATTTCTGATAACACCCTCATTTGAAATAGATGTTAATACTTAGCCCGCTGTGGTTAGTTTCCCAAAAGCAGAATTTCAAAACACTTCCTTACCCAAATCAGCCCCTCTGGCCTCAGATCTCTGCATCCCCAGACAAATTCCAGGATGTCAGTCCAAGCAAGTCTTCCTGAGTGCACCTCAGGGAGCGATTCCTGGATTGGTACTTTCCATTGGAAGCACTCTGGGTTCTCTCTAAGGATCTTGGGGAAACACGTCTTTGCTTTCCCTCTCTCAGAGTTAAGAAAGCTCATTAAAATACTCATTGAAACCCAAGAAGCCTGTTGGTCACATTACTTGCCAGTTTGTTAGGGGGGTTGTTTGTTTTTTTTAATTATTTTTAATTCATTGCTTTGTGTGCAGCAATCTAACAAAGTCTAAAACCCCAACTGCAAACGTTTTCTATGCTGGCAGAGCTGTTTTCTCATGCTTGTGACAGCTGAGTGACCTACTTTTGTTTGCTGGTGTGGCAGCCTCTGTGGTAGGAGGCCCAGCTGGGATGTCAGCAGGGTTTAGAGATGGGTTTGGCTGAGTGACTAAACCTGGGTCACCTGGGACCAGCTGGGATTTAGAAGCCAACAGTCCAAGGTAAGTGACAGGTGACAGAGCAGAGCCTGGGCTCGGAGGGTGGATCTGGGAAGGCAATGATGCCACTTGGACCAGGTGTGGATCCTCCTCCTTGATAATCTGTGATGGCTAATTAAAAATCTCGTCTTAAAGAAGAGCTGCAGCTTCACCACAGCAGGAACCAGCTCTTCACAGGTTGCCAGTGCAGTTTTTTACTCACTGGTTCCAGAGGCTGCCCCTTTTTAGCTTGAGAGAGTGAAGAACAAAGCTTTCAGTCATGGCCTACACTGCTTTGGAAGCACCTCAAGAAAGCCCAGCTTAACCTCCACGTCTCCCCTCCCACACCTTTGCAGAATCCCTGCAGGCCTTGTGCACGCCTTAAATTACCCCAAATCCTGAACTTTGAGTAGAACACTTTGAAGAATTTCCACATCTCTGAAAAAGCCATCTTCCCGTCCTTCAGAGAAATATATTGCACAGTAGAAATATTAACTAACAAGAAGGAAATGAAGATACAGAAAGACAACAGGGTTAATAATATGGTAGAAAGTGCTAACAAACAAACGGGGAGTAAAAAATTGGGCAAATTTTTTTTGGACTCTCTCCATAGTGGTCACATCCCAATCTCTCTCACACACTCTCCTACTTGGAGGCAATTTTCTCTCAGTGAATAATAAAGAGACCATTTTCTTTCTTGACAGCATAATTTCACTGACTTCCTTGGATTTACGCAGGACTTGGGATCACTCTGTGGAAAACACGCTGCTTCCTCTGGGTAAATATTATTAGAATGACTGGGAGGAAGGAATGCCCCCTGAAAGGAAACATGGTGCATCCAGGAAGAGGATTTTCAACTTGGCAAAATAACCTACAGGAAGCTGTTACTCGTGCCAGACTTTATGCTATTGATTCAGTAACTCAAACAAATGTTAGTTGGGTTTGTTTTCCTCACATCTTTAATTTCAGCTCAGGAAGACCACTATGTCCAACAAGAAAGTGAAACAAGCTATACCCCACTTGCCTTGTTCCAGGAAAAATTCCAGGGCTGGGAAATGTTCAGAGGCCCCAGCTGAAGGTTTCTCTATAAAGGAGATTGTCTCCATCCCCATTAATGTCACTGGCAATGCTGCTGCCAGCAGAGATCAGTATTTGGCTCTAGGTAATAATTACCAGTCCCTCAGCCTTTACTGCAGGCTGGGCTGTTCCTGGTTTATGCCAGTTATCCAGACCAGAACACATCATCCTTACGGGGGTGGAATCAAGGGGTGCACTGGTCAGGACCCATAATACACTGAAATATTTCCAAAGGAGTCCTTCGTAATCCTATTTTCTGCTGTTCTTCAAAGCCATCTTCCACATGTCTGCCTCTCCTCTGGCGTGTATGAATTTGTAAAGAATCCTCCTGCGTCCCAGCTTTGGGAATGAGCACACGGCTCAGCTTCAGCTGTGCCTTTAGCAATTGGCTTTGGATGAAATCAAAGCCCTTCCTCATATCGGCCACTTGGTGAATAACCTGCAAAGTGCCAAAAATCCGAGGTTCTCTGAGTCCTCTTGAAATAAATCATCAAACCACCACACTTTGGTAGTAGTTCTTCACTGCCTGTGGAGTTTGAGTTTACAGCTTTGTGACATCACAGCTTTTCCAAGGCACTAAGTAGAATAAAGAACCTTAAGGACTCCGTGGCACAGCCTGTGGGAGCCAAACCCCCCGGAGGGGAACCCCAGGATGCAGCACAAAGTAGTTTGTGATTGGATTTCATCCTCAAATCCCTTCAGTCCCACTGCATCTGCAATGCCCACGGAATACTGTGGCAGAGGGAACAGACACTTGATTTGCTCAGTTACTGCGATTGCTGCGAGCACCTGGAAAATATGACAGGCTCAGATTTCCAGATCACTACGAAATTGCACCGATATCATTTCAGTGACTTTCAGCACCCCCAAAGGCAGAAAGACAGAAGCTTATTCAGTAGTTTAGTCTATGATAAAAGGAAAAAGAGTAGGTACGGCTCAGATAGAAGTACTGAAGCTCTGAAATCCTTTTACACGTATTTTGGGATAAGAGGTGAGAGCTGCAGCCATTCAGGTGAAATATGAATGGGCTGCCAAAATTTATCTTGTGACATAATCCACTGCTGAACAAAGAGGAGATGTTTTTCTTCATATCTGTATATCCTTTCCCCATTTTTCTTGAGAGCAGGGAATTCTGCAGGAGCAAGACTTTAAAGAGAGGCTTTAATCTCCTTCAGAAAGTTTCAATTGTCATTTTTTAACATATGACTGAAAAGCATTTTTATTAAGTTTTTATCATTTGTCCTGGCTATTCCTGTGATGAAGGATTTTAAGATTCCTCCCACTTCACCCTGCAAGCAATCAGCACAGCATTAGAGAGCTCCTTAGTGAATTAGATAGGGCCACGCGTCTGCACTGGGGAGACAAGAGTTAACTTGGATATTTCTCTGCTTCTGTTGATCACTCACTGAGTTTTACCTTCTGCTTGATGAGTTTCAGTTCCTGGTGCAGTGAAAAAATGCCATTTCACTGTGCAGGGTGGCTTACAATTGTTCAGTAGAGAAATAAGATAATTTAAAAAAGAATGTCATCTGCTTTCATCTTGAGGAGTATTCATTTAAAAATGAGAGCTTGTAAGAATTTCTGGCTAAATAGATGAATATTTTGGCATCTTGCAGCTGAAAAAAAACCCTCTTTAGATCACCCAATCATGGAATGGTTGGGGTTGGAAGGGAGCTTAAATCTCATCTCATTCCCACCCCTGCCGTGGGCAGGGACACTTTCCACCATCCCAGGCTGCTCCAAGCCCCATCCAGCCTGGCCTTGGGCACTGCCAGGGATCCAGGGGCAGCCACAGCTTCTCTGGGCACCCTTCTCAGGGCCTCACCACCCTCACAGGGAACAATTCCTTCCCAATATCCCATCCATCCCTGCCCTCTGGCAGTGGGAAGCCACTCCTTCTTGTCCTGCCCCTCCAGGCCCTTGGAAATCTTCTCTCTCCATGGTTCGTGTTGGCTCCTTCAGGCACTGCAAGGCCACAGTGAGGTCACCCCAAAGCTTCTCCTCTCCAGGCTGAACAACCCGAGCTCTCCCAGCCTTTCCTCCCAGCAGAGCTGCTCCATCCCTCTGATCCCCCTGGTGCCTCCTCTGGACTCTCTCCAGCAGGTGGATATTTCCATCCCTTGCTGATGTGTCTTCCTCAGAGGAAATCTTTTCCTCCAGAACAGTCAGTTTTACCTGAAAATCCATCCCCCCGTCTTTCCTGCTCATTGATTTGGCCTCATCCCTTGTTATAAAGGAAGACTTTGGTGAAACAATGCCTTTGTTACGCTGCTTAACAACGCTGGATTCGCGTCCTCTCCCATGGAAGGCTCTTTCCCAGCTGGCTCTTGGCGGGCAAGGAATGTCCCTCAACTGTCACACACATCATCCTAGACCTCATCAGCACCGAAATTTTCAGTTGTGTGTTATTCCTCCCACACATCTTTCCCCCTTTCCCAATTTTTTTTTCCATTTTGTAACCTGGCTCTGACAACGACATCCTTGTTTGAGGAAAAGCACCGGCCACTGAACCGCCTTCAGGCAAAGGAATTCCTCGCCCTATAAACAAACTCCTTTCCTCGTCCTTTCTTAATTTTTCCAAATCATGATAATGATTTTCTGACCTGAGTGACAAAGGGGCCTCTCTTGTGCACAAACAGACACTCCCAGGCTCCTCCAGCACAGAATTCCCAGTGGAAGAGCCGTGTGTACCCACACGGGCTCGGCTTCCGGAGGAACGCGCTGACTTTATTTCTCTTCTGTCTGGAGTCAAGCGAGGCACGTTCCAGTTGAAGTCAAAATAATCCCAAGAAAATCCCTGAAACTTTAGACTTTCTGGTAGAGTTTTGGAACACCCCCAAAGGCAAATGGAGGGATTTTATGAAGCATTCCGATACTCATATGAAAATGATTGTGGGGAAATACACACAATGCAGATCGCTCCGGGGATTAGGAGTCTTCCAGCAAAGAATTCCTTCAGCTTTGCATTTCTTGGATAAAAGTATTTAAAAAAACAGCAGAGCATTATAATCTCATTTTCGGGTGATTTGTCCCGACTGATGGGAGGTTTGATGCAGTGGCAGGTGAGGTGACTGCGCTGTGGTCTGATCACTAGTGTTTAAGGGAGTATTGGCTCTCTAAGCCTATTTTCCTGTGTTTTTCTCCCCCTCCACATGTCTCTGCTTAACCAAACATCACCCATCTCGATTCTCCCTTCAGAAAGAGCGGGATAAGTCAGGAATAATCCTTGTGAAATGACTAACTTAAGTCAGCCTAAGCAGAGAAGCAGGTCTCAAAACCCAGCAGTGAGTTGTGAACCTGCCTTTTCTGTCACAAGTACAAAGGGCAAGTGAGACATTCCTGGATCAGAGGGAAAGTCTCTTTTCATTATAAGTGATTAACAAGCAGAAAAAAACAGACCCTGGCTTTTTAATGGGGAAAAAAAAAAAGAGAAATATCTCAATTTGGCCTTTTATGAATCTTTTTGTCCAACTACAGAGCTCTGTAAACACATTAAATGAGAAGTATTAACAGAACAAGGCACGTTCTCAGTGAATTTATTACAGGCAAACAACACATGAGCATCGAAATGAGCCAACAATGCTTTGGTGGCCTATTTGAACTGCTGGTTTCACTCTGTTTTCTCAGTAGATAAAATGTGCACATTAATTATGTGCAAAATACTCACACAGAAATGTGTGTAGGCCCGTAACTCCAGGATTTTTCTTTTTATTTTGGTTATGATTCTGAAGCCCAGTCCTGTTTGGCAAAAACAATCCAGTCTGTATAAAAATCTGCTTAGCAGACATGGATTTCTTGCACAGAGAATCCTGTGACTCTCCCACAGGCCAGCAGTGTGTCACAAAGTGACCTTCAGCACTGGTCTTTATTCCTAATTTACCAGGAGGTTCATATTTTAAAATAGCATTCGAGAGATAACTGTGGCTAAATAATGATATATTTCCTAGATTAGGTCATGCATGGCCTTTCTGCCAAGCACCTTATCTAAAATAATTATTCTTTCTTGGGGGAAGACTCCACCACTTTTTTTCATTTCTAATCTATTGTTTGTCTCCTTCCTTCCTGCACACTAAGTAATGAAGACTTGAGGTATTCTGTAGTGAAAGGAGAACACTTAGTGACTTGAATCTCACTTTTATTCCCAAATTTCATTTATCTTTATTTTTCGTGTCACTTTAGCAGTCTGAACACCAGAGCTCTCCCTCCTTAGGGCAGTGCCTGAAACACGAGGCTGCTCCACAGTGGAGAGGCAAGGAATTTTCACTTTCCTCCTGCTTGAAGGTGTTTCCACTTTGCAGATGACATTTCCAGTGCTTTGTTTGCACAAGTGAAGGGGTGAGGCTGAGCCGTTGCCTTGTGGCTGGAGAAGGAAATCAGATTTCTATTGCAATGTCCAATCTGAGGACGCTTTAAGTTAAGAAGAGAATAATTAAAAACAAAACAAAACAAAACAAAACCCCCAAAAAACCCAAAAAACAAATTTAAAAAGCCAAAAAACAAAAACCAAAACAACAACAACAACAAAATCAACAAAAAAAAACAACCAAAAAAACACAAAACAAAACAAAACAAAACAAAAAACAAACACAAAAAAACCTCCAAAAAAACACTAAAAAAAAAAAACCCCAACCACCAACAGCTCATTTTCCCTGGAAAAGACCTTCTTTCAAGATATTGAAGGGAATGAGATGTGAGGCACAGCCTGTCCCCAGTGTTCCCTGGCTTGCTGGAGGGGGTAACTCCCCGCTCAGAGCTTTTTTCCCCCTCTCTCAGCTGTGAAGCATCAAAGCCTTTCCGTGCAGTGAGCACACAGAGCAGCAGCCCTGAATTCTGCGTTCCCAGTCCCTGCTGGAACTTGGAGCACAGGACCCACGGACAGAAATGACTTTGGAGGACAGAGCTGGCAGGAACAACGAGCAGGAGGCAGAGGTGAGCTGCTTGCAAGTGAAATTTGAGTTGTTATGATGTCACTGAATCTGCTCTGGCTCCTGAAAGTTGTGAAACACTTCATCCCCTGGTGCTGAGACGTGACACACGTTATCCAAAGCCTCGTTTAATCAGCTTAGCAACCTGAATGAGGCTAACAGCAAAACCAGCTCCTGCCAATCCCCTCTCCGGAGTTTTTGCTTTCTAAGCAAGCCAGAGGAGTTATTCCCAAAACCCCCATAATCTCACCAGGAAGAATTTGTCAAACACACGCTTTTAAAGGGGTACTTCTCAATAGAGTCAGTGCCCTCATTTCACTGGGCATTTCTTTAGAATATTCCGGGTAATTCAGAATTTGCCTTCAGTACGTCTGCATTCTCTGCATGTGCATTTCACCAGCACCCAGCTGGGAAGAATCACCTGGGATATCAAGGCTGGTTCCCGGCTGCTGCAAGCAAACCTTGCCATGTGTCCACAAAGTCATGGACACGCTGGCATAGGTATGCAGCGCTTTGTAGCCCTCTCCGAGGTGTCAGCTGCTCCCAAAGGGATGGGGAGCAGGAGCAATCCCGAGGCTGGGAGAGCAGGAACCTCCCCATGCCTGAGCAAGGGGAGCAGGGCAGGCCGGGGGTGGTGGCCAGGTTCTACCGGGAGTCCCCATCACCACAAATCTGTGGTGAGGGATCAGGTCTGAGGCCAAGGCAGGAGCAGGTCCAGCAGGGCAGCATTAGGGTCAGTGGTGGGGAACAGGGTCACCCCCAGCCCAGGGAGCACAGACGGGGCCATGGTGACAATGCAGACTAGATGCACTGCTAAAGGTGACTTTAATGACATCCCAGGAGGAGGAAAATGAAGATATCACCATTACAATCACTGTGTTATGACAAGTTTCCGAGAAACCACTGCTCAGAGTTGCATAAGAAAAGTTTCCAGTGTTGTCAGACAGTGTGGGCTTTTCTGGACAGTTTGGGAAGGTCTTGTGTTCCCCCAGCCTGCCCCCTGCTGCTGCCCCCATCCCATTCCCATTCCCTGTGTGGCTGTGCAACGCCTTCCGAAACCACACTGACCTGGCTAAAAGCTGGAACTTATTTTTAGGCAAGATCACTCCAGCGTTCTCCTTCAAAACCATGTGCACACTTTTCTCAGCGTTACTAAAAGCAGGCAAACTGCAGCATGAATTTGAATTCTCCTCAGTGAGCTTTGCTGCTGGAGAAGACCTGCCTGATTATTTTTCCGTTTCCTGAAATGAATGAGAAATTCGGTCTTTCTGCCTTGATCTCTCCTTGCTGCTCGTTCAAAACATTAAATGAATTTCATGCTCTTCCTGTTGAAAATTAGAAAGAAAAATACAAATCCTAATTAATTTTTAGAACTTGTAGTCTGAAAAGCCCCACTGTGTTAGGTCAGTCGGTTTTGTTAAGATGTCTGGCGCTGTGCTGGATTCATTTAATGTGTTTCAAAACCAAGAAAAGAGGATTATAAAACCTACAGGGAAGCACTGTGCTTAAACTTTGAAAATTTTGGGGGGTGGGGTGGTTTTCTTCACTTTCAAAGCTGATTTTTTCTGTCCACAAAGTCCACCAAAATTTATTCTGCAGTACCTGATAACACATGATAGTTTATAAGCAGTTCTACCACAGGCCAGTTGTGTTATTATGACTCAAGTCCCAGCCAGACTTTAAGTGCCTTCGAAAGAAAATTTAATTAACCCAGTTAACCCATTTTGGGGGGACATGAAGGCACATTCAGCGCTTTTCAGTGTTTGGCTCCGTGTTAATTTGACCTTGTGCACATAAAGACTCCACATCAGATGACGGATGATGTACAGGCCTGGTCAAACCTTCTGCATCACTCACAGACCATTATTTCTGAAGTGCTGTTAGCAAGCAAACTCAAACAATCCTTTTCCCAGGCTGTCCTTTCACCCGTGGCCTTGGCAAGCTCTGAGTGCAGAGCGATCCCAAAGCCTCTCCAGCTGAAGTGACACGTTCCAAACGGAGATCCAATTGCTAATGGCAGGGTGATGATTCCCTTCTCTTGCATCTTATTTGGATCTTCTGGTAGAATTCGTGGTGCCCAGCTGGTTTCTAAATTGAAAAGGACTCTCTCCTGCTCTGTCTGCCTTTGTTTCTCCCCTCCTTTTGAACTCCTGAAGGACTGAGATGGTGCAAGTGACAGCAGAGAGGAGACGGCATCTTCTGGATGGAAGGAGCTGGAGCCAAGGCACCCAGTTTGCTCCTCCTGGGGACTGCTCTGTGCAGCCAGACACCACGAGGGTGCCAAACAATGAAGTCAGCGGCTGTACAGATGCCTTGGTTTTGGGGCCGTGCTCAACATATCAACTGTAACACGAGGTTTTTGGAAGGCTCCTCAGAAGTGGGGCCAGACGGTTCTTGCTGTGCTGTCTACAGGCAAACCCTGCTCTGTGTCTTTGGCCAAACGGGTGCAGTGCAAGTCACTGCTGCCATTGTTACAGCAAGATTGTTCCTTTCCACAATGAGCTTCACTGTTTTTTGTGGTTATCTTCAATAAATAACGGTTATTTTACCTCAGGATTACAGGAGTAAAAGATGGTCCACCTAGCACTGAACTACCACATTTCTCTTCCCAAAGAACTTTTGTCAGGGAGAAACTTGAATGATGAAGAGAATTACAGAGTCACAGAACATCCCGAGCTGGAAGGTGCCCACCAGGATCATCCAGTCCAACCCTAGCCCTGCCCAGACACCCCAACAACCCCACCCTGGGCATCCCTGGCAGCGCTGTCCAAGCCCTCCTGGAGCTCTGGCAGCCTCGGGGCCGTGCCCATTCCCTGGGGAGCCTGGGCAGTGCCCAGCACCCTCTGGGGGAAGAACCTTTCCCTGATCTCAGCCTGAGCCTGCCCTGGCCCAGCTCCAGCCGTTCCCTGGCTCCTGTCCCTGTCCCGGGGAGCAGAGATCGGAGCTGCCCCTCCACTCCCCATCGGTGAGGTCTGATCTCATTCTGCTCTTCTCCAGCTGAAGAAACCAAGTGACCTCAATAATATATAATAATAATCATCGTCATCATCATCATCATCATCACAAAGGCTATTCATGTTGAGAAGCTGCTCAGCCAGGGTTGCACAAGAAGTCGTTGTCTGCACCATGAATCCAACTGTGCTTCTGGGTGGCAGCGCAGCTCCCATCCACTTCAGCTGTTCTTTGTTCTGATGACATGGACGATTTCCTACTCATTTCTAAGAAGTTCAGTCTTAGGGATTAAAGAAATGGAGTTCGACCTTTTCATTATCCCCATTAAAGCAGCCTGACTGACCACTGGAACTTCTGAGAGCTGTGCTGGCAAAGTTGCCTTTTCTAATGATGTGAAGCAAACTTGTCAGAGGGATGAGGCCTCCTTAGCTGCACAAGATCAAGGGATATTTTTAAAGGCAGGACTATTTGCAGCCTCACCCTGAGGACAAACAATCAGAAGCAGACCCCTTGCAGCTTGGATTTAGAGCATCGAGTCACGTAGGAATAAATCTGCCTCCTCCAGCTTTTTTTCGAAAGGGTTAAATTTGATTGAGAGTCATGGGAACCACTCTTTCACAAGCTGGATTTTAAAGGAAACTTTGATACTTACTGATCAGAGTTCCAGTTCAGTTCAGTTCCCATTACATCAGTAGATCTCCACTTTATTACCATGTAAGAAAGACTCTCTTCCCAAACACTTATTTGGCACTTCACTGTAAGAAACAGCCACTGCTTTTTCACAGAGCTGCTCCTTTCCCTACTGCTGATACAAGGTAAAATGTGAGAAGAAATTCACACGGCTAAATGAGGGCCTGATTTGCCTTCATGATTTTCACTGAGGCAGGGAATTACATCTTAATCTTTCAGGCTGCTGCTGCTTCCCTGTAGGAGCCTGGGAGGGAGTGTGACCTGTGCATGCTCCTGACATCTCACACAGCTTTGGTTCCTTCTGCTAAAAACCAGGGATGCTCCATTTCTGGCTGCTTCCAGCTGGTCAGAGTAGAGCAGTTGTCATGTTTAGTACCACATCTTTACTGTTTGTTCTAACTTATCAGCTGTAGTCTCAACCCTATGGCCAGGGCTGTCAGGTTTAGGACAGGAACAGGATTTGCTATGAAGGTACCAACCTGGAGTGTCCTATGAGAGGATAATGAACCGCTGAGAACATTCTTCCATTCTCTGGCCAATTCCATTTGAATCATTAAATGTTATTGGCAAACACAAAGAGACAGTCAAGGTAAATAACATAGTTTATACTCGGGTTAATTAACTGCCTGAAGTACCACCCATGAAGCAGATAAATTCTTGTAAGCCCTGACTCAAACGAGGTTAAAGGAATTATTTCACCATCACCATAATCTAATATGTGACCAAATGTACAGATGCTGCATTTAGGAGAGCAGAAACAAAATAACTGCACTGCTGTGGGGAGGCTGACTGGATAAATGCCAGCGTGTTCACTGCCCTGAAAATAGAAGACAAGAAAATACACGTATCAAATTAAACTAATGGTTTAGGTGTCCCAAAGGCAGGTACCGGGAGAACGAACCCCGGGAAGGCACGAATAATGAATACATTGCCGGCAAGAGAAGTGTTTATTTCTCCTTCTAGTAGGAGGCTGTTTCCCAACAGAGAACATGAGGATTTGACATTCCTCCCAGCATTTTGAGAGGATCACTGGTGCTCCCCAGGGGACTGTCTGTCGGCAAGGAAGCTGCTCAGTGAGGGCAGCAGGTACTCCCAAAGTCAGCTGCGTTTGTCAGTGGGTGGGCTGGGAGCAGAGATCAGGGCTGGTAAACTTGGGAGAAAATGGTGCCTGGAAGCATGTGCTGGAAAGCAGAACAGTCCAGGGGAAAATATGGCTGGAGAGAGATGGGAATAAGGTGACTCAGTAGAGAGAGGTCGCGGCAAAAGTACACAAGAGAAGTTTTCAGAAACTACAGAAGAGAGAAAGAATTTAGCAGAGCCCTGACCAGCAAGTGTTGTTTTACTGTACAATACAGTGCATCTTTCCCAAGGAAAACACACTGGCTGGCTTGCACAGCTGGGTCGGTCAGCCCCGGGGAAGGGAAGGGGAGTGGGATGATGGATTAGGGCTGCTGAGCTCAGGGTAAGGTCTCTGCAGTGCCACTGCCCTGTGCCATCAGCCAGCATCTGTCTGTAGCTCACAATCCTGATGTGCACCCCAAAGCACAGTGTTACTCCAGCCTCAGGAAATGCCCCTGCAGGGCCACAGAATCATCAAGGTCGGAAAAGATCTCCAAGATCATCAATTCCAACCTGGAGCCAAAATCCAGGAGCTTGCGCTCGTACAGGCTGTACCCTGAACCCACAGCCTGGTAGTGCAGCAAGGTTTTCAGGACCTCAAATCCATTAGACAGGATTCTGTCCTGGTGTCCAGCGCCTCTGTCACATCCCATGGTCCTTCCTAGACCGCCTTGTTTGGACAGTGTTCTAATTACAGAAGAAAATAGAGCCTCAGGCAATTTGTGGCTGTGATTATGTGAGTTTAAAGAGAACAGGGTCATGGACTATTCTCACCCCATCCCTAATTTCTTCCTCCATTTAAACAACTGCCCAGAAGGAAAAACCCTGCCCACCAGCAAGTTCCTTGCCTGGAATGGTTTTGCAAAGAACGGTTTCTGATACCTTTGTTTCACATCAGCCTGGAATCCAACCTTGTATTTCCTCTGATGGCTGTGTTCGTGCCTAAAGCTGCACTCAGGATATCAAGCAGCCTACAGCTGTCAGCAGAGCTCTTAATAGAGACATAGGACAGCCCTGAGGAGGCACATCCCAGCCTCACATGACGGCCTGAAATCCCATTAGGAGCAGCTCCATGTGCTGACATAACCACAGGGAAAACGATGTCCTTTACACATGTAAGAGATCCCAGAAACCAGCAAGGATGTGGGATGAAAGGAGAGGGGAATAAAAGAGCTCTTTGAATAGACATGAACCTACTATTTCTAGTAGAATGAGTTCACAGGAAAGGATACTTATGATATCAGAAACCACCAGGACATCTGTTTATTTTAATAGCAAAGAAGATCTTCCCCAGGGGACATCTGAGTGTGCTTCAAGGACTCCCAGGCCAGCGTGAGCCAGAAAGGCAGGCGGCAGCAGGAGCTCGTTCCTCCCCCCCGGATTGCCTGCAGACAGTGAATCAGATCCCACAGGATCCCCACTCGGCAGTCCATGGATGTCACCCACACTCCAGCCCTGCAGGTGGGAAACCCTCGGGGTCTCCCCAGGCTGGGAACGCCTGGGCTGTGAGCCAGACATGGAGCCGGGCACATGAATTAACACCAGAGCGTTTGTTGGGGTTTTTTAATGAGGGCAAAAGGATGATAACTGTGGATTATCCTGCTGAAGGCTGGCTGTGGGGGTGAATTTTTGCTGGTGCCCACACAGATCCATGCTGGGGTAGCCTGGAGTACTGAGGGACATTTAGGGTGACCAGAGGTGTTCTGGCAGAATGTGAAGTCCCACATGACATCAATATCCACATTTACCCATCAAAAGTCAAAACCAAAACAGCTTATTCCTTTACCAAAACAATCCATGGACTTTGGGAAACCAAATTCTTATTTCCAGGATGGCAGAAACCCATCCCAGCAGTGCAAAGAAGTAATCCCACTCACGTCCAGAGAAAAAATCCCAGTGGGACATGTTTTACTTTAAACTGGGGTGCTTAAGGCAGGATTGAAAGAACTCTGCACAGGGCTGAGAGTGCTCAGTGTGTTTCTCTCTCATGAAAGATGCAGTAACATATTTGTTTGCTGAAATAAGCTGGGAGATCAAACCCCTCAGTGAATCCACAGATCTATGATGGATGAGCTGCCAGGACAGCGCTGAACTCTCTGATACTGAAAGGCTCACAAACAGCACGTCATTAAAATTCAGAGGAAGCAGTTGTGGAGCGTACCAATCCATGGAATAACAACATCCTGAGAAAGGGCTATTTGTAGTTTTAGAGTCTTGAATCACCTGGAATAAAGGTATGTGTTCCAAAAAGCAGTCAGACGTGGTATTGTGCCACAGCATTCTTTTGAAACCCCATCAACGTGTGTTGATGTTTTCATTGTCCTCGTTTCCATTGACTAAAAATGTCAAGTGCTTTATGAAGGCTAAAAAGCCTCGAGTTGCAAGGCCAAAAGTCATGGTAACTGGAATGAAAGCTTGGGAATGAAGGCTGCTTTGAACTTACTGGGAAAAGAGTCAAAAGAGAAAAATAGTCGATAAAGTGTTGGATAAGAAATGGCATGAGAAGGAGGCAGCCGAGGGGGGAAAAACCTGTAAGGACCTATCTCCCATCAACTTTATAGAGGGCTTTAACCAGCAGAGAATGTGACTTGGGTGCTTTCAGGCCTAAATGAGACCAGCTCCTCCGACTTCAGGGAGCTCCTGCCTTAATACCTGTGTTTAAAAAATTAAAATGAGGTGAAAATTCTTGAAATCCTTGCTCCACCCACATCAGTAGAATATTTAACATTGCCTTTTCATTGGAAATTCACTTGCAAGTTAATTGGATTTGCAATCACCAACAGAAAGGGGAAACCGGCAGCAGAATGAATTATCTGAGTGATATAAATAATCCACTTCCTTCCCAGCTCTGACAGACGAGTGTATTCCTCCGGAGAGGACGTGTCGGAACAGAGATAAATTAATGAGGACAAGACTTTAGTCATTGTTTAGGAAGCTAACAAATCCTTTGAGACTTGAAGATGTTGCCACCTAGAGCACAATGGACACCATCTTCAGAGGCTCTACAAGGTGCTGCTCTGAAAAGAAGCACAGGTTATCCTAGAGGGTGTGTCTGCACAGTGTGAAAAGAGCTCAAACTGTAAATAAAACTCACAGTGAAAGAGATTTCAGTTCTGAAAATATAGCTGGGATTCCAGTCAGGATGTTGTGGCTGTAGCTGTTACACCTTCTTAGAATCATGGAATGGTTTGGGTTGGAAGGGACCTTAAATCATCTCATTCCCACCCCTGCCATGGGCAGGGACACCTCCCACTGTCCCAGGCTGCTCCAAGCCCCGTCCAGCCTGGCCTTGGGCACTGCCAGGGATCCAGGGGCAGCCACAGCTGCTCTGGGCACCCTGTGCCAGGGCCTCCCCACCCTCACAGGGAACAATTCCTTCCCAATATCCAATCAAAACCAACTCTTTCTGAGTTTGCAGCCATCCCCCCTTGTCCTGCCCCTCCAGGCCCTTGGAAATTGTCTCTCTCCGTGGTTCCTGTTGGCTCCTTCAGGCACTGCAAGGCCACAGTGAGGTCACCCCAAAGCTTCTCCTCTCCAGGCTGAACAACTCCAGCTCTCCCAGCCTTTCCTCCCAGCAGAGCTGCTCCATCCCTCTGATCCCCCTGGTGCCTCCTCTGGACTCTCTCCAGCAGCTCCAGGTCCTTCCTGTGCTGGTCCCAGGGCTGGGGCAGCTCTGCAGGTGGGGTCTCACCTGAGCACAGGGGCAGAGGGGCAGAATCCCCCCTCCCCTGCTGCCCACGCTGCTTTTGATGCAGATTTCCCTTTCCATTGAAAATGGGCTTGTTACAACAGGAACTGAAAGGGGAAAAGAGCTGAACAAGAGCAGAGGAAACAAGCAGGAGCACACCGAGGGTTTTCCACAGCAATCTGAACAACCCTGAGCGGGCACGGAGCTGGGATCACCCTCGGGGTCTGGAACACAAAGCTGCAGGAGCACAAAGAGCAGAAAATCAGGGTGATTTCCTACAGACACGTGAGGAAACATTGCCTTTCATGTGGCTGCCAGCTTGAGTAACTTCCCAAAGGCTCCTCTTTGCTGGCCTGGCTTGATCAAATGTTTCCCAGCATAAACCAGTGCCTCTAGACAGATGCAACATCCAAGTCCTCTTGCACAAAATGAGGATAATATCTCCCAGAACTACCACAAGACTAAGAGCGTTAATGATTGTTTGTAATACTGAAGTGAAAGGGAATGCAAAGGAAAAGATCCATGGGCAGCTCTCCCAATTTCCAGTGCTGGTGAGTTTTCTGACACGCACCATGTGCCTCAGTCACCTCAGAGCGCTTCGCTGTGCAGGTTCTTATCAAAAACATCTCTGCAGAGGCTGTTCAGGATGGTGCCCTGGAAAGGAGAGCAGCCGCCTCTGGATGTGGGATCCTGCCTGGCTCAGCACGGCTGCTGCAGTGGCCACTAGATCAGATTTAATTAAAAACTCCAGGCCAGCACACAAAGCAGTGATGTGAAGTGCTCCCAACTGCACACGCCAAGCTCAGCAAGTTGAGCTTTGTTACCAAACCTTTTCATCTTTCCAGGCTGGTAAACAGCTTCATTTCCAACCTGTTTCAGGAATCACTGCAAAGAATTCAAAGGAGGGAACGGGGAGATGGGGTAAGAAAAGAGGGTGACAAGGAACCCTCTGTTAAATAAGAGCGTGTTTTGAATTGATACCTTGAGTGCAAAAACAAATGGCCTTCAGATGTGGCTTTACAAATTACAATATCAGTAGGAAAAAGAAGTCTCTTAAATGTTAAGTTTTCCCTCAAGATTCAAGTGAATATTCATGCTGGCTGCTTCACTTCATTCCTTCCCCTAACTTCCAAGCTGAAATGTCAGCTCAAACTCTATTTACAGCCCCTACTTTAGAGTTTCCTATGGCACTGTCAAAGTAACATTCGAATTTCCATTTCATCAACTGAAAGAAAAACAACCCCAAACTTTGGATGGAGTGGATGCAGGGATTAGAGCTGTGTACTGCTTACATGTCTCCTGTTGTTTTGTCTAAACCGAGGGGTTTGTGCAGGATTCTGACGTGTGTGCAGTATCTGAGCTGTAAACTAATGCTAATGGGACTAGGGCATGCTGAGAAAGTTAATTAAGGGGGTTTTTCTGTAGGATGTTTAACTGCGATCACGGCCTTACATGCTCTACTCCTTTCTGATTGTGGTGTAAATCAAATTAAGGCTAAAGCACCAAAAGCAACATTTGGTACCTTCTTCGCAGACGTGTTCAAGGTCATGTGTTCTCTAAAGCAGGTAAATGAAATTATCTGGGTTTAAGGGCATTTTAATAGCTTTTATTTAAAGTGTCATCACTTCCCTGATCCACTCCAGAGAGCTTCTCCCACGTCTGAGAGGCGGCAAGCTTTGAGCTCCGCGGTTTGTGGTGATCCACCCCTGTGTGCCTCAGGTGGTTATAAAAACCAGCACAGAGGGTCCTGAGTACCTCTGTTGTCTTCAGAGAGCAAATTGCTACAAATAAATCCCAAATCACTGCTGGGATGCCTCTGTTGGGATGCAGAGCAGTGCAACTCTACCCTTCATTCCAGAGGCTGTGTTTACCCTGCTGGATGGGGAGGACCAGGAACTCAGTATCAGATTTGCTCCCTGGCTCGTGCCCATCCTGTCGACAGCCAGGCCTCTGTAGGGCAGGCTTATCTCAGAGCTTGATGAAGTTTTCCAAAAGAGATCCCAAAAGAGACTTAATGAGGAGTCTTTGCTTGCTTGGCCTCCTCCTTTCCTGGACCTCCTTTAACTGAGCTGTAGGTTTGTACCAACAGAGTATTCCGTGCACTGAGACCTCTTCAGATCTGTTACTGAGGGGTCAGCAGCAGCTCCTCTTGCAGAACAGCTCTGCTGGAAGGTTTTACTGGGATTGATTTGACTGGGATCGTGTCAAATCACATCTCTAGCACCAACCCTCTTAGCCTTAGCCTTGTTACTGCTGAGTCTAAAACATGTTCTCTGCAAGTATTGCAGAATGGGGAAAATTCAAGTACGACTTGCAAAATCATCTGGATTTAAAGTCTTTTCCTATTTTCTTTCTCTGCTTAGTTCAGACTCCTTTTGCAACCTTTGCTTCCCTCATAGACTGAATGATCAGACGCCAGACCTTGATCGTTGTAGCTGGTTTTTCCTGTATTTCCCTGTCATTTTGTGTCAAGTGGAAGCAGAGAGAGAAGGGAAATAAGGGGCACTAGAAAGGTGACTTCCTTACATCACTTGCAGTGTCTGTTAGCACAAGGCTAAATTCCCCCCAGGGAAGAGTTAGGGACCCTCTGGGGATGTGTGAGGAGCTCTGCAGAGCTGGGGACGAGGTGCCATCACAACCAAACTGTGTCACAGCAAGGGAAACCTTTAGCAGAGAAAGCTGCCAGGGTTGTACCTGGCCTGTCACTGTGCCTGTGGAGTTTCCTCTGCTCTGGCAGGATACAGAACTCCAAACCCTGTGGAAGTCAGGACAAACCCCTCAATGCTATTTCAGGTCAGCTCAAACAGCCATCAAAGAGCAGCTCCTCATTGCAGACACACAGGACTGGTGCTTGACCAAAAGAAAATATGTTTTTTCCACCTCCTGCTGTTTCCTTTCTCTGTCTTTGCATCTGTGGCCTTATCTGGAACGTGCGCTTGCACCATGCTGTGATAAAAGGTTAATAAAACCAGAAACTGGCAAACCCACCTCCCTGGCAACTTCTGCGAGTGAGTCACTCCTGCTATAGGAGCCATTTCCTTTAAAGTGGAAAAAAAGAGAATATAACACAGAAATAAGGAACCAGTCAGTGAATTTTCCATAAATAATGTTTCCTCCTCATGTTCTTTCACCAACTGACTTCTTTTTTGCTCTCTCCCTTTGCTGCTCCTGGTTCTGGTAATTTGTCAATGAACTGCAAAAGGAGCAGAGTGATTCATACCAAACCCAGACAACCAGCAGCCTATGGGGAGCCTTCCCCCACTCCAGAGGGGAAGATTTGATTCCCTGGCTTTAAAAAACTCAGCGCAATTAGAAGGGAAAAGGGGAAAAAAAGCTGTTCCAAACATGATGTCACCGTTTCCACTGCTTCATAAGGAAAGCATGTCCCCTTCTTATTTTAAAGATGACATATTGGTGCTTATTTTCCTGTCAGTCCTCCGTGTCTGAGGAAAGGGGAGGCAGAAGGAATAAGGATTTTCTGGCTTCTTTTACCTAACGCTGAAATTATCAAGAGCCTGCATCAGCTAAGAACAGGGAAGCAGCTGAAATATATCTGGAGAGAACAGAGCTGCCAAGCAAGCTCCATGATGGAAAGCTCCCTGCGCTGAGGAAATCCCGAGGTGGTTGAACTCCACAGTTCTCAGGGAGCCCTTCAAAATGCCCGAAGTGTGACAAGAAATGGGGCTGTGTTCAGAGCTTAGCCAAGGCTTAGATGAAAATTACAGCGGTGTGGAAAAACTGTAGTACACACCATTCCACATTAAAATTCTGGCTCTTTTCCATCCCCCTAAGCCTGGCAAAAGTTGCTGTCAAGTGTGTGCTTAGGGTACAGGTGATAAACCTGCACCAGTCTGATCTGGACGCCCTATTTGTTATCATTTAGGGTGTGATAATAAACAGAGTTGTCTCACATTTGCTCCTCGGTACAGGTGTACGACATAATGGAATATTTGGCACAAATCTGTTCATGATGGTGCATGGCAATGCTGTCAGACACCAAAATTTGTAGAGCAGGGTGCTGCTAAATAACCCAGCCCCAGGTACCCCAAACCACTGCAGCATCTTCAGTCCCCCCTGGCTGGTAACACTATGGGGGACTCCAAAAGCCAAGGCTGATGGAAAAGAGGATCCAACAAGTCCACAAACATTCAAAAAAACCCAAAATTTTGCCTTCTCTTGACTGTGAGGTTGTGGATTATTTGCCTTTTTATTCCCAGGCCCATCACTCTGTCAAGAGCAATTGGTTGGACAAATCTGAAATGTTTTCTGAGTTCCAGCTCTGTAATTGACCAAATCACAGAATCACAGAATGGTTTGGGCCAAAAGGGACTTCAGATCATCCCATCCCACCCTCTGCCATGGGCAGGGACACCTCCCACTGTCCCAGGCTGCTCCAAGCCCCGTCCAGCCTGGCCTCGGACACTGCCAGGGATCCAGGGGCAGCCACAGCTGCTTTGGGACACAAATACCCCTCCCTGTCACCACTGCCTTCAGCCACGTGCTGCTCTTCCCACCCTGGCTCTCATTCTGTGCCTCCAGAGCATCTGGCTGTGTCCAAGGCGAAGCAGATCCATGGATAATCCCCTCTGTGGTGCCTCAAACCAAGTGCAAAAGTGCCAATACTCATCAGTTACACGGTGCCCAGGCAGAGGCAGACGTGCCTGCAAGCAGCATCCCCTTTGTCAATATTTTCCTTCCCTTTTTCTCTAAAAACAGTGTAATGCTGAAACTCCCGTCCCCACCTCCTCCCTCTCATCGTGCAGAGTTCAGCAAGAAATGTGGTTTTGTTTATAGATGTAAGGAATTAAATCCACGTCTCGGCTTGACCCTGTGTGCCCCATTCCATTAAATACCATTCCTCAGACTTCAGAGACAAAGAATGAAAGGATAAAGCCTCTCCCAAGCACATACACCAAATGGCAACTTGTGTTTAGCGTTTTTGCACTCCTAGATTGATCTTCTCGTGTTGATAGTGACTCTCCTTCTTCCACATAAACAATGCTTAATAATCCTCTGGGTTTTTTTGCAAATGGTTTTTAAAATCAGAGGTGCTGCCCTTCTTCCCAGGTCAGGGGCTGGGCTGTCGTGCCCACTTCAAGGAGTGACTGCAACATGTGATTTTCACTTTATTATACTGCAAGTGATGAAAGTCATGGAAGGCGGTCAGAGGATGAGACACGTGTCCTTGCAGTGGAATCCTGCCCCCACAGCCATCCCCACGGACACTGCTACAGGAAAAGACTTGGGAAGAGGGGGAAAATGCTTTTCCCACCAGCAGCTGGATTCAGACACTACCTATGCCTCAATCCACGGCTAATTCAGCTTTCTCTTGTGGTTACAGTGAGGTAACCCTGGCTAAGATAGTGCACAGGGGACATTCAGACATTTGCTCATAAAATTTAATCAGCCGCAATATGACCCATTGTTCTCTGCTTGCTTTATGTTCAGGAAAATCCAAACCAGCTCGAAGCAGAGGTTAAAGGATAGACAATTTTGCTCATTCCCACAGCCATCACCATCGCTCAACAGAATGAAACAGCCACGTGGAGAATGGCACAGAAACTTTGGAAAATGTTTGCAGTTTTAGTCTTGCAGTGAAGGGAAGGATGAGTTTGTGGGAGGTGGCACTTCCACCCTGCTGAGATGTCACAGCCTCTCCAGGGACAGAGCCGTGCTCAGCAATTTCCAGCTCCTCAGATGGGGAACCAGCTCTTCCAGGAGTTAAAGCCTATGCTGGGAGATTGTCGCTGTTGTCCCAGGGACGAGGAGAAACAACACAGACTCAGGTTCAGGAAAACGCAATAATGGAATTATTTATTAATATACAGAGTGGCTTATATCCCCTAGCTCGCTTGAATGGCATAAGGTCATTGGTTCTTTGACCACCCACCTCTCAGAATGATTGGCTAAATTCTACAACACCCATTTCAAAACAATTCTTCAGTTAATAATAACAATACTGCAAAACATCTTGCACCTGCAAGATAAAAAAGTTAGTTTACAAAAAACCTCTAACTGTTTTTCAGACACTATCCATGTGAAAGTCCTCGCTTTCTCACAGACGCTGGCAGGATGCTGGAAAATCTCTCTGTGACCAGGCTTTCAGCATCCACAGGAGATGACCTCTACCCCCTCAGTGCCCCAGTCAGGCTAGGACAGTTTCCGTACGTGTTTAGCTCTCCTCGTACAGTTCTGAACAGAAAACCAATCTGAAATATGTTCTAACAAGGATCAGCCAGAACAGGCACTGAAGCACAAGACTGAGCTGAAAAACCCAAGTGGATTTTCTGGCATTTGAGTTGGGCTGTGGGCAAGGAAGCACTCAGGCCATGGGGAATGCAGTGGGAGAACTAAAAAAAGAGGATGATGAAGAAACAATAAAGAAAGAAGAGGATCTTAGAGCCAAGAGAGAAAGATGAACGAGGCACAGGGTAGATAATGGAAATAGTTATGAGTTCCAAACACTGAAACCCCTCATGCTTTCCCCGTTCCAACAAGTGAGGCAGAAATCATGTATTTCATTAACCTTTTTGTGTTTACTGCCACTCTCAATTTGTCTCTCAAACAATGGTTTTTTCCACAGCTACAAAGAGTCATCAGATGGAACATTACAGGGAATAAACCATTTCTTATCCTGGACAAATTAGATGTTCTTCTCCCGTTCTTTTATTTCCAGGAGCTGCAGTTTGGAAGAACAGCTTGTAGGAACTAGCATGGCGCAAAACATGGGCATTAGATGCTGCAGGGTCTGAATGCTTAACCATGCACTCACTTAAAATCCTTTGATGCCGGCATGGGAGCTGTTGAATTGCCAGTTCCTCAGGAACATCATTCAGGTTTGTTTTCTCCAGGAAATCCACTTTCTGCCATGCACATATAGATGCGTTTGCTTGCGAATGCTGCCTCTGCTCATCCATCCTTCCCGTCCTCTGTGCTGCATCCACGTTGTTCCTGAGAGCTCTCCAAGTCCCTGGGGCTCACCGGGAGCTGGACTCTGTGAACTGGTCTGTGGGAAGCTGTCCATGCACAAGGGCAAGCTGCTCCCTAGGAAAACTCCTGCTGACCCATTAAGGCCAGAGCAGCCCCTGCAGAAGTGTGTACTTATCCAGATAACTCGTCCTGGAAGCTCTTTCCCCAGCAGTCTGGGAGGTTTGGGAAGCCATAACAAAGTTATAAAGCGTGACAAAGCCCGAGATGAAACGCTGCTTCAAATTATCCAACTCCCTCTCCTCGAGGGTGCGGACAAGAGAGCGGCAGCCCAGCAAGAAAGCAGAACCAGCTGAGCTGAACCGAACCCCAAATCATGTGACTTTTCACCTCACGCTGGCGATTACACAACTGCTGGGCTCTTATATAAGCAGGCAGATGAGGTTGCCTGCAAATAATCAAGTTAAAATCGTGAAGGTCCAGAACTATAAACATCCTCCCCACTGGGAGCCCAAGGAGCCTTTTGTAAGAAGCATGGATCTCATTATACTGAAAATATCCAAAGCGATTAGATTTTGTCATGGGATCCTTTGCTGAATCTCCTTTATAAACCTTATTTTGCTGTTAATGATAAACAAAATCCCCCCCAAAATGCCAGTCTGGTACACATTATTGCTTTAAAAGCGTGGGCACTATGGTGAAAGTCTCTTTTTCCTGAATTAGGACAATTTAATTTGCTGTTTAAAATTGCTGGAGACTTTCAGTTACTTTATCTTTTTTCCTTGCAAAATGAACAAAACGTCCTGTCCAGCTTCATCTGAGTCTTGTAAAAAGCAGCATGAAAGAAGGTAGATAAAGTTCAGTAGTCATAAGGAAATAGTGTTTTCCTCTCCTTTGTTGCAGCCCAGAAAGCTGCTCTGAGAACCAAACGCTGCTGATCTCTGCCTGGGGCAGGTAAATGCAGCCTTCCATGGAGTGACCTCAGTGCGTTCACGTTCAAATGAACCTGGAGAGAGCTCAGAAGCAAAAAAATAACCCTCGACAGACATCAAAAGAAGCAGTACTTTGACTTCCTAGATGAAACATCAGGATTCTGCCTATCACTGATACTCAAATAAAAGAAAAAATTCTCCCTGTAACAGCTGGTCCTAATTCAGATGTTTTTTCTTCAGAACAATCTAAAAAGCCTGAAATGGTCCTACTGGTAAAGAAGCACCTCACAGCCTTTCACACCCCTCTGGTAGGATCCACCATCCCACTGGGAGCCAAGCTGAAGCTGAGAGGTGAGAACTCATTAGGGTTGGAGTTTCCTCAGCCTCATTCCTACACCTTATCCCACCTCAGAGCCTTCTTGAGCAGCTGGAATTTTGTCCCTTTGAAGACAAGAATAATGCAGAACCTCTGTAGGATGATCCCAGCAGCCACACGATAATGGAATTATTATCCTGGAATCATCACTGCCATCAGCTCAGGAAGCACGGAGCACCATCCCCAGATTTTCCTTACCTCTGATTAAAATCAACAGCCTCTGGATACCTAAGGAGCCTCTGGAAGTTACACAGCCAGCTGGAAATCAAAGCAAGGGATCTTTACAGCAGCGTTCCCATTCCTCAATATTCCCTCTTCCCTAAACTGAGGAAAGTCAAAATTAAAATCCAACCTGGGCCACCTCTCCACGGATCTTTGTCCAGAGTTTGTCAGGCTCTCACTGATGTGGTCAGTGATCCCAGGTTTGCTGCTGGAGGTTGATTTCAGGTTTCTGAGATTCAGGCTGATCCGTTTGCAGTTCCCCTAAATACACCCATAAACAGAGCTTTCAAAAAGCTGCAATAAAACTCATATAAAGGGTAAAGCTCAAACTGACATAAATCTCAGCAAATGTGTCTGGTTCGGATGAGCCTGGACTTGAACTTTGAGCCAAATCTGTTTAATCTGGAAGTGATGCTGGAAATCTCATAAAGTCAGGCTTTCTTGAAAGATTTGTAGTACTTCCTTATTTTCATGTGGTCAGAAGTTACTATAAGAAAAAATGTCTTTTCATGCTATTTCAGTGTTTCAGCTTTATGTTTGGGCCAAAATCGAAGCTGCTTTAATTTCATTTTCAGTAAGTTCTAAACAGTCTATAAAAAGAGGGCTGCAATTAGATTTAGGATGAGATGTCAAGATTTGTTCTACATTTCTGAATACAATATTGATATGCTTTCTGAGCTTTTTTCTTATTAATCAGATGATGTTTCCCTTTTGCCAATGGAGTTTTTAACTGGTATGGCCAAGGGAGTCCTCTTTCGTCAGGATAAAATCCACACACAAATTTTAGAGTCCTAATTTAGCAGGGGACGCTCCCCACATTCTCCCCTTTGTGCCACCCTGGGACTGCCTGAATCCCAGAGAGCTCCAGAGCAGTTCCCACGGAGGGAACCTCATCCAGCAGCACAAGTGCCTTGTGTTTTTAAAAGAAATCATTTCAAATGCAACTCTCTGGTGCCCAGGGACCCTCTTCCATCTGCCCCAGATGAGAAGAGGTTTCTGCCGAGTCCAAAACCCCAGTGGCTCTTGCCAGTTCCGGATCTAGCTCGAGGAAAGCTGCGTTTTCCAACCCCACCGTAAGAAATTCTTGTCACATTATTCACGCCAGTGGTGTCTCACCCTGTGAGGAGCCAGGCTGGGCAAGGGAAAAGCCAAGGTTAATATTTGCACAAAGCAAGGCAGGCCAGAGCCAGGACAAGGGGGACAGTGTGTCCTTGGATCTCAGCTCAGCAATCAGAGAGCACCACCCGCCAGTGCAGGGGCTCCCCAGGACCACGGCGGGTGAGCATCCAGGGATATTTTGACCCCCCAAATCCCGGTATCCTGGTTCACAGGCTGTTTGCCAGCAGTGGCACAAGGATCTGCTGGGATGCAGGCTGGATCCGTACCAGGAGGGATCCTGGCTGGATGCCACCTCCAGCAGGTGGGTGCCAGGAACACTCCAGCATCATAAATATGTCTGGCACTCCAGCAGGTCCTGCTGTCCCTCTGTGGCCAGATCCTCATGGATATTCCCTCTCTGTCACGGCACTGGGGTGAGGGGATGGGAAGAGACTCTTCTTCCGCATTTCCTTCCCCAAGGAGCTCTCCCTCTGCAGCTTCACAGGAAGGTGGCTGGTGTGGGATGGAGAAGATTCTCCTACAACGTGCTGCAATAAAATAGAGCAGGAGCCTCCCAGCTCCGGCTGCCACTCCATCAGGACACGCTGCATTTGGATTCTTCCTCTGAAAATGCAAAGTGCAGGCAAAAATCCAAAGGGATCTTCTGCCGTAGAGAAGTGTTCTGGTGTTTGCAGTTTGTCCTTGTTAATGAGAAATCTTTGGGAAGAAAGGCTCACATCAGAAGCACGTTGCCCACCTTAACGTGAATGATCAAATACTGGAGGGAATACTTTGAAGAAAATCTGATAAAAAGCATTAAAAAAGGCATTTCTTTACCAAAAAAAAAAATCAACAAAAGAAGACACTTTATCCAGAGAAGCTACAGGATATCCATAGGATATTCTGGGAATTAAAAATAAGATTTGAAACTCTGGCCTAGAGGACAGTAAACTGTTCCAGCTTGATTTAAAAGTGGCGAAGGACTCTAGAAGTAAATCCATGACACTGAAAAATCCAGAATTTCCCAAGATGCTGGCAGCAAACATCACAAAATCCCACCTTTGGTGCCAAAGGAATATTCCAGTTAATGAAACACACAGCTTGGAAGGATCTGCTAGAATTTGTAAAAGATGCCTTGAAAAAATTCATCCCTTCTAGCAAAATTTCCAATTAAAAAAAAAATATTACTGAGCAGGAGCTCATTTTACATTGGAAAGGAATTTCTCCATCCCAGAGGAGTCCTGGAGATGAGCTGAGGAAAGGGGGCAAACAAGTGACTCAGAACCGGGGGGAGTTGGGTCTGGCCAAGCCAGAGCCAAAGGAATGTGATAGGGATGCTTCGTATCCCAGAAAGGATGGCTTGGAACAGACCACAAACAGCTGAGGAAAACATGGATAAAATAAATGAGGAAAAAGAAACAAGAAATTTTTGGAGGGGGTTAAAAAACTGTTTTAGATGGGAAGGCAGAGGGAAGGGCGTTATGTCCCATTAATCCAGTTCTCTGGCATGGAATGCCATTTGGCAATGGAAACGTGGTGGCAATAATATCTGGAGTGGCATTTATGAGTATAAATGTCAGGAAGGGAGAGAGCCAGGTGAGAAAAAAAGGCTGTTGGCACAATAACTTAATCTTGGTTAAATGAAGTTTGCGAGTCTTGCTCAAAGCCTTCACTAATACATGGCCATAAGCTGGGCAACACCAATAAATTGGAGATAAGGAGGGTTTTAACCATTACAGATAAGATTTTAAAGTAACAGTCTCACAGCGGCAGTGGAACTCAGCCTGGATTTGAAAATCTTGATGTATTTATGAATGCCATTATGATATGGATGCCTGACAGAGACTGGACATGACCTTGAGAGACCTTTCCTGAGATTTTTCTATGTTCCTCCCTATCAGCCACTGTCTGTGTCCACTCCAGCACTGTGTTCTTCCCAGCTCCCTGCACTGAAGCAACTCCATGTCCACCAGCTGAATAAAAAAGCAAAATCATCCTTACAGGAAATGCACCAGCCCTTCTTTCGTGTTTGGACGCAAGACCTAAAGGCCTCATGTCCGGCAGCCAGAGCGGCTTTGGTTGAAATCTTCCACAAAACAAACTTTAGCAACACTTTGGAAAGGTTTCCCCACCAGGAAGGGCCGAGTTTCAGATGTTGCACTCTTTCCACAGCTTCATTTCAATTGCTCTTTCTGCAAAGGTCACAACTGTTTGGTCTCGTAGCCTTGCTCCTGCCCATCCAGAAACGAGGATGATTTGTAAAATTTGGATGTGCATGCCCCTGTGGGCTCCAGCATTCTCCAGAAGGACTCCAGTGGAATTTAAGTGCCTCATCAAGACCATGCACAAACAAACTTTGCTGTTCTGGAGTGTCCTTACCACAATCAGGCAGAGAACCCTCCTCTTACTCAGGTAAATTCAAGATCCATTTGATATATTTTTACCTCTGCTAACACATCAGAGGGTTAATGAAGAGCACCGGATTTCAGCTCTGAGCAGGGCCTTGCAGTTTATCCTTCATGCCACGAGCACTGGTCAGACGTATCATTTATTTACATTGGGGCTGAGTCGGAAGCCAGGCTTTCTAACACAGTGGCATGCAACAAATGAAATGAAATGAAATGAAATGAAATGAAATAAAATATAAAATAAAATAAAATAAAATAAAATAAAATAAAATAAAATAAAATAAAATAAAATAAAATAAAATAAAATAAAATAAAATAAAATAAAATGCATCTGAGAAATAAAATAAAATAAAATAAAATAAAATAAAATAAAATAAAATAAAATAAAATAAAATAAAATAAAATAAAATGCATCTGAGCTTTCCTGGCTCTATGGGAGCAGACAGGAGCTATCACAGATCCTGCCAGCTGCTCACCAACCTTACCGTGGATGGGAGAAATTCCCTCCTTTGCTGAGCTGTTGCCTAGAGCAAGCACAAACAATGCACTGGGCCCAAAACCAATGGGAAATGCACCCCAAACAGGCTTAAAGACAAGGATTTAGCAACAGCATCTTCATCAGAGGGAGCATTAAACACTGAGGGAAGATGGAGTTTCATGTTCGGCCAAAGCCAGTTATATTTGGAGGAAGGAAAAGGAGTTTTTTCCTTTTTCTCTTGGTCCTTGACAGCTTCAGATCATCCCAAGCCAACAGATATTTGGTGGAACTCCATCAGTAGCTCATCCTGCGAGATCAAGACCTCAGCCTTTGGAGCAGGATCCATAATCCAAGCCCCCTTAGGCCCGAGGCTGGTTTTGCTGTGTGAAGATGACCAGCACGTCACAGAAAAAGCTCTACTTTGTGTCTCTTCAGTCAAACACTGACTTTTATGCACCAGCATGAAAGAACACACAGGACTTGCTTAGATTTCAGTGCTGTTCTTAGCATGAAGAGAACTGGAAAGAAAGTACTCATGTGTTTCCCTTTGGGATATAAACCTAACATCTATTTTAGGGAGAAAAAAAAATAATTCAGTTTTCACTAAAAGCTGAACAACACACAAAACACCATCTTTGTGAAACTTGGGATAATATATGACAATATTTTAAAGGGCTTTTTGCCATTCAAATGTTTTTATTATAGTAAATTCTTCTGCTTGGCACGGGGCGACTGAAAAGGAAAACCACACAAGGATGTTCTTCGTAACATCCCACTGATTTGAAAGGGTCAGATTTTGTCCCCTATGGATTTGCTACTGGAGTTAATTAGCCTCATTTCCAAAGAGTGCTGGAGTCTTCTGTTCTTAAAACCCCGTGATGACAGCAGTGCCACCCACCCCATGGCAATTCAGTGCCTCGGTCTCCTCAGAACATTCTGTAACATCATTTCCTTTGCTGTGATTTAAAACTTTCACTACTATTCTTGTTTACGCTGCACATGGAGAACATTTTCACATTTTGCCGCTAACTTTAAAGTATTTTAAGAACATTATGTGTCTCTCGTTGCTCCTCTCCACATTTCATAAGCCCCATTCATGCACCAAAGGTCACGGCTGTTTTGAAACCTTTGATCATTCTTGTTTTCCTCTTCCAGGGTGCCTCCAACTGCTCTTCATCTTCTCTCAAGTGCATCCGTGCAGTCCTACCCAGCAGGAAGGAAGGAGCCCAGGGGATGGGAGATCCGAACACAGGGAGCAATGGGACAAATAAAACCTCAGAACAAAACTGAGCCATCAGGAGGATGTTTGCTCACAGCACTTCTCGTTCTAGTACAACATCATTCCTCAGGACTATGAAGGAAAAGCTCAAGGTTCTTATCTTATGTGAATGTTTGCACATTTTTAGCAGTGAGTCGAAGCCTGTTTAACCAGAGTCCAGCTCTGTGAGTTTAAATTCTTTAAAGTCAACAGTACGTAGGTCTGGCCAAGTCACCCTTTCACTTTCGGAATAAAGTCTGTCCCACTATCGCTTCCCTTCCTCTCCCCTTCTGCTGGTTGAACCATGCAATTCATCTTTCCTAAATTCCCTTTCCTTAAGAAAGTAGAACATGAGACCAGGTCTCACTGATTTTCTTTGCTATAATTGGGGAATGGGTGTGGAGGGGCGAGAAATAAAGCACAAAGTAGCATCAGGATTTATAAACAAGGTGGATGAGAGTGAGTGACAAGGACAGGAGATGCAAATAGAAATAAACAATAAACATGGAACAAGCATAAGTGAGGTGATCATCTGGTTTTTATTCATTTTTATGAGATTTAAGCAATGTAGAAAATCCGCAAGGTCAAGCCACACTATATACACCTAAAGCAAACATCAGCAGTTTTCAAAGAAGAAAAAAAATGTGGAGGACACTGACCACAGAATGGGTTTCTCCTCACGATTTCCAATTTGTTCCTCTTCTGAAAATGAAACATTCTTCCTCTAAGGAGACAAAGATTAGACAATGGAAAAAGAAAGCTTGTTTAGGGGTGAGGAAATTGTGGGCATCATTTCCCAGCAGAGATTTATCCATTTACATGAGAGAAATTGGTCAGGTTGGATGACATGACCCCATGGCTGCTCTCCTGCTCCACAGGCACGTTGGAGAGCAAGCCCTGGTACATTCAACATCAAATCAATCCCACTGAGCTTGCACCAGGAAAGAGAAGGAAGAGGGACAGAAAAATACACTTTACACATCAAATTCAGCTTTCCTTCTGCTGAAGGCATTCACAGAGGCATCACGTGCAGGCTTAGAACCATTTTTGTTTTCCACGTAACAGTTTTTACAGTGACTCTGCCTGTTCAGTGCAGTTCCGTGCACACCCACACTGCTGCAGGAACGGCTCCTGCAGGGAGGATTAGTGCAAACAGCTGTGCAGGCTCTGGTGGTGCAGCCATCCACCGTAACTCACCAGGCGGCCTGAACACGTCCATCCCCACCAGCCTGAGTCCTCTGACCTCGCTCTGCACCGCTCCTCATTTCGGAGTTTCCATTCCCTGTTTGCCAAACGCTGATATATTGACTGAACTGCAAGAACTGGTTTTAGTTCTTTTTCTGAGCCAGAGCAAAGCTTGCCTCCGAACTGACTGGTTGAGTCACCTTTTTTTATCCCATCTCTGTGCCTGCACCCTGACTGCTGCAGTCCTCTCCAAGATTTTCTCCTACACATCTCCATGCCAGTTCTCCTGAGCTCCTGTTCATAACCTCCAGCCAGGGCTGGGTCACTTGCAGTGCTTTGCTTTTTCTCTTAAAGGGCCTCTGCTTAAGCTGCTGAAAAAGGCCAGCTTGTCTTAGTACCAGGCTTGGGGTTTTTTATCCCACCAGCTTCTCAAAGTGATATGTGGCATTTCAGGTTTTTCTGACCCATATATGAGGGATTTGTATTTTATATTCCTGAAGTGGTTTGGGTTTGGAAGGAACTTTAAGATAATCTCTTTCCACCCCCTGCCGTGGGCAGGGACACCTCCCACTATCCCAGGATGCTCCAAGCCCCGTCCAACCTCGCCTTGGGCACTGCCAGGGACCCAGGGGCAGCCACAGCTTCTCTGGGCAGCCTGTTAGAGACAGTGAACATACAACTGTATTATTGTCTTGGGGTGACTCTATCGTGTGTATCCCCTATCATGCTCTATGCCCAAAAAGTAATATTGTGCCTTTTCTGTGCCTTTAAACTGAGCTTGAGATCTAATTGCAAGGAGCAATTAGATCCATTTGCATTTAGACCCTCAAATTATATCTTAGATACTTCCACACTGATGTGGTAAAGTCTCACATCCATTTGCACTTTCTCTTGCATAGGAGAAGGTAAATGGTACCAGGCTGCAGAAAATGAAGCCACTTAGGCGTTATTTCTATGCATATTTATAAAAAAATGCATTAGAAATATTTAATTGTCTTTGATGAGATGCTGAGCAATCACAGTAACAAAGAGGACTGGCTACTATGAAATATTTGATGAAATACAGGGGGATTCAACAGTCCCAAAAGAGATGCCACTGGCACAAAAATGAAAGCAGCAGGAATTCCCACCAGGAACTAAGAGCTCTCACCTCCTCCTTTCTCTTCAGTGCCACCGTTAGCATTTCTTACTTTGAGCTGTTCCTCACAGATACAGAGGGAGCTCCCTTAAACTGTGTGGTGAGAGCCTGAGTCTGGATCCAGCTGATTACACTAAAGGGATCCTTTTCATGTACGGATAATAACGTGACGTGAACCTGGAGGCCAGGGAAAGACTTAGGGACGAGAATTTAACCAAGTCATCCTCACAGCTTGGACAAGTTGGGAAAGGGATTTTGGAACAGGCGGGAGGAAAGACACCATCCAGGCACACCCGGGGAAGAAAGAGCCACTTGGATTCATCTCTTAAGGTGTTGTAAGACATGGAGTCAAACAGAGCCTGTGAGGTACCTGCACCCTGAGCGCTGTTTCCAGTCCTGGCCCTTTGCTGCAACAAAGACCCTGAGGGGCTGGAGTGTGTCCAGGGAAGGGAATGGAGCTGGGGAAGGGGCTGGAGCCCCAGGAGCGGCTGAGGGAGCTGGGAAAGGGGCTCCGCCTGAAGAAAATGAGCTCAGGGGGGCCCGTGGGGCTCTGCACAACTCCCTGACAGGAGGGGGCAGCCGGGGGGGTCGGGCTCTGCTCCCAGGGAACAGGGACAGGAGGAGAGGGAACGGCCGCAGGCTGGGCCAGGGGAGGGGCAGGCTGGACATCAGCAGGAATTTCCTCATGGAAAGGGTGGTCAGGCCTTGGAAGGGGCTGCCCAGGGCAGTGATGAAGTCACAATCCCTGGAGGTGTCCAAGAATGCCTGGAGGTGGCACTCAGTGCTCTGGGCTGGGGACAAGGTGAGGATTGGGCACGGATTGGACTCGATGGCCTTGGAGGGCTTTTCCAACCTCAGTGATTCTGCGATTTTACGAGTTTATGTGAGTGCTGAGGTGGAAGCTCTAAGGAGAGCAAGCCCCATGAAGGCACCCTGCTGTACTTTCTCCCACTCCAGTTTTTTGCCTTTCAACTTCCTCTATACAACAATCTGAGGACTCTCTCTGTTTCCCCATCTTACAGCCAAGAAATGCACCTCCAGAAATTACAGACTTCATCATTTTACATTTCCCTAGGGAGCTCCAAATTACTTGGTTCTGGGCCTTTTGTGCAGCCAACAGGACCTGGAATGAGTTTTGACTGCACAGAGGTCTTGGTTATTGCTCAGATTTTGTTTTCCTCACTCTGCCCAGCCTGGTGGATGCTCCTTCTCCACAAACTGCAGCTCCCGTGAAAATGTTCTACACTGAGAGAACTCTCCATTTTAAAAATAGCTTTACTTATGATTTACACAGAATGTAATTAAACCAAAAGTATGACCCTTCAGAGAAATTCGAGCCAAAAAGCTGTTGCTATGAGTATGCTGTGGGATTTCTGCCTGCATGTCTGAAGCCAAGCTGCTTTATTTGCACACTGGGATTCTCAAACCCAGATGTACCCTTAAAATGCACATCCAACAACAGGGTGGACTCTGGATCCCTATGGGATCAAACTCGTCCTTCGAGAGGGGTTTATATTTATCTGTACGTTTGGAAATTAAACCCCTGTGACATTGTTTCTTAGTGCTGGATAATGTGTGGCAGAAAACTGCTTTTTATTCAGTGCTGTTTAATGTAGAAGGGTGATTTCAGTGTAGCAGTTCATTCTTTTAACGGACTGTTTTCTTCACTGGCTGGAATACAAACCAGACATTCCACTTGGGCTCACTACCTAGACAACAAACTGAGGTCAATCCCATCTTGTGCCCCAAAAATCTGCAGCTCAGGGCTCCAGCATTTGTAGAGATCCTATTTTGGGCTGAGGGAGGATGCACAGCTTGTGCAAGATACACAGCGAGTGTAAACCAAATGAACATGCAAAGGCACAAATGAGCAAAGCTAGAAAAATTCCAAAGATATCCCTGAGTTTTGCAAAAATATCCATGAACATGTTGTGGAGAACTAAAATATTGTGGAGATGAAGCAATTTTTTAATGATTAAAGTCACTGTGCTTATCTTGGTTTGTCTACATTCTGCATGAGGGAGGATCGAGCTAAAACCTTATTCTGGCCTGGAAGAGAACAAAGAGAAGTGTTTGGACCATGGAGATGCATCGGGACAATCCATTTTACAGCTTCTCCTCCTGATCTTCCCCAGACACCCTCGAAGACTGCTGGGATTTAAGAACAGGGACAGATGAGGTGGAATCAGATGAGACAGGAACGATTTTAGGCTTCGTCTCTTAAAGATCAATCACTGGTGTTTTACCCTTGGTCCTAGCATTGAAATTTCTGCCAAATGTTGCCAGTCCACAACACCAGAGCAGTGGATTTCACACAGAGGCAGCTTTGTGATGAAAATCTGACAGCCCCTATTTCCACCCCTGGAATACCCCAGGGGAGCTCCAGCCACAGCCGAAGGTGCAGAAAGATTCCGCTCATAAACTTTATTTTTGTTGTGAATTGCGCTCGGTTTTTTTCCTGCCCGCAGTTGGTTTCGCTCACTTATTTTGGGGAATTTATAGGAAAATCCTTTCACCCATTTTTCAATTAGAAGCAACTCAATTATTGCCACATCCTTCCCCCACACAAATACCTCGTAAACAGCTGGAACTTTTAAGCACAAATCTTGGCCAGGCTTGTCAGGGGTGTTTGGGGATGTTCAGCATGGCTACAGTGAGTCAGTGTTGCTTTGCCCAAGCATTAAAACAACTTAATCACAAGACTGCCTTAATCTGTAGATATTTTTGCTTTTAGCTTCTGAAATTTTAGGATTCCCATATTCGAGACTTTTCCCTACAGCTTTAATGCCTAAAATCGGGGAAGAAATGTTCAAATACTCCAACAGTTGGGGCTGGAAGGCAAAACTCAAACAGGCAATGTGGGATAGATCATGGGAGCTGGGAACTTCAATAAATTCAGGGAAAATAACTTTAAGTCTGAGCTTTAGCATGCTGTTCTTGCCGCACTTCCAGAAGTTTGCCTGCTTATGTAGTGGTTTAGCAATAACCTGTCACACCCGTCCTGCCACGCAGCCCATCCTTCAAACCCGTGAAGGACGGGGGAAAGAGTTACAGGAAATTCTTCTGCAAGGAAAACAGCTCAGGGTTTAGATCTGGCTGGGACAAGGACACTTGGCAACATCTTCAAGGGTCCCCCAACCAAGGGAAGAATGCTGTAATAACTATGTTGACCCAGCTTCAGTGTGGAGAGGCTTCCAGTACAAATGACATTTTCATAATCTCCCCGATAAACGCTTTTGCAGATAACAAGAAAACTTTTTATTTTATGTCTTTTGCTGGTCGTAGATTCGATAGTTTTTGTTTTTCACCGTCTTCCCTTCTAATCAGTGATTTAGGAGGCTTTGAGGGGGTTTAAAATTTCCATTTGCAGTGGTTGAGCTGGAATAAGGATCTGGCTTTGACTCTGGTTAAGTGAGGGGACCAATATTAAAGAAGAAAAGGATTTTCAGGGGATGCTGAAGCTCTTTGCCAATGCACTTTAAATTTAACAGATAGTTTGGGCCAGAGTAGGTCAGGAAAGACCTTTGAAAAGATAAAAATGCTGTCAAGTGATGTTTTCACCCTGATTTGCTCTCCTTTGTTTTCTAAATAGCATTTTCTGTGTTTTCTGCTTTGAAGAGAAATATATATTGACTTATATTGACTCAAAAGAAATGCTTTAAGTCACTGTTGGGGTTTGGGGGTTTTTTTGCACTCGAAAGTTGAAATAGCTAAAAGAAACAGATTCAGGTCTGAGAGAGGTACTGTAGATGGATGCAAAGTGAATTTTCTTGAGCTGGTTGGAAAACACAAAAGACATTTTTTTATCTTTCTCACCTTTTCCCCTGTCCCTGCCCCCTTGGTGCCCCCTGCACAATTGGTCACCTCCTGGCAGGGCCCTTATCTGTGTGTCCGTGGTTTATCTCCTCTCCTGGCTTTGGCTCCAAGCTCTGGAAGCCCTTGGTGCCTGTGCTGTATCCTCCTTTCCAGACCCATCTCTGACCCTTTTCCTTTTGCTCCTGGCTGTGCTTTGTGGGGTGACTGACCCTGGCTGCTCCCCGACACAGAGAGGGAAATGTTGGCTTTGTAAGTGGCTCCAGGGTCTCTCTTGGGATGATATTTTGGAGATTTGCAGTGTCCATCAGGGTGATGCGATGCTGCATTTAACGTGGCTGCTGCTCATGCAAAACAACTCTTGAGGCATTTCATTTTTCCTCTCTGGGGACTCCGGGGAGTTGTTTTTATGTGCTGCTCCTTTCTGCCTGTATTCTTTTTCATTCCTTCCACATTACATGAGACAGTAGGTGGGAATGTGCAGCCAGATAATGGTAATTTATTACTGATCTGTCAGAGTTGTTCAAAAGTCTTTCCAGCTAGGACTATAAATTCAGCATTTCTGTCCTTGCCTTGCCTTCAGTGATCTGAGAAGCCTTTTGGGGGAAGGCAATGCCAGTCTAAATTTCTTGCAGATACTTAAGCAGCATATCCTGGAAGATGGCATGTGGAGAAGGGTTTTTGTCTTATAAGATTGGATTAATTAACTATGTTTAGGTGTTAATTATTGGTGAACGTTTCTGCATTGTGCCTCCCCCAAAGCAGGTTTCTTCTCTCTTTTATGTCAGGACTTTTTGTGACCCTTCTTCCTCCTACTTTGGGAATATACAGTAGAAATTTTTCTTCTCCTTAATTTTATTTTCTCTGCCTGCTGCTGCCCATGTTTGTCTTGAATAAAATGAGTTGTGGGCATTAATTAGGTGCTAAACCTCCTAGAATTGTAATTCTGATAAATTCTCATTCTGGTGCTTTCCCAGGTGTATCAGGGTATTATTTACAACCAAGCTTTGATGACAGCTATTCTGCTTATTCTTAATTAGTTTTGCCAGAATTGGTTATGCTAAATCATATTTCATCAGGTCTGTGGTTCAATTCCTTCTGTTTCTATTTGTAAAATTAAGTAAAATAGTGCATTAGTGCATCTGAATGTGGCTCAGGGCTGAGTATCTCATCCAAAGCCATGGCACTGTTACTAATAAATAAAAAAGAAACTATCAGTTTGATGCCTCAGGTTTTATCTTTTCTATTTTCAAATCCTGTACTGCGTAGTGTGTAAATCTGCAGTTTCTTGTAGCCTGTTAGCTGCTGTTCTCTTATGCCAGACAGACACAACAAAGCTTCTCAAGCCTGCTCTCCAAGGACACCCAGACTGTCCTAGGCCCAAAATGCGTAAACCAACATCTTTACAAGGGGGGTAGGCTTGGGGAAATTATATCATTAACTGAAGCTTTAATTGGAGAATTAGCCCTGATATGCAAATGGACCAAACTTATAAAAGTGTGAAGAACTCGTCACCCGGGGTCCAGCCTGGGTGTCGCCGTTGGCCTGCCCAGGGTGGACCTTTGAAGGCCTTTCAAATAAATACCTACCTTTATTCCCTTATTCCTGTCTAGTCTCTGTTTTTTAGGTGGCCACCTCAGGCATCAAGTGAGCTTTTTCTTTCAAAGAACTTCTTTCCCCAGTCTGTTTGACTCTTCCTGCTGACATTAAACACCGAGGGTTAATGCGGCAGGCAAAGTGACCACGAATGTGCAGCTGCTTTCAGAGTAGTTCATTAGCTTTCACCTTCAGCACTTTGGGGAGCTGAGCACTCCCTTGGGTTGGTGTCTAAACTCTCTTTCAAAGTATTTGATTACATTTCACCTTTTGGAGCATTCTGAGGGGATGGCAGGAGGCAGAGCAGACTGTCTGTTTTCCTTGGGTAGTCTATCATCCAATATGTTCAGGTTGTGCTTGTTCTCAGGAATTAGCACCTAAGGTCACCTCTTCAATCAGGAATTTCCAGGAAATCCTTGTTCTGTTGGAAATGTTCCCAGCTGCAGCAGGAGCAGAGAGATCTTTGGATTCCATATTTCTACAGTTCCATGTTGGATAAAATTAATTCTGTGTCCGACTTCACGTAAAGGTATAAACACATTAAATAAGGTACAATGCTCATTCTCATGGAGTTTAATTCAACTTGAGGTATCCCAACACCAGCACTGAGCAGCAACTTCCAGAATTCACTCTGCTGCATTTAGAACTTTCATTTTCACTGGGTATCAGCAGGATAAACCCTTAAGTGTTGCACGAAAACTCCTCAGTATTCTACAGAGCATCGAGCACCTGTGAGCCACGTGCTCCCTCCCATCCCTTCCCAGTGCTATTTTACCAGGCAGCTCCATGTAAAGCAGCTTTGTTTTTTATTTTCAAAATCTGTGTCCTGAGCCCCGGCCTGGTGACTCCTGCGCTGATTTATTCTCACAGTGTGTAGCCAGCACTGAATTCAGGCAGGAACAGAGGAGCTGTGTGCTGCCTGCCTGCCTGGGTTCATTTTTCTACTCTGTTTATCTGACAGGACCAGGGGCATTTGTGTGCTGTGCTCCAGTCTCAGCGGGGCACAGCCTGAGGATGTGCTTCTCCCCAGAGCATAAACATCTCCTTTCTGGAGTTTTTATTAGACCCAAACCTTCAGAGCCCCAGCAGTTGCCAATCAGTCTTTCCCATTCGTGTGGTGATGACTCTTTAGCTCTGAATGATGTTTGTTTTCAGTTCAGAGAGTGACGCTCACTGCTGTGAGCGTTGTTCAGCACTGAAAATTGTAATGGGAGTGTTTCAGGGGAGAGCAGGATCCTCATCAACTTTATAACACTATAAAGAAAGGATAAAGTAGGTGCAAAACGTTCTGCCTGGTAGCATTCCGTGCGAGAGTTAAATGACAGCACGGATTCAAGGTGACAGACTGCGGCATCTGTGCTGGAAACGCACTGAAGTTCAACGTTCTCCTGCATTATTGCACTCACTCTGACCACAATGAGTGTAATTAATATTCCTGGCTGAGCACAGTTCTGTAAATAGACTTACCCAAAAAAGAAATTGTTCCATCACCCTGGGCACTGAACAGTAATAGAGCCCTGGCAATGGCCAATCTGTCTTCAAAAGAGAGCTCTGGCTTTGCATGTTCCTTTTATCTCATGCTGGGCCTTGGACCCAAGCAAGAGCAACGAAAACCGGGAGTATTAAAAAAAAAATACAAGCAAACAACAAAAAAATCCACGAAAAAGAGAGGAAATTGATGTCAGTGATCCAATTTTGTTCGGGCAGGACAAATCAGAGAATGCATCTTTGATAACCCCCTGGCTGTGGCCTCTGTGTGTGACTTGAGCAGCAGAGAATGAGGTTTCAAACTTTCCCCCTCAGAGTTTTTGCTGCACGTCACATTTCTCAAGCTCTAGTAACACTTGCTCCACTTATTAAGTGAGGCTGAGAGAACCAGCTGTATCTAGGGAGACCTAAAATGTCTTTATTTTTGTTTATATTCCTGGAAATCAGTGTCTTCCTTATAAAACTTCAGGGAACAGCTACCTGTCTACCTTATTATCAGCAGACTGCTTCTCTGTTGTCACAAAATGACATGAACAGAGAAAAGGCTTTGTCTCTCTTTGGTTGTCTGGGGGTTTTGTTTGGTTTGGTTTGTTTTTAAAGCTGATGAGCTTTAGTTGTCTTGTCCGAGTTCAGAGGAGATAACCCCAATGTTTGTGAAGCTGTTCTTCATTCACACGCTCCTGACTGTAACAAGCAGTGCCTGGTTCTCACAAAGCTGGAAAAACTCCCAAATTCTGCATTTCTTACTGCTACCCTTCCTGACTGTGTAGTTTCTACTACTGTGATATTTCCACAATGCCCAATATTTCATTTTTTTTTCTATCATTGCAGTTCAGATTACTCTGTTTAAGTTTGAGAGTGCAAGGCTGGTTTTGTGTGCCTGTTTTTGCTTATTTTGATAGACAGATTTGAACTATCAGAGCTGATAAACCTGCCGGAGATGTTTTTTATTTTGTTGCAGTGAGTAGATAGAGAGGGTTTCTCGCTCTGTGGTGTGATGGGAGAGTCACAGCAAGAGCAAAGGTACTTCAACCTGGCAGCAGTGGCAGAAACCACAACTTGGATATACTCATTTAAAATTAACTTATCAAGCAGAATGTGATATAGAGTAGAACCACAGATGTGATAAGAAGCGAGACAGGCTGTAGGATCTTATACAAAATGCTGTGCACAGCTCGCTTGTGTGCCTTGGAAACTCCTGATCTGTATTTCAAGAGGTGCATGTGTGGTATTTTATAACTTTCCAGGAGGAGCACAGAGTGTTCTCTTGGGACCTGCATGGCTGAGGCCGTGTGCTGGAGGCCCTTTAGTTTTAATGATATTTACTTGGTTTCTTTCATTATGCTGGTGGCAGTTTTGGCACAACAAAACCCACACACAGATGATTTTATATATATATATATAT